>JALBCR010004537.1:0-113061 GCA_030710515.1 Abscondita cerata
CTCAATGTACTTCGTTCAGTTACGTATTGCTAGGTGCACCAGCTCTAAATTGGTTCAATTGGTAATTGTGTAATATTTGTTCCTTTCTGCGGGTAATAAAAATTGTTTGGGGATGCGTCACATATTCTACAAAGTTGGCGATGCCATCCTTCAACGTGATTATTAATCATAATTAATAAATTATTAATGTCTATTGCCTAATATTACTCAAGTGTAGTGTAGTGAGTAATTGTTTCGTCGGTTTGGTCCTGAGTCATTGTTAAATAAGTACGTAAAATAAAAAATTAAACTACATAAAACGTAAAGCCAATAGGAAGGGAATGTCTAATTTATTTTGATTTCTTTTTAAAGTTGTAAATGAGAGGGCGAATTGTTCGGGGGCAAATTATCCTCAGGGGCAAATCGTCCGGAGGCGAATTTGCGGGGACGAATTGTTTGGGAACAAACAGTGGAGAGCAAATTGTTCGAAACCCGTCTCAGCGGTGTATACTTGCATCATCGTCAGCACCTCGTTACTTGTCGACACGTTTTTCTTTTATTTTTCATTTGGTCGTTTCAGTGTCTACCACTGTAGAGTAGAGATTCATTGTAGACGTGGTTTTTTTGTTGTGTTAGGTCAAAATCATAATAGTGGCTTCTGTTTGCTTTGTTTGAGCAATAATCTTGCTGGGGGGAATTTGTAACGTTTACATTTTACAAATGAAAAGTTGACGCTTAATAAGCGCCATATTGCGGTTGATAACTAAAGCAAACATTTGTGGTAACGTTTGTTTTGTATATTAACATTTTTTTCTTGATGCTCAAATTATAAATTAGATTAAACCTTTTGATTCCTAATACCGTTGATTTTGGGAATGCAACAATTGTTCAATTATTCTCGTGCTACTCAGATCGCATGTGAGGTTCACTAATTATAAGAGATCATCCATAAATGCAAATCATGATTATTCCATGTCGTCAATAAGTAATTTATTTGATTATTGCAGTGCACTTAACCTCACTCTACCGATAAGTACAATATTTTTTTTCATGCATGTTGAACTGTTGATGGTTTAACAGAGTCTCAAGTACACTAATCTAAAGGACACTTACATTAATGTATTTAATATGGGATACTTCCTTGCCATTCTTTACTTAGAATGTTCTGTCTGTAACATATGATTGTATAGTTGTGCGGCAACGTTGTCTCAAGCTAATAACTAATCCTCACTGCCATACTGTCAACGGCATGTCAAACGTCTGAAAGGCACCAGTATAGAACTGTTTAGTTTTAAATGCAGTTTGAGGACTACTATCTAAAGCACAATTAGTGTTTACACAGCGAATTTTCATAAATACAACGAACGATTAGTTTTTTGTGCATCATTGATACCAGTGCCAGAGGGCTGTAGGAGATTTATACCGTTTAGGAACAAGGATTATTTGTGCAAATTGTAATTGTATTAGTTAGTAGGTTATGATAAGGAATATGTTAAAGAGAATTTGTAGGAAACGAATTCAGTGACCAGGTAATTTGTTAAGTACAATTGCCGCTATAAAGTCATGGTTTAGAGCTTTTTTAGCCATTTTATCCTGTGTTTAGTTTCTTAAAAGCAAATTTTACGTATTGATGAGTGGATATTGTAGATCTTTTTTAATCAATTTTGTTAAAATTAGGCTAGAGAAATTTTTTAGGCCGTATGCTAATGTACATAGTAGCCCTAAAGTTCTTTGATCTCGTATTGCAGCAATATAAATTTTTTGGTTTTTGATACCTTTCGTGGATATTGATATTGAGTTATTGGGAATAGCGATTTTAAGTATGTTTGGAATGTCTCGTACCGAACAGCTTGTAATTTCTTTTGAAGTTTATTATTGAGTTGGTTGAATCTTTTTTTATCTTTAACATTATGTATGAGATGCATTTGCTTTTGCTGTTTTTTCCTTTTGCAATTTTCATAGTTTTGTTGGAAATGTTGGAATTGTGAAATTTAATGTTTGTTAACATAAGTAAGGCAATCCAGGCCGCATTTGTACCATCCTCTAGGATTTAGGTGTTTTTAGGATTAAGTTATTGTTAATAAGTTTCCAATGTATGCTATGGAAGGATTGCAATCGGTTTTCCTGTTACCGATTGAAAGGTTGGGAGATTTGTATATTATGTTTGCTAGTTGTCGCTATGATCAAAAATAATTAAACATAAGTTCGTAATTTTAAGTAACTTTAATGTAATTTGGGGTAAGCTTCTTGGTAATAAAGAAGTCTCAGAAGTTAGTAGATAAGGCTCCCAGTGGATGGAATGTTATATTGCTGTCAATAACAAGTTTATGAAATGTTCAGCCGTTTGTTGTAGTTAAGCAGGATCCTAAATGAGTATGTTTGACTTTAAGATCTATCTTTGCTAAAAAAATTTGGTTTAGGGTGTCAACATTTGGTAAGTCATATTGTGCCTCTGAGGACAATAAACGGCTGAGATTAGTAAGGGTGTCGTCAGTTTCCCAACTTAGATTGTAGTAACTTTGTAACGGTTGTAGTTTACAAAATATCAAAAAAGTGACGACTCCAGCGGTACAACCTAGAAAGAAGGATTAAAGGATGTTGCTTACTAAATTAGTAGAGGTTAAAAATATTTATAATAGTTAGAGCAGCAGCGTTCGGCTTTGTCGGGAAGTTGAGTGGATTCCTGAATAGCTATACCTGCTAGGTAAAGAAAAAAATAAAACCGATCAACAGGAGACCAACAGGTTTTACTCAAAATCTAATATGCTAAATCAAACACAAACCAGAGAGAGAGACAAACAATACAGTATAACAAACAAATCTAAAAAAATAGTAAGATAATGTGAAAGAAATAGAGAGACTGTCGCATATAGTTACGTGCGTTAACAGCAGCCTCGTTTACAATAAATCAGCCATTTGGTTAAGAAGTCGAATTTTAGGTAAGCTTTAGTTAAACGTTTGAGTTAATAGTTCTCATTCAAATAAAAAAAGTAGCTGCTATTAAGGCTCTGCGTGGCACATATCATTTACACACGGCGAGTTACACTAAATCTAAACAACAAAAAAAAATGGTAAGTACCTTCCGCAAACCCAAAAGGACTTTTGTGTCCGCGACAACCGCTTTAAATTAAGCACCCCAGCTCTTATTGAGCTAATTTAAACAAAGTTCGGGTTGAAGAGAATACACCAAATAAAAGTTACTTAAATATTAACTATCGAACCGTTTTATGTCATCTGTATTTGAGCTTCATACGCTACATTATCTCTATGTTTACTGCAATCTGATACAAAAAAAATTCAAATTGGATTCTGAGATTAGTGATACCCATACACACTTTCTAGCATTATTATAGAAGTATGGTGTAAGTAAGCTTAACATTGATATTAAAAATGCAATTTATAAAATTGTTCAATTTAGATAATGAAAAATTTTAATCCATATAACAATCTATCCGTAAAATTTCTGAATCCTACATTATTACAGAACAAATCTGATTAGTATTTTCTAGTATTTTCTTTAGGTTTTATAATAGATCATTATGTAAACCATTCCTAAATATTCTTGAACTTTTGTAACGTATTAGGATTGTCAACAATTTCTATATTTAAGATTGCATATCGGATTCCAAATACATATTCATCATTTTTTAAAATAAACAAACACATATTTACCATCGTTTAACAAATATCTATAAAACATTAATGTTAAGAAGTAAAACTTGTGTACTCTATAATCTTGGATAGGTGCTAAGACAATCAAGAATATAAAAGTTAAAATTCGTCTATTTAATTTACTAACAACTAGCAAAAATCTACCTACACCTTTTAATATGTTAAATTAAGAAGAATTTATGCAATCAGTTACGTCGACGCAAATACTTCTTTTCTTAAAAAAGCAAACACCTAAACATTCTTCAGCATTTCCAAACGTATTTATTTTGAAAAGGAACTTTGATTTGTGAGCGGTTGTAAGCTCGGTAAGTAGTAGAATATAGAATGACGTTAGACTTCGAGAAAGCATAGCAGTGTAGAAGAGCTCATTTTCAACAACATCCATCTTGTATGGTCGCATGAATCTGCAATAATAAGGGTTATAATTCAACCACGCCCGCTTCTTGGCTGCTCTTTACCATTCTCATACTCCTTAACAAAGAACTTTGTGCACGGTAAACACCAAGCTATTAATAATAGAAATAACTTTCCCTATTAACTATTTCTTTTAAAATAACGAAGGAAAAATATAACTCGCGTTCTTTATTTTTATTTAACAATTGTTTACATTTAATTTTTAATGTAAATATTACCTTACGTAAAAGCAACATTCTCAAATGTTTCAGAAAATATTTGTTCTGGCCTGCCACGTAATTTCGTTGCAAAGATTAATTTTCTTTTGTGAGCGGTTTACATAATGTTTATGTACAAACAATTTTGTTTAACCTGGTAAATCTTTAACAACAAGAATTTAACCTTCCTCTTCCGAGATGTATTTATTTGCCACGTTAAATGTCTGTAAAGTCAAATAAACGTGATTTTTACACAGATCCTGAAACCAATCGGCAATGAACCGCTAAATTTTCTGATAAGAATTTCTTACTTTTTTTCTTGGAAAGAAGTCATTTGTAACAACACAATGCTGTTACTGAAGCGAGCAATAAATTTTGATCGTTCGATTTTTTTATCTTTAGTTAAATAATTGTTCGAATTTCATTCATGCACTGAATTGATATAAACAACCTTAGTAGAAATGAGTATCGTATATATTACGATGATCACAACTGGGGTAGTTTTAAATGTGAAAATAAAAAATATAACGAAATATAAATTAAATGGTTGCTCTGGATAAACGGTTTTAAGAGTGAAATTAATAATTGATAAATATGAAAAAAGTTGAACTTAATTGCATTAAAAAAGTGAATTTTGAATTAAAAAAATATTTGTTATAAATAAATGACAAATAAGATTGTTATGGTTTATTTGTAAACAAACCAAAATATATATACAGCAGTACTAGAAGGCTTGACCGGCAGCTCTTTTTAGTCGGAAGTGGTCGTGGGGCGATTGAGAATTGTTCAAAATAAAGGCCTTTACACTGCTCGGAAAATGTATAAGGCGCCACCTCGAATTACGTATACGAAATATCTAGAGCCACTAGGAACTCGTAAAAACAGAAACAAACCGTACGTCAAAAGAAATATGTATATTGTTATAGCGACTAGAATTCAATTATCACACAAAGAAACACATACACACGACAATAAATAATATCAATTAGAATAAATAACACATATAGTTATCAAATAATAATAATTCACGAAAGCGAGTTAAAACACGAATATAAATTTGAGGTACAAACGCCCCAAATAGGTTAGCGTATTTGACAGTCGATAACACCGATAAATTCCTGCAAGTGATTTACGCGACAAATATTGTTCGAAATGTATCTAACAACAATTACGGAAGGTGCCGGACCTTAGCAGACTATTTAAATAAGTTCAAAGCGTACAAAATTAATCAAGTACTTGAAAGATTTCTTTAGCTCACGAACGTATTTAGACCTACAGCGCCAAAAAAAGGTACGTTGTTAAATTCACGACCACGGTACGTATACATAGGACGCAACAAAATTTATAAATGACATGCATAAAAAAATTGACTTAGTTCGTGTAACTAGTAAGTCTTCACTGTTCGACATTTAATCGGCAGAGATAACAGCTCCCGCATTCAAATTTAATATTTGATTATCCAACGAAGAAAAAAGAAAAGCCAAAATAGACTCCGTTGATAACAGTTACTGGGTTGTACAAAGGATTAAATAAACGGCTTATCTTGAGTAGTGGCCTTGACCCGACGACGACTTCAAGGTAGGTTGATTATTATCCTTGCCAGCATAACCATCACTAAATATCTATTAACTAATTACAACGGAATACGTCTGCAATGACCACAGAATAAGCCAAAGGGTAAAACCCCCAAAAAGGAAACCAAACCAAAAAAAAAGTGCTTGCAATTAATAGAATCCGTAAAAGCAAATATTTTATTAAAACAAAGGAAAGTAAAAAATAGTACTTACACCGGAACCGAAATCGAAGACTTATTCTCTAATCAGAATGTGATGATTTTACTTCAATCAATATTACAAAGCACAACAAATTGTTCAATTTTTAGACAGCATTTTCTATGTACACTTTTTCGCATCGGACAGCAAATCATCGGAACCGGCAACTCCAAACAACTAAAATCCCTAGAAGACTGTTGTGCATATTCAAACGCATCAGTGTAAACACGGCTGCTTATACTGTAGGGAGAAATTGGTCAGTAAATCAATTGTTTGCGAAATAATCCCGTCACAAGATGTTGCGACATCCAGTGTGCACCTTGTGGAAGTCAACGCAAAGAGGAAGAAAGAAAAGACAATTTTATTACTTTAAAAATAGTAAAACACGAACATAACAAAAAATCAAAAAATTAACTAACCAATTAAAAGAAAGCAAAAAAAAACAAATAACTATTAAATGAAAAATTAAATAAACTAAATGACAAAAGAAAATAAAACTTTAAAAGTTAAAATGACAAACAAGATGCTTAATTGAATGAGGTTAGTAAACACTTCAAGGTAATAATGGCAGATTCAAATCAACGAATAGAAGTCATAGAAAAAGAAATGAAGCAACGAACAATAGAAATGGAAGAAAGATGTAAAAAAGTTAAAAGAAACAAAAAAAGTTTTGTAACAAGAGAAAAAGAAAATGATTGACAAAATGAACCAAAAAATAACTAAAACATCTTGAAAACTTCATAATGAATTTAAATTAATAAGAAGAATGTAAGAATAGAGATGAATTAATTCGGAAATAAGTAAAAAAACTAAAGAAATAGTGAAAGATTTTCAATAAATAAAAGATTCGACGAAAAAATTAATACGTGTGACCAAAGAAATGAAAGATAAAAACCTTAAAAGCTATGAAAAAACACGATCAAAAATTTATAGGTAAAAATACGAATCACCGATGGAATTCTTGATAAAGTTACTACTAGACGCAATTAGAAAAAGCGCCGAAATATGGCACAGGTAGAAAATGTCGGACACACGCAATTTTTGTGTAAAATTTTTGAAACGAACAAGAACAAAACCGAATGAGAAGCATAATGAAAGAGTAAAAAATACAGAAATAATATGGAAAATGTAATAGAATAAAATAAAGCACGTACACCTAACCCATTTTAACCTTAGCCATAAATACCATCTACAGTCTCTTTAGATGTAACTCCGTTCAAATCAATCAGTACAGTAATATATCCTGGTAACCATGTAACAGAATTTTTGAGCGTCATACGGTTTCTTAGTTTATCGACAAATTTTGGTAGGTCTGGGCAAATATTATTAGGTGTGTTGCGTGTTTGCGACACGAGCGTGGCCCGATTAATGTTTGAGAATTATGGTAACACTGTCTCATAAATAACTACTTCCATCCCGCTGGCTAAAAAGAGGGAGCGTAATAACAGCCGATTATTTTTATCATTTGCCATCTGCTACAAAGTTATCGGTGAGGTAACTCGTACCGGCGCTAATTATATTCTCCAATTTGCGCCACACGTTATCATAATGTAAGACAATAAACAATCAGTATTTGTTGCGGGTGTATCGCAAATTTTAATTAGTTAGAAGGTGACAGAAAACGCTTGGACGCTCTGCGTTATCAGTAGTCAATGCAACGTTGTTATCTAAATTTACGTACGTAAAAAAATTGTCTGTATTTTGCATGTTATCGTTTGCACCTTCTGTTTCTTTCTAAACATTTATAATTATTTTGTATGTGTCTTATCGTCAATATTTAAGCCTGTGATATTTGTTTCATAGTTATTGGGTCAATAAATTACTTTTGTTTTTTGTGTGTTACTCACTGAGTGACTTCAGTAAAAGAAATCTTATTATGGGCTTAAACTAAATTTATACTAATGTATATTTAAATATGGTGGCGTTTTGAGCATGTGATTCTCTTAATCAGCAAGCAGTTACAAATATTTATAAATTACTGAACCACACGATGCCTACCGCAAATATCTAAAGTTAACCCGGCAAACTGCTTCGCTCTATCTTGTATTAATGAAACATTTTCTTTTATTGTGTAACGGTTGCAGTTCACAAATAATACGAAATAAAAAATAAAGTGACGGCTCTAGCAATGCAACCTAGAAAAGAAAGAACAATAATATTTGGCTAGAAGTAGCGCACTACATTCGTGAAAGATTCCTTATTTGTAAGAGTTAACACACCACTGTCCGGCTTAGTCGGTGAGATGGGTGAGGCTCTTGAGAGAACTGAAAGAAACAAACTACTGCGTAACAAGACGCCACCAACAGGAATTCAATAGATTTACTTAAGGTCTACTACGCTACAACGAACACAAATTAGAGAAACAAAACATATAAATATAGCAAATACAATTCAAAATATTAGAAGAATCTGGAAGAAGTGAGAGATTCTGTCACATGTAACTTGCGTGCATTAGCAACAACAAAATAATTAGAGTTCGCGATCAAATATGTGTCAATTCAGGTAAGTTTTTGTTGGTTACATCCCAAATTAACGTTAGCGTACCAATTTAAAATTGGTGATTAAGGAAACTTGACGTACACACGTCACTGTCACACGGTGACTTAAAAACTAAAATTAAACTTGGACTAAGAAAACGGTACGTAACTCCCGTCAACCTAAAAAGCCTTTTGTTTTAGCTTTACCCACTTTATTTACAGCGCCCCAGATTTAAGGGAGCTAGTGAAAACAAAACCGAGCGTCGGTGGATGGAGACTACCCCGAATAACAATTTGCTTATACACTAGGGATTTAAACCGCTTAATGTCATGTGTACTTGAATTCCAAACGCATGCAATGTAAATAGGTTTCTTAAACAATAAACTTAGCTGTGTATTGATGCATGTAGTTCTGATAAGGAAGGTTCTTGCTACCGACAGCCAGTTGACAGCTACTAGAAGATTGGTAGAACTTCTCTGAAGAGGATAAGACGACAAAGCTCTAGAAACTGATCGCTTCCTTCGTAATAGCAGGAACGCAGCGTGCGCGACCTACAACCGGTGGAGTATAATCGGTTTTTGCAGCTCCGAGGTAGGCGACACCGTGGTAGTCGGCACGTTTTGTGTAGCGAAGGATACCCAATTGCTCGTTTCAGCGCCCCTAAGCATTATCCACACAGCAATACATGAGTAGAGTATAAGGTCAAGACAGTGCCGAAGCACACGTTGCAACCAGCAATTAACACAACTACGAGACAACAACAGAAATAGCAAAAGAAAACATTTACGGCAAAATCGGTCGGATTCATATTTCTACACCAATCTAATCTGGGACCATTAAAGCCACATTGATATCTTACGTATAACTTTCAGCTTCGTGAAGCGCCAACAACCGCCCAATAGAAAGAGAAAGTCACAAGATGTCCGCCCGTCGTTTTAATTAATATTAAGAAATGTGTATAAAATAGTGGCACAATATTTTTACAACGTTTCGTAACCAAGTAGTTTTGAAATAAATTTCATTATTAGAAATAATATATTGAGACACCCCAAAATGTAAAAAAACTTGTTCTTCAACTATATGGACAATTGTAGAAAGAACCGATGTGCGTAGAGGAAAGAAAAGGCAAATTTTTTAAAGCATACGAAAGTAGAAATGGTAAAGTTTGAAAAAGTTCCCTATATGGTATGTTCAAAACCGTCATTAGTTGCAAAGATTTAAAGACATCTGCCAATAAACGGATTAGATGTTGAGATTAGTAACGTAACGTGCATCTCTTAAACGGTCTAATATTGCAGATATAAAAAAAGGAAAACCCGTTTTTTTTAACGACTTCGTTTCAACTTCATTAGTAATACAGGACCTGTAAGAATTTTCTTTTCTGCAAATGAGTACAATAGAATTAGTTCACACACTGGAAGATGCTACCTCAAGTTCAAACATTGTGTCTAGTTCAGCATTTATTACTAGTATAGTAGTGGAAGAGGATAGTAACTTTGTTTAGTCGGTTATATACAAAATCAATAGATTGTCAATCAAAAGTCTTGTCCGTCAAGACATACGAGGATGTATTGATATCTAGTTAGCCTAGACCAGTTCCTTGCATAAACAAAATATTGCGTTACCATAGCAACGAACAATAACTTATTAGAAGTGTCAGTGTAAAGTTTGACGTCAAAAAAGTAAACCAGAGTCACGCAATAAATTAAATGAAAAAGATGTCCACCGAAATTGTGAAAATCGAAAAATTGGAGTATCGAGCCATCATCAAGTACCTGTATTTAAAAGGGTTAAGAGGTAAGCAGATTTACGAAGATATGCTTAATACCCTTGGTGATCAATGTCCTTCGTATGCGACCGTCAAAATTGGAATGCAAGCTTCAAAAGAGGTAAATTTTCCATTGAAGATGATGACCGATCGGGAAGGCCAGTTTCTGTGTCAGTCCCCGAAAATATCGATGCAGTTCATGACATGATTTTATCAGACCGTCGAATTGGGCTAAAACGGATATCTGAAGCACTGAATATTTCATACGAACGCGTTCATCATATGGTTCACGTCAATTTGGACATGAGAAAAATTGCTGCAAAATGGATCCCCAAATGTTTGAATGTTGACCAAAAGCGTGCAAAGGTAGAAGCATCGCGTTCGATCTGTGCTCGATTTGAAAACGATGTAGACTTCTTAAACCGAATTGTTACTATGGATGAGACTTGGGTACATTTCTACGATCCAGAAACAAAGCAACAATCGATGGAATGGCGACACTCTGGTTCTCCAAGACCTAAGAGTTTCGTGTCCAAAATCTGCTGGAAAAGTTCTTGCTTCAGTTTTTGGGATTGCCATGGAGTAATCATGATTGATTTTTGGATAAGGGTAGAACAATAACTGGAGATTACTATTCGACATTACTGACCACTCTACGGGAAAATATTAAAGAAAAAGACGCGGAAAGCTATCCAAAGGTGTTTTGTTTTTGCAGGACAACGCCCCTGCACACAAATCTCATGTTGCCATGCAAAAATTTGTGATTTAGGGTTTGAATTACTAGAACACCCCCCTTATTCACCCGATTTGGCTCCGTCCGACTATCACCTCTTTCCTCAACTGAAAAAAAGTTTAAAAGGTCGTACATTTTCTTCCAACAAGGAGGTAATAGAAGCTGTGGAGGTCTGGTTTGCAGAGCAAGAAGAAACATTTTTTTTAAAGGTCTAGAGACGTTGCAGGTTTGCTGTAATAAATGTATCCAATTAAGAGGAGAATATGTTGAGTAATAAAATATTTTGACATTGAAATTTTGTTTGGTTCTATAGTAGGCTAAGAATTTTTCAATATATTCTCGTATAATGCCTATTGCAGTTCGTGCGTAAAGGGATACAAAAAAGCAACTGAATGGTTTGAAATTAGAATATAAAAAAACTTCCACTGGCCGCGTTTAAGATCCGGACTGCTTTCCAAAATTCAATTATGACGATTACTTTTTAGTCATTTCTAGAATTACCAAAATTTTAAGTAACTTTATCTTTTCTCCAAAATGGATACTTAAAAGAATAACTCCAAAGATAGTGTAATGATTGTTTTTAGCCAAATGATGCTGAGACATTGAAGAAGGTTGAAGAGTTACGACAATTATGCCAAAAGTCCTTTCAAAGTTTGACCAAAACTGCCAACAAAAAAATGAGGACGTTTATTATTTCGATCACCAGCAAGATTGTAATTATTTGGGAGATAAGAGTTTACAGTTCCAACAATTTAGAGAAATAGTAGGAAGTTTTGGAGTAATGTCTTAGAAATTTTTCAAATGAAGAGCTTTTCAAAATAGCGTAACATGTGTCTGAGAAGTGAAAATGACAAAACTTGGTTTAGGATTTTGATTAACATTTGTTAAATTTGATTGCAGTAACTTAGTGAACTTGCGCGATGGTGGTGGTTTATTACTCTTTTTTTTTTATTGTTTTTTATTGTATATCTATTAAAGTAAGTTAAGTTACTTCTGACAAAGCAGATTTGGTAGAACGGTTTAAGAGTTTTACAAATAATTCTGAATTGTTGTGCTTTCGTTTGGCACTGGTTCTGACAAGCACTGGAAAGGACTTTCCATTATAGCTACTTACATAAAGAAAATGTCAAAAGGCTCATTGATTTGTCTTAATTGTATCTAACAGACAATCATAATCATGTCACAACGTCGGACCAAGACTTAACTAATTCTTTACGTGCGCAATATAAAAGTAGTTCTTGACGTGAAAGTAGTTAAGGAGTAAAAAAAACAAATGTAATGGAGTAACTCGGTGAGAGGGAAAGAGGAGAAAAAGAGAGAAGAAAAGGGAGGGTTTAGAAAAGTTGCAAAAAGAAAAGAAGACGATGACGAAATGAAAATGATATGGAAAGAAATGTTAAAAGAAATAAAGGAAATGAAATTGATGCAAGAGAAGAATAATGAGGAAATGAAAGAAATAACAGAGGAAATAAAAAGAATGGGCGATAAGTTTAAGGTAAAGTGCAAATACTTGGAGGAGAAGTGTGATGGTCTGGAGAAAAGAGTAGAACTCTTAGAAAAAAAGTGAAAGAAGAAAAATTTGGTAGTAAAGGGATGGAAATAAAGGGAGGAAAGTATGAAATAAAACAAGAAATGGAGGAGCTGATAAAGATGAAACTAGGATTGAAAAGAAAATAGAAGAAGCCGTGGAGATAAGAAAAGGTATAGTGATTATAAAAATGTCGAGTTTGGAGGACAAAATAGAGATACTAAAGAACAAAAGTAGAATGAAAGGTACCAAAATATACATAGGCAAAGATAGGACAAAGAGGGAGAAGGAAATACAGATGAAGATAAGAATTGAAGCAAAAAAAGTGGACGAAGAGGGTTTGAGAGTGAAAATTTGATACAGGAAAATGTGGGTGGAGGGAGAAGAAAGAAGATGGGTGGAGAAAGAAAGGAGGATAAGAAAATGGACACCAAAAACTAAAATTGAGAAGGAGGAGGGGCAAAAAAAAAAAAGAGTGAAAGAGGGTGGGGGTAAAAAATAAAGAGAAAAATAAGATCTTATTTTGGAACATTGCGGGAATAAAAACAAAAGTGTAGATTTTTGAACTATATAAAGGGTTTTAAAATGGTAGGTTTAGTAGAAAAAGATGGAAAAAAAGAATGGAGTACATGGAAAGATAAGATGCCGAAAGAATATGTATGGGAAATTCAGTATGCAAAAAGAAAAGAGAGGAAGGGAAGAAAGGAGGACTAATAGTGGGGGTAAGAAAAGAATGGGAAATAGAAAAGGAAATAGAAAAAGAAATGTACAGGGATGATTAAAATTAGAGTAAAGACGGAAAAAGGGGAAAAGTATAATATTTTACGATATATGGAAAGAAAATGGACACAAAAAGCAAATATAAAAAAGCAATAGAAGAAAGGGATGAAGGCAATTTGATTATAGGAGGATATTTGAATGCTAGGATAGGAGAGGAGGGAGGAATAATGGTAAATGGAGAGATAAGAAATAGGATATCAATGGATAAGAAAATAAACGGACAAGGAAAAATTTTGATAGAACTATGTGAGAGAGAGGTTGGACAATAATGAACGGAAATTTGGAAGAAGAAGGAAAAGGGAATTTACATATGTGGGAGAAAGAGGCCAGTCAGTAATAGATTATGTGATTATAAACGAAAAAAGTAAGGAGGTCATAGAAACACTAAGAATAGGAGAGGAGATAGAATCGGACCATCAGCCGCTAGAAGTACTCATGATGGAAGAGGGAGAGAAAGAAGTACAAGAACAAGAAGAGGTATGAGAGAAAAGAAAGTATGGACTAAAGAGAGTATAAAAAGATATAAAAGGAAGTGGAAGAGGAAGTAAATACTAAAGAAGAGGTAGAGGAAAAGATGGAGAAAATTACAGCCAGGATGCAATTGGCAACAGAGAAGATAAAGTATAGATTAAGAAAACAAGAATTAGGGAAAAGAAAAGATTGGTGGAACGGAGAATGCGAGAAGGGGAAAAAGAATTGAGAAAAGAAAAGGAATAAGGAAATGGAAAAAGGAAAATAGAAATAGATGAATACAAAGGTTAAAAGAAAATTTTAAGGAAATATGTGTAAAAAATAAAGAAGAACATAAAAACAAACCGAGATAAAGATTAGAGAAATTAAAATGAAGGACAGGTATGGGAATTCATTAATAAAAAAGAGGAAAAAAGGAGGAAGGATGGAAGCAAATATAGATGGGGAAAAATGGGAAAACACTGTAAGAAGTTAGTAGAAGAAAGTGAAAAAACAGCAAGAAATGAAGAAGTTGGAAAAAAAGGATAAGACACTGAGAGGGTGGAATAGAAAAAGAAGAAATAGAGAGATCAATAAATAAAGTAAAAAAGGAAAAGCAGAAGGGACGGATGGAATACAAGAAGAACAATGGAGGTACATCGGAGAAGGAATGAGAGAAAAAGTAAGAGAAGTATTCGAGAGATTATCGAAAGGAGAAGGGTTTCCAGAAAAATAGAGAGAGGCAATAATATGCACAATTTACAAGGGGGAAGATAGAAAGAAAACGAACAACTATGGAAGAGTGAGTATAATGAATGCGGGCTATAAGATGTATGCGGAAATAGTTAGAAAAAATTGGAAAAAGAAATAGAAGAAAAGAATGTAATACCGGATTGGCAAGCAAGATTTAGAAAACGATGAGGAACGATAGACAATATATACATATTAAAGCACATAATTAATAAAGAGTTAGCAAAAAAGGAGAAAAGATGTACGCAATATTTATAGACATTAAAGCGGCATTTGATAATGTGGAAAGAGGGAGATTATGGAAAAGGATGGAGGAGGTAGGAATAAATGATGATGATGATCTTGAGGAGGAAATGGAAAAAATCAAGTAGGAGGAATAGTAGTAGGAAAGAAAAAGATATGAGTGTTAGCTTATGCAGATGACATTGTGGCAATAGCGAGAAATGAAGAAGAGATGAGAGGAGTAGTTAAATTTATGAAGGAATACCTAGAAAATAAAAAACTAGCAGCAAATGTCGGGAAAACAAAAATTAAGTAATTTAAAAAAGAAAAGAACGACGAAAGGAGGTAAAATGGTGGTGGGGGAGAAGAACGTAGAGAGAGTAAGCAAGTATAGATACCTAGGTTACAACATCAGATATGATAACAAAGACAGAGACCATATAAAAGAAAATGAAAGGAAATAGAATAGTAAGACAAGTATGGGGGTTAGGTGTGGTACTGTATGGAGCGGAGATTTGGGGTTGGAGGGAATGGCAAGAGCTGGAGAAAACACAGGAGAAATACTGCAAGTGGACGTTAGGACTAAAAAAAGAGACACCGGGGTATATAGTGAAAGAAGAGCTAGAAATAGAAAAAATAAGTCAAAGGAAAGGAACACCAACTGCAGCGTCTATTTAACCAACAGAAAAACACCAAAAACTGCACCAAAAACTTGACTCGGACACGTGTTTCAACAGCTAAGCTGTTATCATCAGCGATACCGATACTAAAAATAAAAACAACGGGAAGCTTATATATACTATCTGCTTATCACGCATCGTTAAACTTAATTGATCTTTAGATAAGCTTAAATAATTCCGAAAATCCTAATGGACCGTTATCATCATAATTCATAAGCAAATTTCTGTTTTTAAAATTTCTAAACTTTTATGAGAATCAAGTTCGTTTTTATTATCTACCCTCTTAATTAATTCAATGTCGCCTACTCTATGGCAATTTTCAAGCATATGCATGGCAACACTGGACCTATCTGTGCGATGATATTTGACATGAGCTACGTGCTCTTTAAAACGAGTTTTAATAGGTCTCTAGACGTCTTCAAAAAAATATTTCAAAATTTAATTATCAAACAGTGACTTCTAGTAATAACAACTTGCAAAATCTTTTAGGGAATCCGAAAGACCCAATAGAAATGTGTGATAAATCGGGAATATATAAAATTAATTGTAAAGACTGTAACCAAGTATATATAGGGCAAAACCAAGAGACCTATTAAAACTCGTTTTAAAGAGCACGTAGCTCATGTCAAATATCATCGCACAGATAGGTCCAGTGTTGCCATGCATATTCTTGAAAATGGCCATAGAGTAGGCGACATTGAATTAATTGAAGAGGGTATATAATAAAAACGAACTTGATTCTTATGAAAGTTTAGAAAATTTTAAAACAGAAATTTGCTTATGAATTATGATGATAACGGTCCATTAGGATTTTCGGAATTATTTAACCTTATCTAAGAATCAATTAAGTTTAACGATGCGTGATAAGCAGATAGTATATATAAGCTTCCCGTTGTTTTTATTTTTAGTATCGGTATCGCTGATGATAACAGCTTAGCTGTTAAAACACGTGTCCGAGTCAAGTTTTTGGTGCAGTTTTTGGTGCAGTTTTTGGTGCTTTGAGAAAAAATAAGGATACAAGCAGAAAGAATTGCAGTAAGGTATGAAGAAAAAATGGGAAGTAGAAAGGAAAATGAAATACTTTATGAAGTTTGGAAAGAGATCGAGGCACAGAAGGTAAAATATGGGGCAGAAAAAAGAAGAGAATACTATGATAGAGTGGGATACGCGAGAGAAGAGATAAAGAGATTAAGAGAAGGGGGGGAGAACGATGGAAGAGGAAGTAATTGCAAGAGATAAAGATACTCAGAAGCAGGAAAGAAGGGCAAAAATAAAGGAAGGAAAATATAACGAGAAATACATTAAAATAATGACAGACAAGACACCAAGGTACATAACAGAAGGAAAAAGAATGAATGAAATAAGAATGATTGTAAGGTTCAGAATGGGTAATGAAAAAAAGGAAAATAAATATTGGATGAGTGATGAGGAGAGATTATCCAGGTTGTGTAGGGATGAATGGGAAAATATAATACATATAAAAGAAGGATGCAGGTAAACAAGACATGAGGAAAAGGAATGGAAGGTACTACTAGGAGAGAAAGGGGAAGGAAAACAATGGATGAGGGAAGTGTTGGAAAGGAGGAAAGGGATGGAGGAAAGGAAAAGAAAATACTGAAAGTTTAGAGAAGAGAGGGATGGAAGGTTGAAGAAGAAAACAGGAATTAGTGGAATTATAATTTAATGAAATATTATGTTGTTTTTTGTTTATTTTTGTAAAGGAAAAAACTGAATCTTTTGTTATAGAAATTTTTAAGACAAAATAAATATTGAATTGAATTGAATTGAGTAACTCGGTGAGCAGTACTAAGTTAGTCTACTCGGATAAGAAAATCATTTAGAGATGAAGGACTTTCTTCAACAAAAGTCAAATTCCATTTTGATAACTGTACAAACTTGGAGGCAGTAACAACAGTAGTGACAGCCGTAAATTTGGCTCATCAGAATCAGATTCTGAAGAAAACTCTGGTAAATTTTCGCATTGTAATTCTGTAATTTCAGCAGTTTTTGGGGTGGAAGCATTAATTCAGCTTTGATAGAAACGTTTTAATTATGGTATCTACGTCGTGTTAGATAATTCTGACGATCACAGCTAGACAAGTTAGTGTAGACTGTTCTACGTGCGTTAGTCTACTTTGTCTAAATGAATGAAGAGAAGAGGAGTTTTTTGACGTCATTGCCATTGAAGATGGCTACACATTTTTTTAAGTTGGCAATGAAGGCTTCGACTCCTATCTGTTCATCAGGAAAAGAAGGTGTAGTTGTAGAAATAGTAGTGATAGAAATATCTTCACTTACAGCAATTGCCAGACGTGCATACATTCCGTGAGAAAAAAATCTCGTCCATAGGTTCATTGTAACATCGTGTTGAAGTTTGTTATTGTCAAAAATTTATCGTAAAAGAAATTTTAAAGCACCACCCGATAGATACTGTCGGCGAGGGATTATAAAGAATTTTAGCAATCTAGTAGATGTTTTAAGATGAAGGGGCGCCACTCTATAGTTGTAGTTATCAGTCCTTACCAGTAGAAACTTGAGACACAAAGAAAAACTGGCAACGCAAAAAAATTATTTTTTAACGATATGGAGCTTGTTTCACCACTTGTGTCACAAACAAAAATACATAAAACACAAATTTATAGCAAGTAAGAAGACGACAATTAGAAAATAAATTACTTCAACATTACAGATGACATTACTTGAATACATAGTTATATGACAACAATACACGTTTCGATAATTATTCTAATACAAATTTAATTTTAAACAAGTAATGTTGATTTTCTTAATTATGGCTACTAAACCGTAAAAGTGATTGAAACTAATACCAAAATATTTGCTCAAACATATTATGTCAAATTATTGGTTTTTAAGACACATGCAACTGCAATCATTTAAGCTATACGCATAAAACAAAATTACTTAAATGGGAAATTATTTTATTTGATGTGCGGGAAACGTCAGGTGCTTCAGATACATTTCGAATTGATACGGATACTAAATAAACAAAAGTTGATTGGTTAGCTACTGGCTGATACGGTCACATCGGACGGGTGTCAAAGCGTTGTGACGAGTAACACCAACAGTGCAAGTAGAAAATGGAACACAACTCATAAGTTTAGTTTTTGCTCCAGTAATACATGGGTTGGTCTCTCAAGTAGAAATTCTAAAAAAGATACCAAAGCAGCGTTTGCATAGAAAAGGAAAATTGTTTCACTTTACAGCATTCGACAGTGTGCATAATAAAGATGTACTTTTACAGCTGTAAATAATAAAGCATCTTGTCATCTTACAATTAATTAAATAACGACAATTTTACTTAATAAAAGAAATTATTTCAGCTAAGCATAAAATAGCGCTTACCATAATTATTAAGCCAAATATACATAATCAATAGAAAAAACCGTCAACAATCGACATCTATAACTTCTATCAGATCTGCCGACAAAGCATCTTTAATGTAGATCACTATTTGGACGTATTAGGTTAACACAAAGCGGCATCCATCTTATTAGTTTTATATTTTTAATATACTTCAATACGCATAGAAGATTGATGTAATCAACGTTTTAAGCGCTCTTCAATATTTTGTTCGGTATTCTACATATACTTGAATACATATTATATTTCCATTAGGGAAGATTTTATTTAATTTATTATTATATTTATTGCTTTTAGAAAATAATAATGCACTTCAAAAAAAATAATTAATTAGAATTAAATGTTTAAATCTATATGTTAATGTACGTACTTACAACATAGTAGCAAGTCAAATAAGATTCAAATAGATTCTTAGTAATAGTAACTTGATTGCAGTTTCTTGTTGACAAAGGGGTGAAACCTGTATTTCAATTACATTTCGTAAGTTTTCGATTAAGGAACGTGTAGAGAAACGTTTTGGAAATTCCTATTTGTGCTTTCAAATGTGTGGTGTCTGCTTTCATGATGTAGAACACAAAAGATCGTTTTTTATCGTTTTATTTCAATTAAGGCGAATATAATTTTATTATTCAGCAAACTAATTTATTTAAAAATGTGTCTAAAGGTCCATAAAAGAAATTTCTTAATTTTTTTTTATTTATCTTGTAATTTAAACTATTTAATAATAATTTACATTTTAAAACATTCATTATTGCTTGCAATTAATATAATTATAAATTGTTTAAAACAGCCGCATACACACTAACAATATTATTTGGATTAAACGTGTAACAGAACTTGCTGTGAAAATGTTTTTCTACGTGTTTGAAACTTTGGATATGCCACGAAATTGCGGCTTCACACAACAAAATAATTCCCAAACTATTGAAACCGTCGATAAAGTATATGAAACTTTTGTTAATGAGTTAATAAAAGCTTTTGAATTAGTTTTATTGGCGCTTAACGCCCGAAAATAATTTTAATATAGGGAGGGTCCTGTACCTTATAACGATGCGTTTTTATTTCTAAATAATAAATATTGCACCGTAAATTAAATTAATTTGTATAATTAATTGTTAGGATAAGACCGATTTTGTTATGTTTTTAACTGCTTATTGATTTTGTATATTATTATTTGTAAACTCAAAGCGAAAGATACGAAATCCGATAGCGCCCTCCTTAAACTTTCGTGTGCACGCAGTCCCCTCTACTAAACTAGTTGCCCCACTTAAGTTATGCTTTATATAAGCGTGAGGTCTTTCGTTAAAGAATCAGTTGGGTCCGGACACCTGTTCTGCTTGGTCCTGCGGCTAATATTGAGTAAGTTCGCTTCTCTAATTTAACCGCCAAAGGTACCGATTCGGCTATTTCTTCCCGACTTGCACAATGCAGAAATACCGTTTTATAATCTCTTGATTTTTCATTTCTTCTCTCCGTGTGTTGTATTTGGGGTGACGCATTTTGTGCCTTGAGTACACCACTGAAACAGTTGTCCAAGTTGTCATAACGCATTTACGTATGTCGACTCGGTCACTCCCACTACCTACCGCATCACTTAGCAGTCTGCCGTTCTGCTTATATAACGTTACCCTTATCCCTATATTAACTTCCGCTCTGCTTACATTACCGAAACCCTGTGGCAAAAATAAAACGATGCTTTCTGTGCTAATAACAACTATTTCTTCACTGTCTTTTACCAATTTCTTTGTAGAAATAATTCTTTTTAAGTATTTTACTTAAACATTTGTCAATGCCAGTATTTATTATCTCGGCCACGTAGAAATACGTTAATTTTTTCCCACAATTTTCGTTAGCAGATAATCGCCCTGTATTTAAGAACTGACAACAAATGCTTCCTCCTCAGACTCAAAAAATCTTATCCGACATTTTTGGACTGCCTGAATCGGTTTTCTTTAGATGATTCCATTTTTTTTACTTTCTTTTTTTGTTGGCTGTAATATTCCAAACTGCATGTTTGCATTTTGCTATCTCTTTTTTTCTTTGTTGTTTTCATTAAAAAGTTGTTTTATTTCGTTTTTCTCTGGGCTGACACTCAAAACCCTACTTGTTGTTTTTTTACGATTAGTGACGGTCTTAGTACAATCCTTTGCTTTTGGATAGGGCTGTTAATTACAGCCGGAGTTGTGAATTCATATATATTAGATTCCATTGTACTACTTATATACGGCATTTGATTATATGTAGAACCAGTAGGAATTAGACTTGTAGATGGCATTGGATTATCTGTAGAATCAATAGGAAGTTGACTTTTAGGCGGCATTAGATCAACTGTAGAACCCGCAGGATTTTATCGATGTGTTACTGATGAACAAAGGAATTCTTTATCACCAAAAATGTTTTGATTGACAGGCCAAATTCCTAAGACTCCAAACTCAGACAGAATATTTTATGGAGCGAACTCCAGTGGATATGCCTTTCCGCATAAATCTGAGAAATTACATGGAGTGTCCACAAAACCGCATGTTTCCATCCTAAACCGTTTAGAAGTTATAGGCAGTTAAAATAGGGAAAAATATAAGTAGACACCCGGTATATTGTAATTATTATTCCTAGGTAGTTCAAAGCCATTCGTCACAAGCATTATTGTAATATTGTTTATAATATGGACCAAAAACTGCGCAGTCGAGGAGCTGGACCTTGTGACTTGTATGGGGTGGTAATGTTAATAATATTAATGTAGTAGTTACCATAGTGCGAAAGTGTAACTTATGTCATTTTTACTTACATTAACCTAATTCTGAAATTATTAACTTTTTTTTGCGGAATCATGTAAAACACATTGTAACGGTTGAGATTAACAACTACGACGGCTCTAAAGGAACAACCTAAAAAAAGAAGCAATCAAAGCAAATACGCACTAGGTTCGTGGAGAATAAAGTATTTTTAATAGCGTCCGGTTTCGTCGTAGAGTGGAGGGTACTTAAAGAGTTCTAAGAAATGAAACTGTTGTTTAACAAGGCGCCACTTGCTGGGTAAAAGAAATAAATAAAACCGACCAACAAAAGATTAACAGGTTTCAATTAAACTCTAATACGCTAAATCAAACACAACAATTAGTCCTAAGAGAAAAACAGACAATTCAATAAAACAACAAACAAATCTTGTAGTAACAGGTGAATGTGACAGAAATAGAAAGACTGTCGCATATATTTACGTACGTTAGCAGTAGCATTACTTAATAATAAGTAAAGTTCGCAATTAATGTGCCGGATTCACAGGTAAACTTTAGTTACACCAAAATTAATGTTAACGTTCGAATTGAGGATTGGCTAATAGGAAGACTACACATATCACTTACACTTGGCGATTTATCTGGTCGAACATGCAACGACTCTGACTTAACTAAGATTACAAGAAGTAAGTACCTCCCATAAAACCCAAAAAGCGTTTTGTTTTCGCGTCAACCGCTTTAAGTGAAGCGCCGAAGCCCGTATTGGACTGGTTAAAAACGTTTGGTTGTGGAGAGCAACACCGAAAGAAGATTTGTTTAAGAACTAAAGATTAAGCTCTTTCATGTTATATGTACATGAGCTTCATACGCATTAACAATAAATAAGTTACTTAAATAATTAAACTTAGTTGTAATCTGATGGATGCAGTTCCGAAAGTAAGATTTTTCTGCTAGCGACGATATCAACAGTTTGGAAAGTTAGGTAACCGCAGGATATCTTTTAAGAGAGGTGTGCGAAGAGAAGCCGATAGGCTTCCTTGATAAAGTTATAAAACATAACAAATCCTTGTCAGACGTGGTATTTACCGGTTTCCTGCAGCTTATCTAATGCAAAACCGTAGTGAGTTTTTTAATTGACAAGGAAGGTCTTAATCAGCCACTCCAGCACCCTCAGGAGGTATCCAGATATAACACACACCGAAATCATAAAGTCAAGAAACGTGATAAAAGAATTTCATGTGGCAATTAAAATTAATACAAACAGAAAAAGAAAATCAATGTGTACTTACGGTGAATTTAGCCGGATTTAAACTTAACGAATAACACTGTGTAACAAAACAAAAATCAAGTATCGTTCTTGGATTGGGACTCGGTTTTTCTTGTTTTCTATGTCCCAGGCAGTCTAGAAAATTTTTTTTAGATTTTTAAAAAACCGGAGAGTGATTAAAGATGGGGGTCAATATAAAAAAAAGTGAAAAAATTATTATCACCGATTGAGCTTAAAATTTTTAGATGCCATGGTCAAAAACTCCGTAAGTTACGGCCACCGTAAAATGCATTTTTATCAAAATTTTGAGATTTCATCTCTCAATATCTTCTTTAATTTTCATCAAAAAAAGTTGAATTTTTTTTTGGGTACTCTGGGTATAAGTACTAACAATCACAGTATTTTTGGCCAAATCCGTTAAAGTTTAAAAATTGCTTGTTACTTAAATTTTCGAAAAATATGCAAAAATTGATTTCGGATTTTTTTGCATAATAAGCCACAGCCAACAACTAAGGTTTCTCTCTCAGGATCAAGTCCTTTTGTGCCTGCTTGCTTTGTTCGGTCTCGATAATCTTGCGGGGAGGGGGGAAGGAAAAGTTTTTTTTGAAAGGAACCAAAGACGCACGGTCATAGCCGAAGGGTCTGCTGATATCCCTGCTCTCTACGCCTGATGAGTAAACGACAAACGGCTGTGCCGTTGCAGCACGTTGCAGAAACGCCCTCTCTCCTACCATTCTCGCCCTTCCGCTCTTTCTGCCCATCGGCAGCGCCTTCTAGGCAACCGGTAGTGTAAATTTTTGCTTTGATATTTCTTTATTTTACCATGAAAACAGCTCCTTGCACGTCGCGCACGTATTCAATAACTCATCTTTTTATTACGTTGAAAATTACAGCCGAAAACTAACAAAACGGTCGCCTACAAGGCGGTGCGCATTGGAAGAGAGCGGACGGGCGAGCATGAAAGGTGGAAAACGTCTCTTTAACAGGGCTGCTGGGCCTGCCGGCTCCGTCTGTAAGTAGCCTCGATATGAAGGACTTAGATAGGTATCTTGACCCGTTATAAACTTATTAGCAAATTAAAGGACAAATCGCTTATAGCTTCGTCATTCTCGCATATATCCTTGAAATTGAGTTTTAGGTGCTAATTTTTTTTTGTTTTTGACCAGAGCATTTAAAATTTTTTTTGAGTGGTCTCCATTAGAAGACAAACAATCCCTGCGATTTTAAGCCAAATCGGCGATGATGATTTTTTCACTATTTTTGACTTTGACCCCCATTTTTAGTCACTCTCCGGTTTTTAAAAAAATCTAAAAAAATCTCTAGACTCCCTGGAACATAGAAAACAAGAAAAACCGAGTCCCAACCCGGGAACGAATCTTGATTTTTGTTTTGCTACACAGTGTAATTTTTATTGGAAATCTTGTAACACAAATAAATAATTTGTGTAAATTTAAATTTTAAGATGCACGCTAAATCACCGTGCGGAAGAAGAAAAATGTCCGCTGTTCGTCTAGGAATCTTACTTACATTTTATTTTCAACCAATAGAAAATTTGCAAAATGCGCGCCAAATACGACTTTCGTCGTAACATATTACTCGCGACACGGTTTATATTGTTCTTGACACACGTCCCATATTCCTAAAATAAAACCGTAACAACATAAAATCGAGTTTGTAATTGCCAAAATGTTGTTGAATAAGAGGAACACCATCACAAAAGGCAAAAAGGGCAAAAATTTTAAAAAACGATACTTTTCAAAATCATTTTGCATAACAACCATTATAGTTATTTAAATTTAAAAAAAAAGATTTACGATAAAAAAAAAATTATCTTTAATTTCTCGTAAAAAGTAAATTATAAGTCTAAAAGGAGTTTGAAATTTTTGACTTAGCAATTAATGTATTTTCTTAAATAATTGTACTAAATAGGCATGACCTTCTTAGCAGATCCAATGTATTTACATTTTGGAATCTAGAGTCAGTGATTTTTTTACTATTATTTTGTAAAGTCTGATAAATAAGCAACAAGTTGGACATGAAATTGTCTGAACGTTATTTTGAAAACTTATTTTGGGTTTGTTTTTGATCAAAATTTATGTTATTGTTGTTAGGATAAAGTAGCGTAGAAACTTAAATGATTAAAAATTTATAATGTAATTTCCATTTACAACAACATATAAATCTCTAACTAAATTCGGCCATATAAAATAAGTTAAAGTTACATATAAAAGCACTAGTAAAGCTTTGTAATAGCAAACATTACCAATAAAATTCCGTGAGATTTTGCTTAACGTAAGACACAATATTTCATCGAAACAGTGTATTTAAGAACAATATATTTAAACACATGTACTTTTAAAAGAAAAAAACACAAGCTAAAAGAAGAATAGAAAACTTTATGTCGCAAAAATATTACAATATTGCATGTCACATTTTATAGTCTATAAAATTTTATGAAAGCTCTGGCCAGTAAATTAGCAAGGAAGTTGCCAAGTATTTTATGATACAATACTTTTAAATTTATGAATGGACTTATTATTCATACTTTTAAACTAAAATAACCAAAAAATTATAACTTCGTATTTACGGTGTTAAGTTTTGATAATAACTCTTGTTGGTTCGCTGCATCAGATTTTGAAACAAAAACCATCGTCGAATACGTTTTATTTTGACAATTTACAAAAGCGGCCATTGAAACTAAATTTGTGCGAACGTAAAGTTGCACTGAATGATAGTTTGCGACCTACAAAAGGATGCTTTGTGACATGCTCTTTGATGTAAAGATTTGGTGAAGCTGAATTCAATTTATTCCTTTTACGCTAGACTTAGATGCCCATTTGTTGTATAACAAGGACGGCGGCTTATTTATCCCTTTCAAAAGAGACAGTTGATTTTTTTTTGGAAACGGCTTTTCAGCGTTTGTTTATTATAAACTTCAGTAACACATTAGTTTTTTTTATATATTTAACTTAATTTATTAGTTATTGAGTGTATTTTACATCAATATTTTCAATAGAATGTTAATTATTTTATAAAATTATCGGTGTTTTTTAAATTAATTAATTAGTTGTACAAACAAATTATTATGTGAGTTTTTACTGAAAAAAGACAACAATCGATAAGAAATTTAATTGCCTTTAATTTATTTCTTTACGCCATGATCTAGGGATTTTAAACTAATAAATAAGGCTAAACTACAAATTTTTTGATATAATAGCAGATTCACTATTGAAGATAATTAATCTGTCCTTATTAACTGGAAAAATTCCAGATGCATTAAAAGTATATACCATATCTTTATTAAGAAATGTTTCTGAAACTCGAGGAATTCAGACCAATTAATATGCTTTCTGCATTTGAAAAGAAATTGGAAAAGTTGTATATTTACAAAACCTAGAATATGTTTTCAGTAATAAATTAATTGATTTGTCAATATCAATCCGGATTTAGATATAGTCATAGTTACAATTTCAATACACTGGATTCAAATTATTTGTCCAACAGAAGACAAAAAGTTATACAGTAAAACCTCTAAATAACAGTCAGTAAAATTTGCTGCAAAACTGACCGGTATATGGAGGTGGCCGTTATTGGAAGAAATAAAATTATTTCTATGGGTTTCAATTAAAATTTTTTAAGTATGGAACATTATTCGGTTTGCTGTAGGGTACTATATATCTGCATTAAAAATAACTGTAAATGTACTGATGCAGTATTAAATAATTTGACGATATAATAGTGGAAGAGTTATACATATTAAATACATAATACATACTTTTACATAATATGTACCTATTTTCTAATTGCTCGTTATACCTATTACAATAATTAATTACATACATATACATTACGTTTTTGTGAAATATTTTTGTATTAAGGTTTGTTTTACGTTTTTAAGTTTAGTTTGTAAAACATTTTGATAAAATTTGAAGTACTTCTACCACATCATTAGAAAATAGAAAACTTTGCACATATCTCAGTTTTTCATACACTTCACCCATATCCTTAATGTTTGACGTATAAACTTCGGATTTACTTTTATTGTTCAAAACACAGTCTTCACTATAGTCTAATTCACTGATTATATCTTGAATATATATAAATTGGGGCTTTTGGTCAAAATATCATAATCAATAGATGCATAATTTTCAAAGCCTACACGTTGATTACCTCAAGTAATACAGGAAAAAACTGAGTTCGTAGAATTTTGTCTTCTTCATCGAAATCTTCTTGTAGGACTTTTTTTGAGAATCCTGCTTTTGTAAAACATTTAGCAATTGTAATAGGCGAAACGTGTCTCCAGGCTACTGATATCTAAACTAAAGCGCTGGTTAAATTATTACTATTTTCCGCATCTTTAAAATCCTGTAGGCCATCTTAAAGTTTTGGATAATTCCTAGATCCAGTGGCTGGCAATAAGATGTGGTGTTTGGGGGTAGAAAAACAATTATGTTTACATTTTAAAGAGTCACTTTGGGATAAGACGTGGCATTATCCAGAAATAATAAGACTTTTTATTTTCTTTTTTAATCAATTTTTTTTTGCCAGAAAATCATAATCTCTCTACCGACATCCAAGCTCTTTTATTAGATACCCATTCTAAGGGCAAATTTGTTGAAAGAGAGCCTTTAAAGCATCTTGGGTGTTTACTTTTTCTAATGATTAACGGATTTTTGTTATTACCTTCCATACTTGTACAAAATAAAATTGTCAATCTTTGTTATGCAGCTTTTTTACTAATACATTTATCCTTTTTTAAAGAGAACGCTTTGTTTGGCATCGCAAGGTAAAAAAGTCCGTTCTCGTCAGCATTGTACACATTTTTAGGTGAATACTTTTTCAATATTACTGACAGCTTTGCTTTCAAAGCTTCAACGCTGTTCAGGTTAATATCAGCTGACCCCCGCAAATTGATTTAAAAGTTATGTTATGTCTTTGACAAAATTTTTCAAACTACCCATTTAAAGCTTTAGAATCCGTCATTTTTAAATTTTTCGTAACTTACAATGATTTTTCTTTTATTGAACGTCCAGATATAGCTTTACAAAACCAATCGTAAACTAGTCCCATGCAGCGCAATTTATTGGTAATCGCTTGGTGCAATATTTAACCAATACAAGTGGCCTGGCGCAATATACCCAATGAATAGCCAATATTGAAGCAACATGTATTAAGCATGTTTGTTCAATATGTAAGTCGCCATATTAAGAGCGTATTGTATAAATATTTAAAATTCGAAGACATTTGCAGATTATTTTACCAATATGGGAAATATATTAATCTACAATACTATTAAAACTTGTGTTAAATTATGACATTTTCTAGATGTAGAAACAAAGAAATTAGCAATCGTAGTGAACAGACCGAGTCATATAAAATAAAAAAAAACTAGTGAATTTTTAAAATGGCCAAAATGTCTACTGGAAACGATGAACGCTTGCCAAAATGGAACAAAAACTTAAAAAATCGGGCAATTTTCAAAACCATTTCGCAGAACACTCCTTTTTCAGGTTTAAAAACGCTTTATTCAAATTTGATCATTGTCATTTTTTAATAACGTTTTTACGTAAAAAGTAAAAAAAAACAAAATAAAAAAATATTTAACTCAATTTGCGTACATATTACAATTGCGTTAACTCAACATTTTTGACGATATGAATATGATATGAATAACTTCCGTTGACCTCTACTTGGAAAAATAAAGCTTTCAATTCTTTAGGCGATAACACCTTAGTGTCGCCAGCAAAAGGGAGAGCGGGGAGGGAATGAATACAGAAAGGCACATTGCATCTGCAAAAATTGAAGCACTAAAGCGATTAAATCAATCTTAAATGTGATGTGGAATTAGTGAAGTGAGGTGCGATTTGTGTTTTTATTGTTCTCCGGTAATAGGTAAGTACCTATCCTGTATCTATTATTTACAGTGTTATCAGAGGTTGGTTTTAATTAAGACAACACATAACAATAAGAGATTAATATTGATGATTTAATAGTTTGATCAAACACGCAATCTTTTCATGCAGACATGCCTTTTTGTTATTTTGAGAACTCGATGAACTACAAAAACCAAATCACTAGTACTACATCTGTAAGCACTAATTTTCAAATAGGAATTTTTGGCAAAAATAAAAATAGGAGGACCCCCACCTCTAAAAGCGCATATAGTATGTTTTGCTAGATTATTAATAAAAAAGGTGTAAGTAAATAGAGTAAATAATTTTTTTAACAGTAATTGTTTTTATCTTGTCGTAACTGATTAAATCATATCCTTATACCTTCAATTATGCAAAGTATGGAGTTTTTGATGCAATTTTATCTTCGGTTGTAATATTTATTTAACCTCTCCACTACATGAACACTTTTTACATGTTAAAATCAAGTAATAATCTCAAATTTCATCAATCCTTTTTTCAAAATTACATTTAATAGTTAGTTTAAAACTAAATGTGCTGTTTATTTTATTTTAATAATCATAAGTTTCATAAGACTTAATACAAAAAAAAACGTGTTGCAAAGCCACGAGTTATTTTAAAGAATGATGACTTAGGTCTTATGGGATGAATTTTTATACTACAGGGTGTCCACTTATATTTCACCCTATTTTAACTGCCTATAACTTCTAAACGGTTCAGGATAGAAACAAGCGGTTTTAACTGAAGTGTTACATTTTAGTATAAGTTTTCTATTTATAATAAAATTTAGAACATCAATTTAAGTATAATTTTTTGGAAAACGTATTAAGACAAAATAATATAAAAACCATTGAATTGTTTTTCAATATGGATGGATTACCCATAGCACGTAGTTCAAATATTCAATTTAGTTAACTGATTTTAATGGAACACTCGCTGTATTTTTTTGTAGTTTGAAAGAACTGACTTTCACCTATCCAGTGATGCAAAGTTTTTCAAAATCGGTTAACAGATGACCGAGTAATTAATTTTTAAATAAGAGATACAAAACAAAAATCGTACAACAGAACATCAATTTTCAAACATACAACAACAATGTCAGAGAATACACAAAGTTGATAAATTTGACATTTATGTAAATCCAAAACGGACTATGATTACAAGAACTGCACAAATTGATGTTCTGTTGCACGATTTTTAATTTGTATGCCTCATTTTAAAAATAATTACTCGGTCATCTGTTAACCGATTTTCAAGAACTTTGCATCGCTGGATAGGTGAAAGTCAGTTTTTTCAAATTATCGAAGGATATACCGGGTGTTCCATTAAAAAATTAACAAAAAATTGTCAAAATCCGCAATTTTTGTTATGACGTCCTCGAAGTCGATAAAAAAATTCAATGTATTCAAAGAAAACTTCTACTAAAACGTAACATTTCAGTAAAAACCGCATTCTATCTTGAAACGTTTAGAAGTTATAGGCAGTTAAAATAGGGTAAAATATAAGTGAACAGCCGGTATTTTGTGCAGTTTGAATATGTTTTGTCTTTTTTGCCTTTTCATTAAGTACTAAAATATAAAATTGATTGGATTTATAGGGAAATTTTTATGATGGTGACGTTACAATTTTGTTTGATAGTGATTTCCAACATATTGAATATTATTCTTGCACCAATGCAAACCTATATACCCACTAGAGAATCAGAATGACAAAAAATGGCACAAAAATTCCAGTCTCTGATTTTACTGTATACATATTCTTTAACATGATGTGTTATTGATTCAATAGCTATCAATGTTCTTAGATTTTTTTATGTTCTCGTTTATAGTTAAACAACATTGATCAGTTCGACAATCACACCATACTGTTATTGTGGATGAAACAACTGTCAACTGTTGCATATAAAATGTAAGTATAAATTTGTCAATAACTTTAAAACTTATAGGGTGATACAACATCATGACCTGCGCAACACAGAAATGGCCGCTGGGAGGCAAACATTGTGTTTAAAAACGGTTGTAAACGACTACTTCTAGACTAGACTATTTCGCTCTTCCTGCCGCACTTTCGTAGGGACGTCTACAGTGAAATATTTTTGACCTAAAATAATTGTGAAAGCATGACTTTCAAATATTTTGAGAAATTGTTAATGGAAACTTCAGACGCGGCTAGATACACGGAAAAAATTAAAAAAATTAACGATGTCGATTTGTTTGCGTTAAAACAAGAAAAATTAAATTTTAAAGAAACCACACCTTTCCTCCAGTAACAGGTATGGATTTGGTGAGTCACTTGGTACTCGCCACCAGTTTTTACACACGGGGTCAAATGAAGACAGGCAAAGGTTTAAACGCTTTTAAATATTTTGAGGTCGGATTTGTCCAAAATTACTTCTATTAACATAATTGACAACACAACAATAGTGAGTAATTCTGGATATTTACACTTTACGAAATCGTCGTAATAATGAATCAGGTAAACTCAACACTGCAAAGTCGTTTAAAGTAATGTTTGCCTCCCAGCCGCCATATTTAATTTTATCTGACAACGCTTTGGACCGACTTATTCAATACTTCTATTTTTACTATTAACTAGTTTCAACTACTTTAACAGTCATCATCGGAATTATGTTCCTGAGATAATATCAAAACATTTAAATATTTTAATTACTATAATCAATACTTACTGACATGGAACAATTTGACATAACTTGTGAGTTAAACGTTAATTTTTTAATTTAAATGTTTTAATTATTTCAGAAACATGACTGTTCAAGGAATATAATTTGAGTTTGACAATGGTTAATTTTAAAAATAAAAGTACTGGATAAGATTTTAAGTTTAATAATATTTTTGTAAGTACAAATTCATAAGTTTCTAAGGGCGATATATTTTAGTATGTTTAGTAATAATGTTGTCAATGTATACTATATTCTATTCGTTTAGTAAGGTAAAATGCTTTCAGGATTTAAGATGAGTTCTATCAGATCACGAAAGTCTATGTTCATAAAACGAGAGTTACAAAGGGAACTCTGCGATAAAGTTACTGAGGCTACTACTCTTAGTCAAAAATGTGAAGAGCCTTACGTTGTTTTAAATAGTCCTACTAGTGCTTTTAATGATTCATCTGACGATACAATGTATAATCATGACGAAAGTGACGAAAACCTAACTATCGGCGAAAACGAAATTAATTCTAATACCGATCGTACTATAAATTTCGAATCTAGCGATAATGAGATTACTTCTTTTAAATGATTTGGTACCAGAGAAAGTAAACACCGTTTCATACGCTATAAAGGAATGGGCTCTTAAATGTAAAATTAATCACAAACAATTAACATATCTATTAACTGCTTTGAAACCATTTCATCCAGAGTTACCTTTAGACAGCCGAACGCTTCTCGGAACAAATAGAAAACGTATTGAGGTTGAATTACTTGCTGATGGTGGGACATTTTTGTATATAGGCTTACAAGTAAATTTAGAACATCAATTTAAGTATAATTTTTTGAAAACGTATTAAGACAAAATAATATAAAAACCATTGAATTGCTTTTCAATATGGATGGATTACCCATAGCACGTAGCTCAAATATTCAATTGTGGCCTATTTTGGGTAACATTTTTTTCCTAGTGCAATAAAATTTTATCCGTTCGTGATAACTTTGTATTGTGGCAATACAAAGCCAAAAAGTCTTGAAGCATATTTAAGTCAATTTATTAACGAGTTAAATGAGTTTATTCAGAATGGATTTATTTACAACAATGTTACTTATAATGTAGTTCTGAAAGCGATAGTATGTGATGCCCCAGCTCGTTCATATATAAAATGTATAAAAAGCCACACTGGTTTTTATGGATGTGAAAGGTGCACTCAAAAGGAGTTCTTATTAATCACAAACTTGTGTATCCAACTGAGCTTACTAGGATAAAACGAACAGATTTGACTTTTGCCAATCAAATACAAACGGAACATCACACGGGTATTTCTCCATTAATCCGTATTCATAATTTTGGTGCTATTACTAAGATGCCTCTCGATTATATGCATATGATATGTCAAGGGCTCACCAGAAGGTTAATAGCATTTTGGATCAAATCAAATTCAAAATTCAGAGTAACCCCTCATTTTCGAAGTCTTGCGTCTGAAAGATCTTTAGCTTTAGCTAAATCGGTGCCATCTGAATTTGGAAGAAAACCAAGATCGCTTTTAGAATAGAATTGGATCATTGGAAAGCCACCGAATTAAGATTTTTTGTTATACAGTGGTCCAATTATTCTAAAAATTGCATCTCATCCGAATATTATAAAAATTTTCTATACTTACATGTTGCAATGAGAATTTTGGGGAGTGGAAAATATGATAACAAAAGAGGAGAAAATGCAATAAAATTAATTCAGAAGTTTAGTGAAAAATATGAAAAACTTTATGGAACAGAAGAGATGGTATACAACGCACATTCGTCTATACATTTGGTAGAAGATTGTGTAACAGCAAATCTAAAGTTGGACGACATCAGTTGCTTTTCATTTGAAAATGCATTAGGGCATTTAAAAAGTTAATACGTACTCCTAACAGACCTTTACAACAAATTGCACAGCGTTTAAAAGAAAATAAATATTTATTATTTACTGGGTACAAACATGAGGTCACATCTCTTGAACAGTCCATTTTAATTGACAAAAGAAATTGTTATGTTCTGCTAACAAATTGTAGAATTGGGAAAGTTATAGAAAAGAATAATGATACTTTTAAAATACAGCTATTTAGTAATATTGAACCGTTTTATACAATTCCTCTAAACTCAATTTCTGTAGAATATTTTAAGGTATCGTGTTTGGGTAGATACGTATATACTATACCTTCTGAGTGACGTAATGAAAAAATGTTGGTTGTCACCTTGTGAAACGGAACAAGGATATTATGCTGTTGGTTTATTACATGATTAAAGATATGTAGGTGTACATTAAGATAATGCTAGAATATTAATCTTTTGTTGTATTGTAGGTCTACTAAGTCATGGGATATCGTATTTTGGCATGAAGAAAACAGTTGTGATTTTGTTCCCTCAATATGGGCTGTCGATGCAAGGAAGACCAGCTATCTATTCCCAAGTAACATATCACGCAGCATGATGATGACCTTAATTAAAAAATGCGAAGATCCATCGATTTCAAAATGTAGGTTTAAAGAACATCAAGCAACTTTCAAAAAAAACGGTGACTTCTATTCAAGAGGCAGAAAGTTTGATTGAAAAGCAATGGATACTGACAATTTTGACAAAACAGATGTAGACAGCGACCTTGAAACGGAGACACGTTCGGGCGGTAGCATTGTGAGTGAAGGTATGTCGATGTATAATTTTGTATGTTTTCTATATAGAAGTATTTTAGTGCACTCAAATCCAACTTCCTCAAATATTTCAATATTGACTACAGATACCGTCCTGGAGAAAGTCCTAAAAGAATTAAAATCTGTCAAATACGAACTCAAAACAATAAAACAACTATTGTCATCATTAGAAATAAAAACAGATTTAATTAATGAAAATCATCCTTCTGCTATTTCCCAAGTAAGCAAGAACTTTATGTTACCCATTTGCGACGATGACGAGCTGTCTCGTTTAGAAAACAATCAGTTCCGAAGACAACAAGAAAGATTTGGTATGTTTTTAAAAATGTGAACACTTGAATTCTGTGAAAAGTTAACTATTTTCAGATTAGAATCTTATCTCTTGTTGGAGGTGATAGTGTACGCCAAAATATCAACAATATACTTAAAAAGTGTTATCTAAAGATATGGCTCTAAAATTTTCACTGAAGGAAAACAAAAAAGAAACCTTTCAAGGACTTAAACGTCTATAAAGCTGTAACGGGTAAGTACTTTTAGTTTTTAGGTAACCTTAAATTGGCAAAAAAACATAAATTATTTTTTTGGTAACATTTTTCCAAGTCGTGTTTTCCAATTTTGAATTTTGTTTTAACCTTTTTTCATCATAAGTTAGTCATTACATTCTGGATTTAATTAAAATGTTTCAAAAATATGGTTTAATTACAGACGGTGTTCGGGTTACATTTCCAAATGTAACGGACGTAGAAATTGACAAGTACATTGGATACGCTTTGGCTAGTGCGGGAGACAGAAATGGTGGCAGAAAAGAACGAGAGAATAAATCAGTTGTATGTACCTAAACACACGATGTTTCTATGTTTTATAAAGATGTTTTAATAAAGTTGGTCGAGTTTAATATAAAGTTTATTAATATTATAGGTTCAATATATAAACCAATAGTGAGTAAATATTTCGAGAAAGTATTGGATATTTATTTTTTAATAGATATTTATGAAATACTTGAAAGCAATATTATATACATATAACAAACTAATATTAAGTAAATATTCCAACTCAATATTGGATAAATATCGATAAGTGATATTATTTATTTATTTTAATAGATCTTGGTGTACAATCAATATTATATTCGTATAAAAGACATTGGATAAATACTGCTAAGCAATATTTTACCAATAAGCAAAAATGTTCACATTTCAATATTGCAACGATATTGGTACTAATAGTGCACCAATATATAAACTATCAATTGCCAATATTTTATCAATATTTAATGCTACATGGGGTCAGTTAATTTCTAAACCTTCAGTTCTAGGAAATTTTTTCTTCTGCTCTGTATTGTAACCTTTTTCAAATAGCTTTTTAAATAACATTTGTTTTTTAAAATACCGTTAACTTAAGTCTTCCAACACTAAATATTTCAGCCAACTTTGTAGCACTGGTATTGAACTTTTACTTTTCACAATTACATTAATTTTCTTTTAAGAGACAAACGTTTTCTTTTTAGCGACATTGTAATTTTTCTGTACGTCTATATGTAACAGCACTGTTAAACATACTGACTCAAACTATGTACGCAAAATACGATTTTTGAGATGAGCATAATAACTCTTTTAATTGCACTTTCTCTGAAATGACTGTCTATTGTAAATCAAACAAATTTTTTAAATCCGTTCTTGAATACCGGTAAATACTTAAGCTTTACACAATGAAACAATTATATATTATGCACAACTTGAACGCTAAGTTGTTGTCCACTAATGACCTTACTTAAGAATGACCGGAAATGGGAGGTAGAATTACATGTATTTTTTCAAGAAAGTTTACAAATAAGTGGACGTAGCCGTTATCGAGAGGTGGTCGCTATTAGGAGAGTCATTAATATGGATATTTCCGTATAATTGGTTTTTGAGTTGGAAAACTTGGCCGGTTTTATAGGTGGCCGAAAATAGAGGTTTTACTGTATATGATCACAATATATCAAGGGCGGATGATGTTAATGTAGTAGTTCTACAGAGTAGTATTTTGGGTGCGTTGTTATTTATTTTATATTTAAATAGCATTTTTTAATTTTGATATTTGGTATTTGTTTGCCGATGACATTATTACATATTTGTCTGACAGTTGTAATTTAATTAAATATAACATTAAAACCAGTGGGTGAATGGATAAAAATAAATACATTAAAACTTAACGTATCTAAGATTAAAAGCATTGTAATAGAAAAAACAAGCAGAACTCTACATGGCCCTGATAAACGAAAATTAAATAGCGTTTTAGAAAAAAAATGGTTTAAACAAAAGCTATAAACAAAAGTTTCTAACAACTTTTCTCCTTGAATTTTTTGTAAAATTGATATTAGTGGAGATATTGTTATAATAATTATTGTCACGTGATGACTCTAATTAGTCGGAAAAAGTAAAAAAAAGAGATGTTAAAATTTTCAGTTTAGAAATGTCGCATAAGATGCGAAGTAAAAATATATAGTGAGTTATATCACGGTAATCAATTACAATTCGAACTAAATGGGGAGGTTTAGAAGTTTTAAGTGTAATTAAATATCTGGGAGTGATTATTGATAACAAATTGAAATTTAAAAATAATGTTGATTACGTATGTAAAGAGATTGCGAAAAAAATAGGTTTGCTCAGAAGAGTTAGTTGGTATTTAAGTATTAATACAAAAAATTGGTTTACAACACAATAATATAGGTGAGTTAAAATATAAAAAATCAATACAATTAAACTCAATAGTTTATCTTGAAGAAAAATTAATGGATAAATAAAGGTATAAGAACACTAAAACAAAAGTATAGTTAACAAAAATGATCAACTATTTGAAAGTTATTGAGAAAAATGCTTGAAAAACCACAATCCCAGATACAAGATAGAAATGAAACATCTTTCCATATTTGTTAGAAAAAGTAAAACAAAGAACATGCAATTGTTTAAGCATAAAACAAAATATTTTAGATTAGAAAGAAAATTTAGAAACTAAAAACTAGATCGTGTAGAGAAACTAAATAAAAAATACAGAAAGGAAAAATAATCAAAAATGAAAGTTTCTAGTATGTATTTTTAAAAAGAAAAAACAATGCAACACGAGAAATATTAAAATAACCGCCAAAACAGAGAAGCATAATTTGTTGAAAAAAAAATAAAAACTGAAAAATGTACCATGTAGAAGAAAAATGCCAGACAAATAATACAATAGAAAAATTCGAAGAGAAAATAGTATTTACGTTATAAGGACGAAAAATAAAATATTTCTCGTGACTTTCTATTATTGTTGTGCCCAGCAAACGCAAAGAGTAACAAAACATGATTTTTTTAGCTCATGTGATATTGCGGGACCTCGCTTCGCTTGTCCCGCACTTATCACATTTGTTACATAAAATCATGCGTTTCGTCACTGATTACATAAATTGCTATTTTGTCCGTGCATCAAACATTACTTTCTATTCGATTGTATAAAATTTTAAAAAAATCTAATGACGCCCCAAATTAATCAAGTTGCCATGAAAATTGCATTGTAATCGAGATGCCATAAATTTTTTTTATATAGGTCACATATTTAGTAAATTATAATTATAATTATTTTAAGCTTGGATGGTTAATTAATTATTAACACCTTATTTCTTAAAATTGGTGTTGTTGGTGTTTTCGTAGCTACCGAAAAGATGAAGTTTTTCGTCAGAGATTTAAACCGAGAAAGATTTGTTAATGATATACATAATTTGGGGAAAAAGCAATGATTACGTAAAAATGAGATAAATGAAGCGAAAAGTAAGGGATGACAGTAATTCATACCTTTATGACTGGAAAAACGCACAAGACGATTGCAGAGTAACCATTGAAAAACAATAAAAAAACAGAAAATATTATACAGTATGTCCGAGGATAGACTTTAATAAAAAAAAGAATTTCTCTCTTTTCAGTTTTTACAAAAATTTACTCTTGATGATTTGCCCTGCTTGTTTTCAAATCCCCAAAACACAAATTGTTTGTTTTATTGAATAATTCAACTAAGAACAGATGGTCACGTTTTAAGGTCACCGAGAACTCTCGATCTCACAATAAATAGACTTTTATGTGTGGCGTCGTATAAAACAAAATGTGTACAGTGATAAAGAGCAATTAAAAAAATTAGACACATTGTGCAGAAAAAAAGAAGGAGCATTATAGTAAATATATAAGGTGTTTAAAAAAAATGATATGGTAGGTAGAGCACTAAAAAATAAATGGAGTTTGCTTAGTAAAAAAATTTTATAACCGCATCCATAGTCAAGATATAACTGTGGATTCGTGAAGACGGTGAACATTCTGAACTCTTCCTCTAATTGATTTCAAGTTTTTACTCACATTTATGTTCATTTATTTTAGTGACTTTTAGTTTAATTGTTATCTTTAGCATCAGAATAGTGTTATTGTGTTTGTTATTAAAAAGCAGGTAATATACCTCATTATTTTTAAATCAAAGTATTTCAAAAACTCACTTTCTTTAGTGCAGTACAATATTGTATTTAATATAGCCAGAGTGATATAGAAAGGTTGCAAAAGTTTCAAAACCGAGCAATGAGAGTTATTTTAAGGTGTAATCGTAATACATAAAATTAAATTAGATGAAGGATAGGAACACTTACAAAGTAAGTTACTAATATTTAATGATGTCTATGACACAATTTTGTTATTCAAAAGACCAAAACAACTCAGAACTTCTGTTATAGAAATGGACCATTTTTCTTAAATAGCCATTAAATTATGCTGATTCATATTCAGCTAAGAATTTGTAAATTTCCAGCATTGCCAAACGTATTTGGAAACACTTGAAAAACTAGGCTTTCATAAAAATCTAATTATTTTGTTGTCTTGAAAGTTATGAAAAAATGTTTGAAACAAATAGTCTGGGTGCTCACCGACATAAAGTATTATTTATAAATAACCAGCTGCAAGTTTTTGAGTGGCTTAATTACGTGTAGATAGACAAGATGTTTCTATCGTTTTTCTCAAAACTGGGGCGTTTCCTCATAATCTCGTCTGGAAGGCAAATTCAATTTTCACGCGTCGGACTGAAAAATCGAAAAATATTTTCTGTCGGACAATTCAATATTGAATTTTGCATGTTTTAATTAACGAATCTTAAAAAAATCAAGTGGTTATGAATATATTTTTTAAACTTATAATTTTAACATGTTTGAGTTGATGGATATCCTCAACCGCCCAAAATTTTCGTCGGACCAATTTTTTTGCGCGTTTTACTAATTTTTCTTGCTATTACTTTCTTTAAAAATGGGTTAGCATCAAATTTTAAAATTATAAGAAAAAGACGTCTTTTAGACGAGATTATAAAGAGACGCTCCAGATTAAAAAACGATAAAAATATCTTGTTGGACTACACGTAATAAAGCCACTCAAAAATTTACGATGCTCTTTACCCCTTCCTTTACTCTTGATCAACTTGTGGGGGGGGGATGTTAGCACGAATTTGGGTGGGAACTTTAATCATTTCCGTCTTGATATTTAAAAATCTTTGACGTACGTGTTAAGCTCCTGGAGATGTGTACTTGAGGTTGTGCATCAATCCTAGAGGAGTAATTAATTTTCGCCAGTTTCTAAACGCCCATTTCCACCTGAGATAATAAATTTCAACCTGAAAAATTAACTTACTATTTACTGGTATTGCTTATCTATTTTTTTAATTTAATCATTCATTATAATTCAATTACACGTTTTAATAAATTAGAGATATACATGTAACTTCAAAATGTCCTTGGTAGGTAAATAAATACAATGTGAAAAATATCAAAAATATCAATAAAATAAAATTTACAATAAAATATTTATAAACGATAGATAACATTGACAATTGCAGCGTATGCATCAATGTATAAAGCAAATTTGTGTTTTTGGGTTTTTTTTAAACAAATAAACATAAAAATTTTTAATAAACAGTGGGAATTTATTAAAAAATCTTATCCCTAAAAAGTTTTTGCCAGTCACACACAGTCTGGGAGATGGGATAGCTAAGTCATCTCTATGTCTAGTATCATATACATGTCCCTATCCTAGGTTAATAAATAAGTGCATGTTTGATTTTACGCGCATAGTGAGTGAAAAATGCTGCAAGAAGACATTATTGAGTACTTACGGAAGAAATCAACGTAACTTTCAAAATGATGTAACTTACCAATAGCGCGAATGGCTATTTTTGTTGTTTAAATATTCTATTGATATTGACTTTGGATGTGCTACACCAGGCTAACAGACAGTACATCATGTGTTTCTTCTAAGAATTTTGACTTAGAGTTTGTAAAATTTTTACTAAAGCCAAATTTTAAAAAACTTGTTTTATCCACATTTAGCTTGAGGTTGTTTGCGTGAAACCAAGTTTCCGCTTTATTCAGTAACTGATTTATAATATCAAGACACGATTTGTAGGTGTTAGTATTATCAATAATGATTGTATCACCTGCGAATAATACCGTATGAAATTCTAAATTTGAGCAAACATTATTTATATAGATTAGAAGTAGAATAGGTCCTAGGACACTACCTAAGGCACACCTTAGAACTATTTGACCTTTATAACTTACTTACTGACATCTATCTTATAAGTAGCTTTTTAAATATTTTAACACAATACCTCAAATACCATTGTGTTCAAGTTTTCTATTAGTATGTAGTGCGACACAAAGTCAAATGCTTTACTAAGGTCGATAAACCCAGTTACAGGAATCCTACTATCTTCCAACGCCTGTGGTACAATGCTAATAACATTCAATACAGCTTGAGTTGTGGATTTCCCTTAATATGATTACTACTGAACGACTCGCTCGCAGGTTGCAATCATTTTTTTAAACTAAGAGATGCACGTCCGATACTACTAACGGCGGCTTGTTAGCTATTATTCTTCAATATCTAATCAGAATCTTCGTGGTGATGCTAGTCAAAATTTTGTGAATTGAAAGACATTACAGTCGACGAATCCTAAGGTTATTTACTCGCATGTTTTCTTTTAAAAGCGTGGAATTTATGTATGATAAATTAGTTTGGACCGTTAAGATTGTGTTAAATATTCACTAAAATTTTAACAATTTCCCCATATATGTATGTCGAGTATCGCTGTACGTAATTTACTTAATTTTTGCGTCATACTACAAGACATATGTGTGATTAGATTTAAATTTTAACATGACCAATTTGTAATCAAGATACTTGTATAGTGATCTTGAAATTTATTGTTTGCCTTACTGTTGTGATATTGCTTTTCATCAAAATATATGTTCTAGTTTTTTTTTACTTTATGTGTTTTATTATCATTATGACTTACGACTTAATGATAATTTACTAAGGCTCTCTCGGTAATGCCCCGTGTCGCATTAAAAACCTCCATAAATGTTCTTTAAAACCTCTTTGCGACCCACTCACAGGCAACGAGCTTCGGGTAGGTTTTTAATGAAACACAATAATTTTTAAATGTAACGAATATATTTTTTAAAACCTTGATTAATGCATCCTCAAAACAGAAAATAAATTGTTTTTTCAAATATATAATTTATGATGGGGCTCAGTAATTATCAACATCTCAAAAACTATAAAAATAATACCTTATTTTGACAGTTAATTTTAACAAATCAGGCAATTTTTGTTTCAAAACATTATTCATAACATCCAGTTGCTTTTATTTTAAGTTTTTTTTATTACTTTTCGTTATTCTATTGTTTTCTATTCCGTCTTCCTTTTAGGGATCGTTTATCAATCCTTCAAAATGTTGTTTCTAGTTTTCATTATTTTTATTTCTTCTGTTATGGTTGAGCGTATTTGTCTTTTATTACTCTTGCATTATATTCTCTGACCACCATAATATTCGTGCCTTATTGGTTTTCTTCGTTCCTTTCCTGCACATTTTTGCTATGATTGTTACGGTTTTAAAATATATTCAACCTATTTCAATGCTTTTTATTTATTTATTTATTCGTATGGTACATTACACAAATACTTTATTGTGATGTAAGTGTTATGTATGGTGCCCCAGAAGATCAGTATAAACCTATATAGTGTAGTGACAAAACCGTGGGCAATAGTGGATTGGTTTGTCTTGGTAAAGCATTTACTTCAAGATTTAGGAAAAACCACTAAAACTTAAACATGCCAACCCTTACCCACCCTAGTGTTCACATGTAATAATATTAAATAAGTGTGTAAACATTATAGAAGGTAAATAAGAACATAAAATATAACAGCACAGCCAATGCATGACCACATATAATGAACCGGTCCAAGCGCCAGTCACGACAATGACGAAAAAAAATAGTAAGTTAAAAAAATAGCAAAACAAAATAATGGAAAAACAGATAATCAAGACAAGAATACAAAAAATTGCTAAATTTTAGATGCTCTTCAGATTTGTAAGCCATAATATTGTTTCATCCGTTAAATTATGAATGTTTGGAAACCCTCCTTTAAACTTCGTTAATTGACAATCGTCTACAATATGTGTAACTGTCTCTGGTTCGTTTCTACAGTCACAATTTGGATTAGAAATCGCACCCCATTTAAACAACATAGAGTTACATTTTGAATAACCTGTTTTTATGCGATTTACTTTTGACCAAATTTTTCTTTTTTGATCAAAGTTCGGGACTTCTATTGTTGGATCATCAATGAGGTGTTTATTTAATGCTGTGAAATTGCCAATAGAAGGCGATGAATAAAAAAGAAATTACAACCAAGGCTGTAACCAAGGGGTATAATTCCCACGCCCTTAACATTTGCCATTCTGGTGACTCGGGTTCAAACCCACAAAGCTTGCTAGTTTACCTTAAGTTTTTAAAAGTTTTCTAGCGGCAATTATAAGTATAAACTTAATAAACAAGTGAATGCTGGCCCAGTAACATCCTGTGTACCTCATTTCCTCCTCAAATTTCTCTATCTTACAAGCACGCTTTTTAAATAGAACTTTATGTATACTTTGAGATTTTTGTAATCTACGTGTCTTCTTGATTTCAAATATATATATTTAAAAATCCAAACATATACATAGTGTTCCAATAAAAAAAAACAATATTTGGTTCATATCTATAATACGATATCAATTATTTTTAATAAGTTATGTGAAATCGCGCCAAAATTTTCAAGTTATTTTCCGTAGTAAATGTAACGTTAGGGAAGTTGCTATTAATCTCAGTCTTCTATTTATTGAGTTTATTGTCATCTATCATGTGTACTTTTTCCCTTGTTCAATTACTTTCGTTATATTATTCCAAAATTTGCTTTTTCTTTTATATCATTTTTATTCGGTCCAAATATTACCACTAATCTGTTGATAGTCTTTGTTACCTACTCCATTAATTTTCTTTGCAGTATACGTTTGTTAAACGCTTTCCATTCCTTAATGTGTTTCTTTAAATCCTTCTTGATAATGTATTCTACTTCGGTTACTCTAATTTCTTTTTTTATTCCACTAAATTATATAATAATACTATTTTTTAATTTTTCAAAATATTTTTCATATTTTTACTTTGGCATTTAGTGATTTGCATATTATTGTCGACTGTCGGGTTTATCCTTTAATCATGTTTTTCTGTTTTACTGTTAGTTTCCTTTTTTCCATCTTATTTATCTCTAGATTTTTATTTTTAATAAATCGCTCTCTATAAATGTTATTTTACCTTTTAATTTGTATTTATTTTTAAAACCACTAGATTGTTCACATACGAGGATGTATTGATATCTAGTTAGCCTAGACCAGTTCCTTGCATAAACAAAATATTGCGTTACCATAGCAACGAACAATAACTTATTAGAAGTGTCAGTGTAAAAATTTGATGTCCACCGAAAGTGTGAAAATCGAAAAATTGGAGTATCGAGCCATCATCAAGTACCTGTATTTAAAAGGGTTAAGAGGTAAGCAGATTTACGAAGATATGCTTAATACCCTTGGTGATCAATGTCCTTCGTATGCGACCGTCAAAAATTGGAATGCAAGCTTCAAAAGAGGTAAATTTTCCATTGAAGATGATGACCGATCGGGAAGGCCAGTTTCTGTGTCAGTCCCCGAAAATATCGATGCAGTTCATGACATGATTTTATCAGACCGTCGAATTGGGCTAAAACGGATATCTGAAGCACTGAATATTTCATACGAACGCGTTCATCATATGGTTCACGTCAATTTGGACATGAGAAAATTGCTGCAAAATGGATCCCCAAATGTTTGAATGTTGACCAAAAAAGCGTGCAAGCGTACTGTCTTAAACCGAATTGTTACTATGGATGAGACTTGGGTACATTTCTACGATCCAGAAACAAAGCAACAATCGATGGAATGGCGACACTCTGGTTCTCCAAGACCTAAGAGTTTCGTGTCCAAAAATCTGCTGGAAAAGTTCTTGCTTCAGTTTTTGGGATTGCCATGGAGTAATCATGATTGATTTTTGGATAAGGGTAGAACAATAACTGGAGATTACTATTCGACATTACTGACCACTCTACGGAAAAATATTAAAGAGAAAAGACGCGGAAAGCTATCCAAAGGTGTTTTGTTTTTGCAGGACAACGCCCCTGCACACAAATCTCATGTTGCCATGCAAAAATTCGTGATTTAGGGTTTGAATTACTAGAACACCCCCTTATTCACCCGATTTGGCTCCGTCCGACTATCACCTCTTTCCTCAACTGAAAAAAAATTTAAAAGGTCGTACATTTTCTTCCAACAAGGAGGTAATAGAAGCTGTAGAGGTCTGGTTTGCAGAGCAAGAAGAAACATTTTTTTGAAAGGTCTAGAGACGTTGCAGGTTTGCTGTAATAAATGTATCCAATTAAGAGGAGAATATGTTGAGTAATAAAATATTTTGACATTGAAATTTTGTTTGGTTCTATAGTAGGCTAAGAATGTTTCAATATATCCTCGTAAACCTATCTTTGCCACACTTTTATGTATTGTTACTGGTTTGTTTTTGAGGATAAAGCCGCTGAGAAACTCAATGTCGTAGAGTAAATCGTAGTCTACGATTTAGGAGGAAGAAAACCGACGTGTACAAAAGTACGTTTGCTGCTTAACTCAAGGGGCATTAAGTACCGTAAACCAAGACGAAATTTGAAAAATAGTCTTGACAAAATAAAATTAACAAAAATTACTGTTACACCTATCTGTCATTCTTGCTGTTCTCCGCATTTAGAGTAGGCTTTCAATGAGGGGTAACTGCCGATGGCATTTTTCGCATTGTCTGACATTTTGTAGCTATGCGTGAAATTGGATAGCATTCAATGGAATTTTTGTGGCAATTTACGGAATTGTTTAAGACATTGTAGTTGGCATTTTATGTCATAACAAAATACGCTTGAACTGTACGTACTACTTTGTTGTTGCAGCGCTTGCGTACTACTTAATTACAAAAGAAAATGGTATTATCGGGTTAATGAAAGTGAATTGTATCTTACAAAGGTTTATCGACCATCTTATAAAACCAATAGATAAGTACTGTTGTGGCATTTGTTAAAAAAAGTAAGGTTAAAATTTATTCAGACCGGCCAATCCGGGACTAATACAACGAAGAGAGTCCTTTCTCTTTTAAACATATTTTATTCATAAACTGTGTTGATGTTAACATTTGCAAATCACCCGGCAGTTTATTTCGACCCATATGAGAGACTATCATGACAATTTTCGCTTTTTTGAGAATTCACGGTTGTCTGCTGAACGAAAAGGTTTTTCTGCCGCAACGACAAGGCCAGCCATATAAAATTGCTGATAGATACATACTTTTCACAACAAAATAATACCATTTGCGTTATATTAAAAGTGAGAAAAATAGATTGGTCGCTCTGATTTTGTGTAGTTTATTTTGAAACCAAGCCATCAGTTTTCAAAAAAAAACAAACAGGCAAAAATCTGATATTGAATATGTAGAAATGAGAGAATGTTAATAAATACACAAAGAACATGACTTTGAGACTCTATTCCAAAATAAATTTAAAGATCTTTCAAATGAAGGGTCACTCGACTCATTTTTTAATCTTAATAATATTCTGAGACGAGTAGACCTTGGTTATCTGACCGTAAAGAAATTTGGTAGTTAAATGAATATATTATTCATTTTGTCACAAATGCTCTTTTTCCTTATTTGAGATTCTTGACATCAACGCTACTGTGACCAATAATTATGCCCTCAAAGTTTATGACTGTTGAAGAAAATTGCCGTGTTGCGTTGCAAAGGAATAACGGCGTTATACGGGTTGGTGTCCTGTGATGCAAAATTTGTTTCATCAAAACCCATAAACATCCCTTACTTGGTATTAAAACAGAGGCTTTTAAATGGACGTTTGTGATGTCTTTTCAAGTTTTACGATTAATAGTCAGTAACACGTTTGTGTATACAGGATGTTCCAAAATTCACAAAATTCTTGTTTGAAAATCGATAAATTGATAGCAAAAATAAAAAATTTTTTTTCGATCTATTTATTTAAAAGCTACAGCCCATTGGTGTGATACTTATTTTAATTTTTTTTCTCAATCAATTTTGTTAGCTTAAAGCATTCTCATGTTAGGGAGACCAAATGCCATGTTACTGATTTGACGAATGTACTCAAGAATGTTAAAAAAAAAATAATAAACAAAATTTTCTATTTAAAATGATGTATAATTTTTGGAAAAAAAAGATTTTTTTTGCTAAATTCTTGCTTGTCTCAACTGCTTCTACCAATTTCTGAACAAAATTCTGCAATTTTGGGACACTCTGGGGATCTAGGTACACTCATGAAATTTAAAACTTGGACACCACAATTTCTGTAAACAAAAGTTTGCACATTGTGAAGCGGGCTTAAGGGTATCATTTACAATTCTAACAGCAGGTAGTCTCAGCAGGGGTTATCTTATAGAAGGACTGTAGAATGAATCATTACACTAAGCACGTTTTAGAAAATAGGTAATTTACGTTGCTTACTTAATTTTTTCTTTAAAGAATATATTTGAAGGTATCGCTAATTAAACACCATAGCTCGATTAATTATCGAATCAAAATTTTGTTTAGGAAATGTTTACAAAATAAAATTAGAAATAATTTTGATTTAAAAACGTCTACAAGCAATAACTTTTAAATTAAATCAAAAACTAAACATGGTTATTTGGGTTGACTGATTATTACTTATTTTTAAATAAATCTAACCTACTAATTATTGTAAGTTATTAAAAAAATCATTAAACTCTCTATTCATAATATTTAGTCCTTACAAAATGTATATTTTATGACGTTTCATTTTTTTCTGTAGTTAATATAAAAAGTGAAAATAAAAACTAAGGCAATTCTTATTGTCAACGTATATATTTAGTTTTTGACAAGAATTTATTACATAATTATAATTAAGATACCAAGTTATAGTTTAAAATTAAATGAAAACGTTTTTTTTAAATAAAGGTATTACTATATAAATAAATATAAGAAATCAATAATGGGTGTGACCTCCATTATTATTGATACATTCTTGGAGGCGTCTGCTCATTGACGCTATCAAGGTATCAATATAATTAATATTAATCGTTTCCCATGCGGTATCAATGGCTGCAATTAGTGCATTACGGTTTACTGGTATAAAATTTGGCCCTTGTTGTCTTCGGATAACAGAAATATTAACTACAGAAAAAAATGAAACGTCATCAAATATACATTTTGTAACGACTAAATATTATAAATAGAAAGTTTAATGATTTTTTTTAGTAACTTGCAATAATTAGTAGGTTAGATTTATTTAAAAATAAGTAATAATCAGTCAACCCAAATAACCATGTTTAGTTTTTGATTTAATTTAAAAGTTATTGCTTGTAGACGTTTTTAAATCAAAATTATTTCTAATTTTATTTTGTAAACATTTCCTAAACAAAATTTTGATTCAATAATTAATCGAGCTATGGTGTTTAATTAGCGATACCTTCAAATATATTCTTTAAAAAAAATTAAGTAAGCAACGTAAATTACCTATTTTCTAAAACGTGCTTAGTGTAATGATTCATTCTACAGTCCTTCTATAAGATAACCCTGCTGAGACTACCTGCTGTTAGAATTGTAAATGATACCCTTAAGCCCGCTTTACAATGTGCAAACTTTTGTTTACAGAAATTGTGGTGCCCAAGTTTTAAATTTCATAAGTGTACATACTTACATTTTTTTGTGGCGCAATCTGATGAATGTTTTGGAATTGTACACTACATATCTTCACACATCCATTTTTAATTTTGATTCAAATTTCATTTTGACTAAATATGGATGACTTCAATTACGAATGTTTTCGGGCCACCAAGAAATCTGTCAATATTAAAATCCCAGTATGTCGAGTGACATATATAAAACAGTCAGTAACTAATATAGACAACGATTTTGCTAGAAACAAACTTGGCAAAAATCCTCAAAAATTCCAAATCGTTAGTGGGCATCGAAAATATGTAGACCTCATACAAAACTTTTTTAAGAATCAAAGTAAACGAATGATAAATGTGTTCACCATGACTGAAATTATTAATCAACATGTGAACAGCTATTTTTAGCTGCTCGTTCTCTGAATTATTCGACAGTGATCAATTTTAGCATTAAAGAATATTTATTTATCGAATCGAATACAATGGGATTTGTAATGACTTGAAACATGAATTTATATTTCCACGAGAAGTAAAAAGAGCGGGAAAAACATTTATACTAAACGATTTTTCTTTAAACATAGACGACATTAATGAAGAGGTACAAACAGATGTGATCCAAGATGCAGTAGTGCCTGTAATTCCATGTGATAGAAAAGCTTTAAATAACTTAGATTTACCTTCTACCTCATATAACGATAATGAATTTTAAACAAGAAACCAATGAGTCTGTGGATTGACTTACGTTGAGAAGAATGTTAAAAGTAATAATAATTTTTGCAACAAAATGAAGAAATATTTGAATCCGACCTTAAATTTAAAGAATACTCAAATAAGAACGTTGACCTTTCTTCAAACAGTCCTTATTTGAAATTTAAAATAACTTATGGGACAGTTGTTTTTAAAAAAATCTACCTTTATTTGGATGTTAAACAAAGATGAAGGTCAAATTAGTCCAGACAGATTAAAGAGTGTTATTCCTAAAAAAATGAAAAATTACTCAATACCACGAAATCTCAAAGCGTGTCAAAATTCTGTTCTCTTTAGAATCCAATTGTGAGTCTGAGAGTGAATCAACGGACGACAATTCAAGACCAAACAGAGAAAGAGATGTACTTTTTAAAGGAAAAACATTTCCAATTTATTTGTCCAAATAGCGATGACATCACGGATGTTGAAATCAAATACTTACTACCAAAAAATAGTAATAAAAAGACACAACAGAACAGAACACATTGCTACGACCCGCATAAAGTAAAAAAACAAACTAGACTTGACGTGGCAATTCTAATGCCTACTCAATTAAGAAATTCATTTGGTCGCTCGCTACATGTGATTATTGATTAAAGAAAAATTTTTCTTCTGGGCTACCTGTCAAAAAAATGGCCGCCAATAAAGTTAATTTTTAATTTTGTACAATTAGCAAGAGAAAGTAATCCATCGCGCTGTATACAGACAATGACGCAGTAGTACAAATGTACAGTACGCGGCGCGTAAGAAGACGAGAAGCCGGCGCATCCCGAAGAACAACGGTGGGTGCCGATTATAATAAAATACCAAGCAGTGGCCTATCCCACTTATATGTTTAATTTTATTATATTGTAAGAATGTGTATTATGAATAATTACAATATTTCTATTAGTAACATTTTAGACCATTATTTTATTAATAAGTGTAAATTCTTTCTTTATATATATATGTAAGATATTGATTTTATTAATTTAATTATAGTATAAGGTTGTCAGTTCTAGTACGGCTTTCAATTATAATAAATTATGTATTTAAATACAGGTTCTTTGAATTGCTTTGAATATACCATTAAAATTAAGATATAATTTAAAAGGAACTGCTAAATACTGATATAGCTTATTACATGAATTAAATATTGGATATAATTGTATAATCACTTTGTAGTATTTATTCAATTGCGTTTTTGTATATAATTGTAGTTAATATATCTTTAATTACCGTTTTCAAAATTTTCTAATTTAAGTTGTGTAAAAATTCTTATTGTATACACTTTTAATTTCAGTTGAACGCTTTTGTATTTTGTTTAAAGTGGGGTTATCCTGTAAATAAATAAAAATATATACAAACTCTGCATTATGCGACGCCGCTGCAGTAAACGAACGCGGGAACTTGAGAAAGATCAAAACTCGTTGTTTGCGCATAGGCGGGCTCGTCTTCTTACGCGCCGCGTACTGTATGCCCACATTACAGCTCATATTCTTACTCCTATATTACACAACCAAACACCTCCACATATGACTTATCTTGAATATTTGAGTTTCCCAATCTTTAAGCAAAACTTTGAATTTTGTGGCATTTTTGACTAGTTTTGGAATTATTTGGAATTTTAATTTACATTGGGTTAAATTGTATAGCATTGCTGCGGAATTGCTTGGCATTAGTAGTTTTTGGAATTATGGCTATTTGGTGTACAAAATTTTGGTATTGAATTACCCCTCGGCTTTTTAAGTAGGAGAGATTTAAGTAACGCTGGGTACCAAAATAGAAAAATATCTTACGCATTTACACCTGTATTTTTCAATTAAAAATATAATAATTTCCATCCTTTTATACTTAAATTGTGAAATTTGATGAATTCTGGTATTGTTAGTATAAATGAGTTTTGGTTGTAGAAACCAAAGCGAGAAGATAATTTATGCTAAGAAGTTAGTAGGTAAATGGAGAATGTAGATCTCTTTGTAATATTTCTAAATTATTTATCTTTAATACGACTTTAGTTAAATTACATGGTTTGCTTTATTTTTCAAAAACAGTAGCATTGACAAATTTTTGTTTAGCTAGAACAATTTCTACATATCTTTTAAGCAGTTTTTTGACTAAACAATATTTTTTCTGCATCCTACCTCATACTCGCGCGATACTGCGTTTAGATTAAAAAGAACAAGGGGTCTTGTTAGGAAATATCTATTTCAAACCGATAGTAAACGTTTGAAACACGTATTTTTTAATGTATAGTATGTACTTTGTTGGACAGTTTTAGATTCCAAGTTTGGTTTCTAATTCACCTTTGGATTTTAATTTACCCTTAGAGATAAATGAACTTCGCTTAATTAACGTATTGGAATTTAGTCTGTTGAGTTCACGTTGGTTTTCTCTTGGAACAACTAAATTATCTTGCTGGAAAAAGCGACGACGACTAGTCAAGAGTAAATCATACGTATCACAAACAAATGTGAAGTGTTATGTAGATTTTTGAGTTATAAATTAGTAGAAGCAACACAACGATTTCAAGAATAATTATGAAAAAAACTATATTTAAGCTGCTTTAAAATAAAACGAAAACATCTGGCAACTGCAACAATTGCTTATTATAACAATCGTAAATCTATCGTAAGCTACTGCAATATCAAATAAACTTCAAGTTACATGATACAACATAAGTAAGAAAAGAAAAATATTAAATTTTTGTAGACATGTAATAAGAGAGCTATTTGTAAAATGGGCGTAAATCACGTAATTTATTAAAATAGTGTTTGTCAGATAAACTACAACAATATAATTTAAATCACGTAATGCAAGTCCGCATCATTAGCGTGTCGAATCACACGTTCTCAAATGTGAAATTCGTCTTAACTCATTAATGAGCAGTTCACTAATTAACGCCAGCGGTGCAAAAGCTCAATTTAATGCCAAAGTCAAAGTTTAATTGGATATCTCGAATAGTTTCCCCAAGTCGATTTTTCACTTACCCCCAATGCCTTACACCGATTTCTTCTCGTACTTGCACACAAAAGCCGACACCTTCATAATCTGAAAAAAAAAGGAAATTTTTAGTTTTACAATAACTTTCATTATTTTCTCTGAGCATGCTTAGTTACGGTTACGTAAAAGAGTCTGTTATTCTTTTTGAAATTTTCTGATGTTTTCGTTTTAGAACGAAAGTTTCCGTATGTCCCAACTTAATCCGCGACTTTATAAAGCTTAGATATTCAAATCGCTACCAAAAGTTTTGCGATTCTCTTTTTCGGTGACGCGAAAAGCTTCCACTTGAAACTGTTCCCGGGAGATGTTAACTTTGTACAATGCAAGTTTATAAGATCGTTGTTAAAATGCAAATTTTATAGACTGATAAGGGATTAATACAGATTCTCGGCGCTCATTAAATAAAATTTTGCATAAAATAAAATGCGGACGAGTTTCACTATGGAAAATGATTACCTACTACTCTATAAAGTGGTAACTTTTTTCAGATTGTTTCTGCAACGATGCCAAAACACTTGACACCTCTATATAATAAACGACTTTTAAAGAAAAAAATAAAAGAAGATGTGCCGTTAAACTGTGAGGTACACTTTTTTGTAGCAAAATTCAGAAATATCACCTAAATTTTTCTGCGTAAAAACTTTTATGTTTTTATGACTTTTAAATCAGTCGACATTTACATTTAACTACAAAAACTTTCGTACAAAGTTTTCCAAATAAATGCATATTTTGTATTCGTTAAGTTTTTGTTTGGCGGTTTTTGTTTGGCGGTTTTTGTTATTTTTGAAATAAATTAAACGTTAAATTGTGAATCAATACAGGGAGTTACTTTGAAAACTTAAAATCACATTTATATTTTTAATTTAATTTTAATTAATATTATCCAGGAAACATCTATATTGTCTAACGAGCGTTTAAATAAAAAACTAGAATGGTCAAGCCGTGGAATTAAATTGATCTATTTATTTTTACAGTGTAACGAAAAGTACAATAAAATAACGCGTGGTAGCGTGAAACTCTGCATAAAAGTTTATCTAACTTAAGAATTGACAGATGTAAATGTTTTTAAATGCCTTGAATACTAACCTAAACTTTGTATTCGCTGAAAAAAAAATTACGAACTTCCTTGACCTGTCCTGTCCAGTTTTTTATTTGTTTCTAAAGATCTATGATACATGGTATTATTATTTCAAATCTAAATTTAGGTTAGGTATTTATAAAGTACAAATTTTAAACTATGTTTGGTTTACGATAAACGGTGTAAACGTGTTACTGTTTAAACTTTACATAAACTGTAGGGTAATGCAACGATGATTTATAAAAGTCAACCACACGCACCTGTTCTAATCTAAGCATTTAAACACTTTGGAAACATTTTGCGCATTTTGGGAAAAACAAAAGTTACGTAAATTTAAAACACTTATTCATTTTACAACTATAACTGTAACTCATCGGTTGTCTCGGGTGGTTGTTGAAATTCCACATTCACAAAAATTTGACGTGCAGGAGTCAAAGTACTACTAATATTAAACCCAACAAAGCCAATAACGTTGAGGTTTCCATTCCTTGAGTAAAAGCCTATCATCGCAAGCGTCCAACGAGTGATCGACAAAAACAATTTCAAATTTATTGGTTTCTAGTAAAAGAACAATTAAAAACTAATTTGTTAAAATCTGAAGGCAATTATTAATTTTTAATGAGTTTCGCCCTGTTTTGGGGAGAATAAATGTTGACCTGAAGATCTGATTTCGTCTTAAAATGTAAAAATCTTACTAAATTGCACTGTAAAAGCTTTCACTAATTTGACATTCAACAGTTTTTGTTGAAATTTTAGTAATTTACTCTCACATATTACCCATAAAAAAACTAAATTTGGGGCATTATGGGGCTAGAAGTTAATATTAGTAACCTGACCATTGTTCATAATTTAAAATTTAACATAAGTAAAATGTGTGTGTTATGACATCTAGTGTAAAACATTGACACGTGTGAATAGTATAAACTAACAAAAATGACAACAGTTAACTATAACAACATGTGTGCGTTAAAGTGCATAGCGCGATCACATTGCTCTACGAGAGTTTAAAAGACCAACCGCCGTCTTGTACAGTTGTATACCGCACTTAAGTATACACCTCTGATGAGGTCATAATAAGAGCGAAATGTTGCATCAGGTGTTTTTTCGTTGCGTGTATGCTTCTGTACAAGTTATACTTAGCTTTATCAACACACGTGTGTTTCAAGCATTAAAGCTATCGCTTAGATAGCGCTATGCATTTTAACGCACACATGTTGTTACAGTTAATTGTTGGCATTTTTCTTAGTTTAAAATTTAACAAACCCAGGTAGAACAAAACGTTTTTGGAACAAAATGTACTTTTTAGTTAAGGAATATATTTGACCCGCGTAGAACGTTTTCTTTGGATGTTTCAAATCATGCCTATAGAACGTGCGGTCTAAAACGTAAGATTGAGAACGTTCCATAGTAATTTATTTTTACGTTTTTTTGAAAACGTTTTAAATAAGTTACAGACACTGCTATGATGGAACATAAGTGACGTTTTATTAAAGGCTTATATTTGTCGTTCTAGAAACGTTTTCTTTTTAGTTTCAAAAGGTGATTATGGAACGTCCGTTCGAAATGTAATATGTAGAACGCTGTACAAAAAATGTTTTTTGTGGTACAATTTGAAATGTTCTATGTATGCAACCGATTCTGTAATATTGTAGCTGCTTTTGTATGACAAATAGATAAATAATTAAGATGCTCGAGAAAGTGGATCAGGCAGAAATAACATACTAGTATAAAATGAATCATTTATGCCGTGTTTATTGCTATAATTGTTTTTTTTAATAAAGATACAAATAATACATGCTGTTTGCATAAATTATGATCTATTTCTTGGTTTATTCAGTGTTATTCATTCAAAGAAACTACCTGCAACAAACTGTTTATGGGAAAATGGGAAAATTTTCTACTTGAAAAACAGGGTGAAACCTGTTTTTAACGCCAGCATTCGCACAATGCAAACAAAAAATTAACTTGCCTTTCTATCTAAATTCTTACAAATTCAAAACAAATAATATGTAACCGTTGATGTGTTAGTAACCCCTCGAATTAACTTTTGATTATCTTTGCAATTAACATTAAATACGTAGTTGTTAAGGAGAATATGTATTACCAGTGTGCCGCCGCTAAAACAACTTTTAATTTTAAATGTTTGAAGTAAAAATTAGTATTACTTTTTTTTCAAAACGCTCTACTTTTTTTTTTTTTTTATTTTTAATTTGTATATTTTATAACACATTTAACACTACAATTTATATTCAAAATATTGTTGATAACTAGAAAATTTGAGTTAATTTTATAGGTACTTTAAGACCATTCGACGCATTAATGTTACAGTGGAGTCCCGATTGGTCTACCGATTAGAGCCCTTGTGAACGGTATTTACATACATGGGTCCTCGGTTCTAATCTCCACAGGGAATCGTTTTTAAAATGTTAATTTTAATACTAAGTTTGTTGTAAATGTTCTAAGAATACAAAAATGTATGCAAAAATTAGGCAGCAGTAATTAAAATATAATTTTTTTTGAGAATAAATATTTTAATTATTTATCATTATTAGCTTTAAATGGAACGTTCCAAATTTGGTTTTGTGTATGTTTTTGAAACTATTAAATAACGTTAGATTAAACTGAAACTTTCCAAATTGAATCGTGTTGAGAGCGGACATTTTACTTTCTGAATGATGTCTTTGGAACAATTTTGGGACGTTACACACAATGTTTCACGTTTCAATGGAACGCACTTGAAACGTTTTAGAAACGTAAATGTTCTACCTGGGAAGTGAACATTAAGCTTTTATGCATCAGTGCTAGTGTCTTCACTGCCCAGTAGCTACAACTTCTTTACGTTTGCTGTATTTCATATTTAATTTTTTGTTTGTTTGAATTTTAGACGTTAAACACGTGCAGCAAAGCTCTTACGAAGTAAACTATTAGAGTGCAAGTAAATAATATAAAATTAAATTAAAATAACTCCAAACGCCAAACAAAGCATCATAAGTACAAAGAAACAACAAATTATTTCATGGAGATTTTCTGAAGTCGCAAGATGAACACTTCAAATGAATAAAAAAAGAAATATTTTAATTGACTAAGTAAAACAGCTTTAAAATCAGATAAACTTAATTCAAAAAAAATATCTTGAATTAGAAAAAAAATAATGTTTTGAAAAAGAACTAAGTAACAAAGAAAAAAAAATTCCCTCCACGAATTATAATTGAGCTTTATGAAAAACTCAACAGAATAACGGAACTTCAAGTTAAAATAATAAAGAATAAAATGATTAAAATAAATTTATCCGATGGAGAATATGGTTAGAAAAGTGATTGAGGAGGTATAAAAACAAACACAATAACCGAACTAAATATTAGAAGCTTAAGTTAATCTTTAATATAAAACTAAACAACCATTAAGTATATTTCATAAAGTTTAAGGGATATAAAGTATATTCACTATCATACTATATATAATTAGTGGCACCAAAAGCATTATCCAAAAACTGAGTATAAAACACAAGAAAAAAAGAAAAGTTACCGTACGGTGACGTCACTGCAGCTTATTGTTCTCCGACACATGCTCATTAAAAGATCAGTATTTACACTTTCTAAACAGATAAGGTACTAGATTAATTGTCGGAGATACTTTAATGTTAAGCACGTCCTAATGGGAATCTACACTGACAACACTAATAGTAGAGAAGAACAAGCTGCAGCAGTTGATAAATTTTTAGCTTCCCTTCATAGCAGTTTGTTGTTTTCCAGAGATTCTCTTAAAAGTACTACTTACACGTTTCCAACAGACCAGGTACTAGATTCACACTGTGTAAACGGTTCTATCAGTATATGAAATAAAAGAATACTAGATTCATTATTGAGGAGACATTTATGCTAAACACGTTCAATGAGATCTACACTGACAACACTAACGGTAGTAAATTTTTTTGGACGCAGTTAAACAATTGAAGTCTGAAATTGCCCACAGGTACATCTACGCCTAATGATCGGAATAAAATCTCCGATCTTTTTTGATGTTGTTAAAAAATATTTATAAAATATTTTGAAAATTAATAAATCTATCATAAAATCACTAGCCAATCGCTTTAACGTTTTGGCACAAACGTCATTCAAAAATAGAAAGAAAAAGATAAAATGTCAAGTGCAGCAAAAAATAGAGCCCAAAATAGCACTAAACAAAAGATCCCGTGCATAAATCAATATTATATAACCCTACTCAATGTGGTAAATCTAATGTATATCAAATGAATTTGTTGGTATTTATCTTCAAAAACTACAATGACCAGAATGCTAAATATTGCCTTTTGAAGATCATTAAAACATTAAAGCAACTTATTATAAAAAAAGAAAAATGGGCAAAAAATAACAGGCAAATAACTGGAAATTATGCTATTCACCTAGACAACATTTCAACCAAAAAAAGATATAATAACGCTCCAAATTGGCAATCAAAAATTTTGTAATTACTCTAAGTATTCTTTTAAAAAATCATGACTAAATTCAGAAAAAATATTTTTCCTAAAAATCCAAAAATATGATTTAAAAATGTTTTTCTTCTAGGTGGAAGGAAAACCTAGAAGCAAAACAAAGGATTTGTTATAATTACTGGTGAAATCGTAAAAGAACTACCGTGGATGTGGTTTAAGGTGACCAAAGTTATCCTTATACTGATTGGGGTAAAAATAGAACTCGTCATGCCGTTTACGTTTGCGTTTACGTCAACCGTGCCAGGTTATACGCAATGTAGTGAATGATCATCAGATTTTAAAAGAATGATTTTTTTTAGATATCCACGAAGTGGTCTAATGAATAACACTGCTTTTAATTGAGCAACCGATCCTTTCTCCTAATAAAGGCCCACTTCGTGGATGTCTAAAAAAATTGTTTAAATCTACGGAGATAACCATTTAGGAGAATGATGTTTATTTTAAATATAAACATAGTGTTTAAACGTTTTTAATTAGGTGGTTAAAAAATATTCACAAACAAAAAAGTTATGAAGTTTTATAGAAAACTTACTTATTGTTGTGTTACTTACTTATTAAAATGCATGCGAAATTGGTCTAGATTTTTATGTTTGAGTACTTTAAACATTATGCCCGCTTAAATTGTACAAACTGGAGCTGGAGGGGTTGTAGTTCAATCATCCCTGTTAGCTTTTGAGTTGTTTCTTTAGAGTCGGTGGTACATCTGGATCAATTGGCAAAAGAATTAAGTTTGTTATGCTTCTTTTAAAATTATTCCTTTCGGTTTTTTTGATAGTAGCTACCCGCACCTTATTATTGTTTCCCGAATGTACTTTTGGTTATGCGAGCTAAAGGCCATCGGTTAGGGTAGATGTTGTCTCATTTTAACAGAAAATTTTCTATATTTATTTGCTATTTGTACCGTTGCTGTAATCGATTTAAATATTTGGAAGACCATGATTGCCCAAGTATTTTTATTTTCTGAAATAACCTCCATCTTGAAGATAAATCTACATAAATTATGAATGTAGTAATTGGATTCAGTGGAGAAACCATTTCTTTTTCTATAAGAAAATAGCCTGGAGTTAAAACTTTAACTTCCACGTTTTTCTCAGTTTTATCTAAGGGAGAGAGGGTGAGAGTTCAGGCATATTCGAATTGATGTAATAGTGTTGTTAGCTCTTTATACGTTAGTGTTAAACTTCCAATTATTCGTTCTAGGTGATGTTTCATTGATTTTACTTTAGCTTCCTATAGTCCACCAAAATAGAAAATTGCGGGTGGAGTAAAGTGCCAGTGCGTTCCTTTTGTGGTTATTGAAATTTGAATTGTCATTTGGTTAGTTAGTAGAAAAATCTCTTTTTCCGTATTAAGTGTTACTTTAGGTGTACGTTTTGTGTTTGTTTCTTTATCCGCTGGTTGTTTTATAGTGTTTAGTTGTCGGTGTCTTTTTCATCGGTGGTTGTTTGTTATAGTTTGCTTGATTGGCGGTTGTGGGTTTTACTTAGTTGTCGGTATCTTTTTGATCGGTGATCGTTTTGTTGTGTTCAGTTGTCGGCTTCTTTTTGGCCGGTGGTTGTAGATTGTAGTTAGTTGTGAGTTGAACGGTGGTTGTAGATTGTAGTTAGTTGTTGGTTGAACGGTGGTTGTTGATTGTTGTTACTTGTCAGCGTCTTCAGAATCTTGTATTCGACCGGCGGCTGATGTCAGGTGATGTCGACAGCTTTAGTTTGGAATCTTCGAAATCTCGTATTCAACCGACGGCTGATGCCCGGTGAAGCTGTCGTTGTATGTTTGCTTCAATAGTTTGAAATCGGCGGCTGATGTCTGGTGGTGTTGTTTAAGGTGTTGGTTTGTTTATTGTATACGACCGGCGGCTGATGTCCGATGGTGGGTTGTCGACGGCGTTGGTTCGTACTTTTCCTAATCCAGTATTTGACCGGCGGCTGATGTCCGGTGGTGGTTGTCGACGGCATTGGTTTGTTTTATTGTAAAATTTTTTTCACTGGAATACTCAAAAATTTTAGAATCATTCATATGAGATTGAAGCAGGAGCTCCTCAACAAAGTGTATTGAGCCCCGTCCTTTATCTTCTATATATTAATGACATTCTAAATTTAGATCATAATACGATAGCTATAGATGAGATTGCCATACTGGCCCTAGAAAATAACTATGAAGAGGTTGCAAAAAAGTTTCTGACATTCATTAACTAAAAAAGCAGTTGGACCAAAAAGTTGCGCATTGAACTTAACGAATCGAAGTCAAACCATATTCATTTTATTAATAAACCAAACCTGTCAATTAGCTTAAATTATACCCGGATTCCATATGAAAATACTGGGCATTAATTTAAACGCAAAGATTCGTTGAAAAGCCCAGGACAAGAATTCCACATAAAATATGAAAAAAATGTATGAATGATTTGGAAAAATTCTATTATGCCTATATACAGAATATATAAACTAAAAGGTTACGAAACAAATTAAAAGAAACCGGATTGATTAACACTAGAACGACAGCGGTCTTTTTGACCGTTTGCGATTCTCCAAACATTGTAAGTAATTATAGAGGAAAGCTCCAGTATTGTGAGTTTACGACTTTTTAAAATAGGCTATATATATATATATATACGCCTTTGCAAGGTTTTAAATTTAGTTATTTCAATAATAATAAAATGTTATACCTTGAAGGACGGCCGCTGTTATTTTGATTATTTTAATATGTACCAGTATACACCAAACCGTTTGGATCTATGGCATCTATCTCTGGGGATGTGCTGTATATAATAATATAGAAATGATACGACGTTTTCAGAGTAAAAAAGTGTTTAATTCATTAACTTGAATTTAGTGGCTGCAAAAATACAAATGCTGCACAACGACACGAATTTAGGTAGCTGTATACAACAATTCGTTGTTTTAGTAAAAAGAGAAAAAGAAACGACGATATCTAAAACAGTGATAGAACATTGGTCAATTCAACAACAAAATGGTTAAACCAACAGCATTACAATTATAAAAATCTAAAGAGAAAACTAGCAGCACTTCCAAAAGTCCAACTTTTTGGGAACCATATTCAGAATATCGCTCCTAGCATGGAAGAGATAAATACTGCAATAAAATTGCTACTAGGCTGGAGCACCAAAAACCCACAACCAGATAAGAATAAACTACTTATCACTCGCACCGTGGTTGCTGTGATTGTATCTCCGCCACCAGACGTGTAATAGAAAAACGAATACGATGCTGAAAGAGAACTGTCATTGTCCTCATTGATTTCCAAGCAGCCTTTGACAGTGTACACTGACCAGCACTTTGGGCAACCTTATATCTTAAAGACAAAACAGCAAAACTTTTCACTTACTCCAAGTCACTACAAAAACTTAGCCAATTGGGTGCTTATCAAAATAGACTTCACAGAGAAATTTCCGTTATGCGCAAAACATTTCAGTGAAGACAAAGGGTGTAGTCCCTTACTAATTTCATGTTCGTAGATTATAGCGTATTCTTTGTAAAGACCAGTGTTGTGACCATCTGTAGAAGATCTCACAAGGTGCTGAGCGGTGTGAGCATATGACGTCTTTACCACAGATGACCCAATGCAGCCGTATACTTGGATGACAACCAAAATAAACCAATTCCAGAATTCAAATAATTTAGTTCCATATCAAAAAAAAAAAAAAAGAAGGTGGCTGCATCAGCAAAAGTGCACATCGAATTGAGAAGACCACCAATGCTTTTACCCATCCCAGCTGGTGATATAAAAACAGCAAATATTTCCGTACACACGAAAATGCGTTTGTTCAAATCACGAATCATCCCTGACCTGCTCTATAGATTCAAGACTTGAGTTTGCTAAAAAGGAAATTTAATTGAAAATCTTTTAGGTGCATTGCCTGCGGCGTGTACTAAGTATCAACCTGTAAAATCGCATCAAAGTTGACAACATCGAACCCCCCTCTAATGATTAACCAACAATCAGTGAAAAAATCCAGCGACGCAGGCTAAGGTGGTTTGGACATGTGTATAAAATAGCCGAACATTGCCTACCATACCTATAAAGATAGCGCCCGCTACAATCAGAACCATAAAAGATCTGGATAAAGACAACCTCAGAAACTAAAGACTAAACTTGGACAACGCAAAACAGTTTGTTTGTTTATTAAGGACGTCCGGCGACTAGCGGCACTCACAGCAATGTATTTGCTTCCGAACTTCCTCAGCTAAGCACCTTGTAAGAGATAAAAAGAAGTAAAACTTATTAAAAAATTATTAAGAACAATAAAAATAGAAATATTCTGTTATTACGCGATTTGATCGAATTTTCTTAATTATTAGATATTTTCCTAATTTTTAAGATAGTCGCAGTTTTAGATGAATTTAAACCATTGATAAATTTACATGTATGATCTGTAACATATTGCAACATATTTTTGTTTGTGACCGCTTTTTATTTATTACGAAACTAAAATACTCTGTTAGTATTATAAAAATAATTTAGTTAGTAAAAAATTCTGTTCAAATACTGATTTCGAATTTTAAAATTTGTCTGTTTTAATTTAATATATTTAATTTAATAACTGTAGTAGAGGTGTCCATATAAGAACTAAAACCTGCTGCATGTATTATATTTAAGTAATCTTGGACAAATGCATCATTGCTAAGTAAGTTGATATTCATATCTCCTATAAACATCTCAATCCTATCAGAGCTAATTTCATAAATATATTGTTCCAAAGCATTGAAAACTGTGTCAGGAAAAAGAAGGTGGTTGGTAAATGCCGTTAACATAAATATTTGTATTAAAAAAATTACATTAAACCTTGAAAAATTAAAGTCATTAAAACATTGAATTCAAAAATTATATCTATGGTAGCCTACGGTTGTTTTTGTGTTTGTAGCTCCTAGTTACTTCAAAATATTTCTTTTACAATTTACTAGGTACCGCCTTCTGATTTCTCTCTTTTTGCAGTGTAAAAGCCTTCAACCTAATAATTCACAATAAGTACATTCACAACTCCTCTGCGACTAACAGAGCTGCCGGCCAGGTTTTCAACACTGATTTTTTTTTTAATTTGTTTGCATATAAACCGTATCATGTTTTTAAGTAAGTCTTAGAAATACAGTAATGACTTTTAGTGTAAATGCATGTTAGAAACAGTACACTTTAATAAAAGCATTAATTTGGTATACATGGATGCAAGAAAAATATTTTTCCAAAAACAAAAACTAAATAAATGTTTTAATAATAAAGTTTTAATAAATCCTTAAAATTATCACAATTTTGCAGATAATTTCGAATTTAGTGTTCGACGTATTCCGGGTTAAGACCAGGTAGAGTCGAATTACTTTTGGGTAAAGGTTTACTTTGGTTTAAGCTTACCATTAATTTCGGTAAATTATTAGCCTTCTAACGATTTGATTGCAAATTGAGTATATGGTATTTGCATAAATCTGTTTTATTATGCATTTAGTTGAAGATGTAATTTAAATACCGTTGTTGTTTAATATTGCATGAAGTTGTTAACATTGTTGCGTAATTGTTTGCGGCGAGTGGCATCAAGTACGAATTTACAACATTCGGGTACAATTGTAATTGATCGAATTAAAACGCATTATGTTTTGAATTTACTAAATGTTTTGCTATTGTGTTTAAACTTTCTTTTACCGTAATTTACTGAAAACCACAACAACAAAAATTATTATTATGAAAGGTGCTTATAGTTCATGCCTGCCAGTAATTACAAAAGAAGGAAGAAAGCGTATTACCCAACAACATTAAATACTGAAAAAAATCTCTTGTTTTAAATTCAATTAAACAAAAAGCGTTAACGTAATTTCTGAAATGCGTTTGTTGCTTTCATCGCGACTTTGTCAACTACTTTCAGGAAACAAAGCGATTTTTATAAGTAAAAGCTTTTTATCAAATCTTACAGTCATAAAACTTTCGACGTGCTGCTGCTTTAAAAGTAAAGTTTCGAGCTCTATTTTGAAGGAAATTAGTTTTTTGCAACGTTTTCATATTATTAAAAATGTGAATTTAAAAAACAAAATTATCATAACACCGTAAAAACGTATTTGTTTAATAAATTTTAGAAGGAGCAATTAGGGTTATGTTCCGGATATTCAAAGACGTGTAAAGTGCATGCTTGTGTAATTATCGAACTCAAAATATCATTAAGCATGAGGCATTGTTTACTGACAAACAATGAACATAATAGTTACCTCGGTGGTGTAATGTCATTAATTCCACCTCAAACACAAGTAACTAAAACAACGAAAGACGATTTTAGTCCTTAAAGTTGTTTTTAGTATCAGAAAAGACAATGAAATTTGCGGTATATTTAAAATCTTTGAAACCGTTAATGAAATGTTTTTCAGGGAAGATTAATTTGTATATTACAAAAGGTAAATTATTTAGGCACATTCTTAGAGTGTGTAATCTTACACTGAATCAGTTTTTTGGTCCCGCTCTTGAATTTAGTTTATTTCTGATGAATTGTGATTTAGATACACGGTTTTATTCCCACAATGTCTTGCAATTATTGTGTTGTATTGTTCGGTTGCATTATTTTTCTGAAAGAATGCGACTAGAAACCCTGCGCTTTCTTCTTCATCTTGATCTTACGTTTCCTAGCGAAAGTTGGAGATCATCACGGAAATTTAGATTTTGTTTACAGCGTTTCTAAAAGTATCGATTATTAATCTTAACACTTCATATTCTCTAGCTTCTTCCATTTTATTGTTAATATTACTTTTCTCCTTTGCCCATTGGTTGTAGGCATTTGTAATGTGGCCAACCCATAAAATACAAAGATAAATTTAAATAACTTTCTATTCGTTCACAAAGACGCGTTTTAAAGTTAACGGCGATTTTCCGTACAATTAATAAAGACAAATACTTAAAGCAAAACTTATCTGAAGTATATCGGTGACACCTTTACAAGATCGGTTATATATCATCACCACGACTGGACTAGACTGCTAATCTGTGTGATATTAGACTGCTTCATTAGAGCGGTGACTAAGTTATCAGTGGCAAAAAGGCATCAGTCAAAGGTCAATACGCTTTATCAAATCTCAATTCATTCACCAACGCTGACGTTGATGCTCATATAGCGTACATAATTGGGCAACAGACAACTATTTCAAATCTTCTAGGAAAAAGTTCGGTTATCGAAAATTATTTCAAATCTACCAGGAAAAGTTGGCGTTTACCAAACGCAGGTGGATTTTACTGAGTCCCACAAAATATATTATTGTAACGCACAAGAACACACCACAACTATATCAGCTTGTCCCACATACGCGTCTGCACCCGTCAACTATTAAAACAAAAATAAAAGCTTTAGTAGAAATATCAACAAAAAAAATATTGGCAAGTATATTTGTTTGCCTGTCGCTAGAGGTCAAAAGTACCGTTAACTACAAAATATTTGAAAGATAGTTAGAACAGAACTACGCTAATAAAAATTACCGATCACATCCTTTACTTCATTTTGTCTCACGATCCAAACCTTAGCGCTACATTCTAGCAGAACTGAGACGTCATAATATTCTTATTCTAAAATTTAATTTGGGATCTTCATTACTACAAAAAAATTTAGTTAAGGCAATTGAAGTTCAGTTCGTGCATTCCTATAACAAGGACTATTAAAAGGACGTTCTTCTTTAATCTGAATGTTGACGTACTTCAAAAAATTAAGACTTGGGAAATCCGGATTTAACAATTACATGTTGTTGTATATAAAACCCAAGGAACAGTTTACACAAAGCTGAGGGATAATCAGGGGAAAATTTTTCTTACGTCGCGTCGTAAGTACTATTTTTTGCTGTATTTCAACTCTTTGTGAAATCCTTCTTTTACCGCAATTTTTTTAACACATTGTGGAACACCTGTCTGGATATGAATAAAGGCAATTAAATACTTATTTAAAAATCGAAGCAATGAATCAGTGTAGTTTACCAATCAAACTAATCTTTTCCAGGAGCCTGGTCGCTATAAAATAGATCTCTGATCCCGTTGCTATTAAGGATATCATCAAAGATAACCGGTGACCTCCAATTTTTCATTTTAGGCGGGTCTCGCCATCCATGTCTGGACATCTGGTTTTGTTTTCTCTGTCTACTTCCGTACGATTTTACCTATTGTCTGTTCAGAAATATTAAAAATGCTGAGCCTATCTACATTTAATTGCAGTCTACAAACAATTAAGCAAAGTAATTTCCCGCTTATTTTCTTTTACATATTTTATGCGTACGAGGATATATTGAAAAATTCTTAGCCTACTATAGAACTAAACAAAATTTCAATGTCAAAATATTTTATTACTCAACATATTCTCCTCTTAATTGGATACATTTATTACAGCAAACCTGCAACGTCTCTAGACCTTTCAAACAAAAATGTTTCTTCTTGCTCTGCAAACCAGACCTCTACGACTTCTATTACATCCTTGTTGGAAGAAAAGTACGACCTTTTAAACTTTTTTTTAGTTGAGGAAAGAGGTGATAGTCGGACGGAGTCAAATCGGGTGAATAAGGGGGGTGTTCTAGTAACTCAAACCCTAAGTCACGAATTTTTTGCATGGCAACATGAGATTTGTGTGCAAGGGCGTTGTCCTGCAAAAACAAAACACCTTTGGATAAGTTTCCGCGTCTTTTCTCTTTAATATTTTCCCGTAGAGTGCTCAGTAATGTCGAATAGTAATCTCCAGTTATTGTTCTACCCTTATCCAAAAATCAATCATGATTACTTTATGGCAATCCCAAAAACTGAAGCAAGAATTTTTCAGCAGATTTTTGGACACGAAACTCTTAGGTCTTGGAGAACCAGAGTGTCGCCATTCCATCGATTGTTGCTTTGTTTCTGGATCGTAGAAATGTACCCAAGTCTCATCCATAGTAACAATTCGGTTTAAGAAGTCTACATCGTTTTCAAATCGAGCACAGATCGAACGCGATGCTTCTACCCTTGCACGCTTTTGGTCAACATTCAAACATTTGGGGATCCATTTTGCAGTAATTTTTCTCATGTCCAAATTGACGTGAACCATATGATGAACGCGTTCGTATAAAATATTCAGTGCTTCAGATATCCGTTTTAGCCCAATTCGACGGTCTGATAAAATCATGTCACGAACTGCATCGATATTTTCGGGGACTGACACAGAAACTGGCCTTCCCGATCGGTCATCATCTTCAATGGAAAATTTACCTCTTTTGAAGCTTGCATTCCAATTTTGACGGTCGCATACGAAGGACATTGATCACCAAGGTTATTAAGCATATCTTCGTAAATCTGCTTACCTCTTAACCCTTTTAAATACAGGTACTTGATGATGGCTCGATACTCCAATTTTTTGATTTTCACAATTTCGGTGGACATCTTTTTCATTTAATTTATTGCGTGACTCTGGTTTACTTTTTGACGTCAAACTTTACACTGACACTTCTAACAAGTTATTGTTCGTTGCTATGGTAACGCAATATTTTGTTTATGCAAGGAACTGGTCTAGGCTAACTAGATATCAATACATCCTCGCATACGTACCTTTAAACCGACGTAAATTTAACAACCAAGTTGTTGCGCATTCTTAATTGATTGTTGTAATTTGAAAGAACTTTCAATAATCCGTTTAATGTGATTGCGCTTTTGTACTATTTTAGATATGCTGTCGGGTAGCGGTACCCTACGTAATTTTAATGCTTCTACTTAGCGTCATTTATTGCCACACGTATTGATGTGTAACACTTGGTATAGAATTTAGTTAGGTATTTGTCAAAGCTATTGCAAACTTGAACTGCGTCTACGCCTTTTTCAGTGGCGTAGTTATTAGTGCAACTAATAAATATTTTGGGCGGTTTTGTCTGTATTTTTAAGAAAAGAAATTGTTCTATTTGACCATTATCTTAATAATTAAAATTGCGTTTTTACCTACACCATATTATTGTCTATTTTTATATATGTTGTTGTTGTTCTACCATCTTACGGTTCGTTTTTGTGTTTTGGATATCCTATTTGCTCTAGAAGGTTCACTGCACGTTTTACTAGGTGACGCTCTATTACTTATATTTTTCATTGTGAAAGCTTCCGATCTAGTTACTCGTAAGTACACCCACGATCTCTCTCCGACTAGGAGAGCTCCTTTCAATTCTCAATGTTTGTCTCTAATTGAAACTGTTTGGACGTTCTACGTTAGCACGAGGTTGTAGCACTAGGTGTCGTACCATTTACTTAAGTTCAGTTACTTTTAACAATTGCACCACTTTTGACTTGAAATATAGAGTTTTGATTTTATCTTTTTGTTAATTTCTTAGTTTTTTTTGGGTGTTCCAAATTGGGTAAAATTGCATGGATATCTTTGTTGGTAATAAAGAAACATTTTATGATGTTTTCTGGATGTTTATTGATTTTAATGGCTTTCCTACCTTATCTGTTATTATAACCATTAGCCGCTACTAGTACCTGGAGTTTACAAAGCTCGATGTTCTTTAAATCTAGTTCATATCAATATCTTGGTAGTTTCTATAAATACGTAACCACTGGAACAATGTATACGGTAAATTCCAGCTGTTAAAAAATGGTCTCTTTAGTCGTTTGTTAATCTGATAGTTTGTTGATTCTTTTTGGTTGGTTTGAAGGAAGTTTTGAAGTCGTGTCTATGCGGTCTGGGACTTTAGATGTGTATGGTAGATATATACTGGAGATAGTAATTTGACCTTCAAATCCGTTGTTCTTGATCTTTTGGACCTCATTAATCTGTCGTTCTTCTTCCTAGGTATGCATGTATCTCTCGGTGTGTGTAGGTTTGCTATACACTGAGTGACCTATTTTGTTTCCTTGCTGTTTTACAAGCACATCCAAGAAGTGCAGTTGTTATTCATTTTCTCTCTTCAGTAAACTGGATTTTAGAGTGATGCCTGTTCAGGTGTCGAAGAAACTAATTAAGCTTCTCTAAAAGTATCGTCCACGTACCGAAACGATGTCGCTGAATTGTATTCCGGGATCTCGATGACTATCTTAAAAAAATTTTCTAAAAGAGATTGATTCTCGCATTATGACTACTCTATCCTAAACCAATTTTTCAAATAACTCAAAATTCTTAATTGAAACATTTATTAATTTTTTTTGTTAACTCTAAGACAAACTTTTTTTTAGTTTAAAGTCATAACAACATAATGCATTTAAATACTCAGACATTTATTACTTACAATCTAGATGGTTGCATATCTTTGAAAGCGTAAAACAAAATGTGTTCTAAACCCTAAGTTGGAGTCTATTAAAAAAAAAGTAACACTCATTTTTTTTTCACGATAACGGAAGTATTAAACCTTTATTGAAAACGAAGTTTTTTGAGTGTTCTGAATAAGCCTACTTAACCAAAATTAAATACTAGGCAGTCCTACTAAATTTGATATACACAGCATATTTCTTGTTCTTTATCTCTTTTTTGTCCACTTCTGAACATAAACCTCTACTTGTTCTTTCCATTATGATTATCCCATGATACCTGTTGTCACCTTTCTTCTTGTTTTGCTTACACGTCGTCTATCCATCTTGTTTAAGGAAGTCCAACTCCTCTTTTCTTGTCTGCCCACAAGACCTACCTATCTCCATTTTCTACCTTTGTCTTTTCTCTTATTTTATCGTTTTTGATGTGGTCTCCTAGATTTATAACTAGCATGGTTCTTTCTATTGCTTTCTGTGTTATTTGCTGATTTAATTGTCAATGCCCTTGTTTCCATTCTGTAAGTTAAGACATCCAGGTGTTGAAAACTTTTGACTTTAGGTTTGTTGAAATATCGTTGTATTTGATGACTGAATTTTGTCTTCCGGTAGCTGCTCAAGTCATCCGGATTATTCTGTTTACTTTCGCGTTTTGGTACTTCTTCCTGAGCTTTAGTAAACGCTATATATATATTCTTTTACGTTTTGTGTTTCTACATTTTTTATGTTTACTTGTGTTGTTTAGGATATGATTATTTTTGTATTATGTAAATTCATTGTTAGACCTACTCTCTCTGACATTATTTTTAAGTTCTAGAAGCATTTGCTTAGTGCGAGGTTTAGCGACCGTCTATGTTTAAAACCTTTTCCTTTAAATTTATTTGTTTAAACACGTCTTCCAATGCTATCGTGAACAACTTCGAAAGATAGGAACACCCTATCTTACTCCTCGTTGTCTAAGTATTTTTTTGTATAAATCTAATTTGCTAGATAGTGTGTTTAATATAATTAGCAGTTTGTATGAATGCGCAAGGAGGTTTATAGGTCTGTAGTTCTCTATGTTAAGTAAATAACCTCTTTTTATATAAGAGTATGACCCGTTTTGCAATGCTTTGGGGATGTTCGCTAATTGAATAAACTTTTTTAAGATCTCGCCTTCTCCTGCGATTCTTTCGTTTTTCATTTGGGCGAGAGCGTGTGCTACCTTGTCTATAGTTATTTTTTTTTTATTTGATGTTTTTTTCTGTTGAGTTCAGGTTGGTTGAAGTGTATAAATTTGTGCAGATCTGTACTAGTTGATTGCATTTTCTTTTATTTTCATCTACCTAGGTTTCTTTCTATTACGCTTCAGCGCTTATTATTTTGTAAATTGTTACTATCAGTGCTTTTCCGTTATATTTAAACATTTTGTTGCACATCTTTCCTGTACTTATCGATTTCAAGTTTTATATTTTGTTTTCTATTTCTATTATTTGTTTATTTAAAGATTTTCTAAAACTTTATTTTCCTCTTATTATTCTGAATTTTTTGCATATTTCTTTACTTTCAGTATGTTTTCTTGTTTATATTTGGGGCTTATGTTGTTATTTCTTGTTATTCCAATTTTTTTCTTAATATTTTTCGTAATTTTTGATCTTGCTTGTCAATTCGTGTTTGTTTTATTTTTGTTTTTACTAATGTGGGGTTGACATCGCAACCCCATTCTAATCGACACAATCTCTACATCCTCGTATTACGTAGGAACGCGGAAAACAAAACATACAATTGCAAGTAAGCAAGTGCGGTCAGCATTTCTTAACGGCCATGCTTACTAAGCAAACAAACCTACTTTGCACGTATAAGACAAAATAGCTACGACAACAGAATTCAATTCAAGTCAGTTCAAACCTACGTTCCTAGTACGAGCTCAGTTCAGGCTAGTGCAGTTACAGCCGAATAATGAGGGCAGTCGAAAAGCCAAAAAATCAAGAACCAGCCAAGTAGTCACAGCACCAGCAGCAGGTGAAGATGGGGCAAAGTTTGAATCCATCGGTCCAATTCATTCTGGCCCGCCGTCTTCAGCGCGATATAATACCACGATATCTAGTGACACAGCACCGCGTATAGTACGCCAATTACTATGTGCTGACCTACAACGTTTCCATTCATAATTGTAATTAGTATAGCTTAATCACGGTATGTCTAGTAAACGCTGCAAAATTGATCCGAATGTGAATTCTTTTTCTAGTTCAACCCGGCGTGTAGAGTAATATACCCTAAACGCCACACAATTTTTGTTCAGTTTTTCCTCTATATATCTTGTCTTGTTTTCTTAAAATTTCTTGAGTTTTACTTTTCTGTTCATTCTTAGCTACATTTACGCTAATTAATTAAAAATTAATACGATGTCACGTACCTTAAAATATTCAGCTTTGCTTTTAATTAGAATATGTTTTGATTTTTATCTTTTAGCAGTATACACCCAACTACTGCTAACATCCTCCTAACATATTTTTCTTTTAAGTTGGTAAGTGATATACGGAAAAATATAACAAATGCATAAAACATCGTGTAATATATCAAAATAGCAAACCAATTTGTTTAATATTTTTTCTTCTGATCCGAATATAATATTAAGCATCTTATTTTATTTGGGTCCGTAAAAGCAGCTGTATTTTTGTCTTTTCCTTTGTTGTTTTATAACAATATTACTCGTTCTTTGCCTTTATGAAAAAACCTTTTATTTATAAGGGATTATACAAACTAGGTTACTGTGCATAAACCCATTCGTTACAAAAAGCATACAAATGGTGCATGCATCATGGCTTGATAAGAGACTAATTTATTTCAAATAAAACAGCAAGAATTTCAGTAGGTACATTATTGCTAATCCGGTTAAAAATAAATTTAATTCAACCACTTTTTTTATGTAGACCAATTTTATAGCGAGTTTTCTCGTAAGCCGGCACACAAAAATCAATTAAAGGTAAATGCGGTGTATCGGTAAAAGCTTTTGTTTAATGTAAAGTTTAAATATGGTAAATAAAATTGTTTTCAACTTTTTTCACTATAAAGCGTTAAGGGAGTTGTAATAAAAGTAAATGGACTCGTAATAATAGAAATAAATCAGCAAAGTGTAATAACATCATAACGTCAAAACACATACGTATGCCATAAATATAACTGAACATCAGTGAGATTTCCCTGCAGGATGCCAACCTGGCAGCTATAAAAGTGCGACAAGTTAAGCCACTGCGGGAGCAGCTGCCGTATAATGAGACTCAAAAAACCATTCGTCTGCTAAATTTCCCATATCTTATACTAAGAAAAATATTTTATGCAATATTGAAGATGTCTGAAAATCCTCGCCACAGTTTTTTTCTTTCTTAAAAACTCACCACGTGCCTACTACACCATTATAAGGTATTTGAGAAATGTGCTCCGATAAATAATCATCATCATCAATTTTCTCCCACAGTCGCGATATCTAAAAGAATATGTAATTCCGGAACAAATTTAAAACTGCTGCATTACGATCGCATCAGATAATGCAATGATCTGTGAAGCTTTTGCACAATTTGAAAAGAAATATATACGTTCAACTACTTCAATAAAAATAAAGCTGATTTAGCATTTTTAAAGAATTTCATTGTGCATCTTTTGTTATTCATTCTCCATATAATTAAATTCCAACACCTTTCGAGTGCTCTTAATTCATACTATAGAATTTAAGGGTTAAAATGAGTACCCTTGTTGAATATCACGGTTGAGAATTTCCTAGTTCTTGATCACGCTCGTTGCAAGATTATTATTAGAAGTTTGTACGAATGAAGAAGATGTATTAAAAGCAAAGATTAGCGAGGATCTATTTAATAATACCACGATTAGTACGCTTTCGCTTCGGATACAAACCTACAAGTTTAATTAATGAAGATTGTTACCGAACCATTTTAATTAATGGTTACACTATTAACTTCGGTATCATATCAGTCTTCAAATTTCCTTTTTAATCCCATTGGTGTTGCTTTTGTTATAAAATTAAACGATACACTCATTGTTACTTAGTGCATTAATTTTAGTGGCAGATTAAGATACGAAGAAAACTAAAATCGATCGCGTGATTTATATATATATATATCGCCACTGAAAGCTAAATCGTAAATAAAATTTCTATAAAGATTGAGTTGTCATGTCTGCGAATACAAAGAAAACATCTTCTTATGTTTACTACGCTTTTATACAAACAATTTTCAGACAAAAATACATAATATATAAAGCTTTACGTAACAGCAAAATTAATATCAGGAGTATACAATGTATAGTCTTATTGTTATTTATTCTAGTACGAAAAAAAAGAAAACGTTCTGTTGTAAAATTTATTTTTTTTAATGACTACGCCTTAGATTTAGAAAGACGAATTTGGCAATTTCTGATAAGAATTCCAATTCTGGATTTAAAAGTGTCTAAAGAAACACACCCAAATACATAAGTAACAATTAAGCACCCATTGATGAAGCACTAACAATCAACTTTTCTGGTCAACCTCTCCAACCGGGTGAGAAAGAAATTGTGATGGATTTATTTCTTTTTCTATTTACTCCACATCTCATAAATAAAATTTTTTCATGGACCTTACTTATAATTTCGCAGATCTGATTACATTTTAGGCATATTCTGTGTAACCTACACACAGTTTTTAAATTTTTTTAAAAATATTTATCTTACACATTATTGTTTCAAATAAAAATTGTTTGTAATTTAATTATACACAACTTTTGTTTAAACTACTTTTTGATCCGATAATTAATTACTGAGATTTAACAATCACGTGACAACCAATTTTTGTAACAGTATCTCCACCAATATCAATTTTACAAAAAAAATTTGAGAAAAAGAAATTTTTGGAAATTCAATTGTCTATAGTTTTTGTTTTAACCATTATTTTCTAAAACGCAAAATTATTTTCACTTCTCGGTGTGATGTGGAGTTCTGCGGTAAACGCGTGTTTTAAATTGAATTTGTTTTGTTTTAATGGATAATGAACATTGAAGAGCGGAAGGGGGATTCGTTCTTCTTCATAGAAAGTTGATCAATGCAGACGTGTTTCCGGTATTTGCTCTTCTTTCTTCTTCGGATGCCATCTTCGTGCGGAAGGTTGGCAATCATTATGGCGATCTTTACTTTTGAGATCCCAGATCTGAACACTTGATTATTTGCACAGCTAAACCAATCTCTAATAATAATATCTCTATCTAATGTCTAATACCTCCCATGTATGACATTTTTCTTCTTTTAATTGTTAAAACTACTTCTCTGTATTTCTGCATAAGTCTCAACACTTCTTCGTTATTAATTTGTTCTACTCATGAAATCCTTAATATTTTTCGATATATTCATAGTTTGAATGCCTCATCGACCTTATTTAGTGTTCAGGTTTCCATCCTGTAGTACAGCACTGAGAGCACCTAGCATCTTATTAATCGTATTTGTATTCCAAGGTTTAGATCGCGGCATGAAGATCCTCTCATCTTTATTAACGTATATTTTGCCTGTTTGATTCTGCTTCTTGTTTCTTCTTGAGCTGAGGTTGTTTTCGTTAATGGTTGTGTCCAAGTATTTGTAATCTTTCACTCTCTCAATTGGTTGGTTTTTCACATATGGCCTACGGTTGCCTTGGGTGGTTTTCGTTGTTAACACATATTTTGTTTTGTTATGTTAAGTGACTTCACTTACTGCGACAATTTTATTAATCATCGTTTGGAGGTTTTTAAGTGTTCCTGCCGAGAGAACCGTATCGTCGGCATACCTCAGATTATTTACTGCAATTCTGTTAATTTCAATGCCTCTGTCTTGTCCATTCAGTGCTTTTCCTAGTATGTAATCTGAATATAAATTAAAAAGAGTAAGTGAGAGAATACAACTTTGACGCACTCCTTTCTGTATTTTTATTTCTTTTGATGTTCTGCCATCAACTCTTATTGTTGTCTTTTGACAGTAATAGAGATTTGAAATTATACTTACGTCTCTGAGATCTATCTCCCTCTTTAATAACTTTCTTATTCACTGGTCATGCCTGACTTTATCGAAGGCTTTGTTATAGTCTATAAAACCCACGTAGAGGTCCTGGTTTATATCCAAGCACCTTTCCGATAAGACATTCAGTGCTAACAGTGCCTCTCTTGTTCCTAATCCTTTGCAAAACCCAAATTGTGTGTCGCTAAGGTCTGCATTGAGTTTTCTGTATATCCTATTATGAAATACCTTCAACAGTACTTTCAGTGTGTGGGCCATTAAACTTATCGTACGGTAGTCGGAGAAGTTGTAACGGTTGTAGTTCACAAATAATAATAAAAGAAAGCGACTGCTCTAGCGATACAACTTGGAGAGAAGAACAATACTATTTGGCTCGAAGTAGCGTACTAAATTCGTGGAGGATCCATTATTTGTAGTAATTAGCGCAGCAGTGTCCGGTTTAGTCGGTGAGTTAGAGAGATCCTTGAGGAACTGAAAAGAAATAAACTGCTGCCTAACGAGACGCCACCTGCTGGGTAATAGAAAGAAATAAAACCGAGCAACAGGATTTAACACGCTAAAACAAACACAAATCAGAGAGACAAATAGATAATTCAATATAGCAAACAAATCTTAAAAGTAATAAAATAATGTGACAGAAATAGAGACACTGTCGTATATGAGTACAAGCGTTAGCAACAACAATAATTAAAGCTTGCGATTAAATGTGTCAAATTCTGATAAACTTTGTAATTGCACCCCAAATTTAAAATTAGCATTCCAATTGAGGATTGGTTATTAAAATAACTCGACGTACACACGTCACTTACACAAGGTGACTTAATACTAACTTAAACTCGGAATAAAAAAGGTAGGTATCTCCCGCCAACCCAAAAGGCCTTTTGTTTTAGCTTCACCCACTCTATGTAAAGCGCCCAACCTCTTAAGGAGCTGGTTAAAAACAAAACCGAACGTCGGTGGTGGAGTCCACCCCGAATAAAAATTTACTTAAATATTATAGATTCAAACCGTTTAATGTCACGTGTACGTCAGCTGTATACGCATTGATATTGAGCAGGATACTTAAACATTAAAACTTAGCTGTGTTCTAGTAGTATGCAGTTTTGAGAATGAACGTTCTTGCTAGCGACAGTATTTTACAGCTTCCGAAGGTAGGTGATCCCAGGATTTTCCGTAGGAGAGGTTTATAGTGAAGAACGGATGACAAATAGGTTTCCTCAAAGTAACAATCATGCAGCATGAACGAGTCGATAGGCCTGTCGAGTTCACCAGCTGTTGGCAGCTTATTTGAATGCGAAACCGTGGTACTCGATCAGTTATATAACGAAAGTTCCTTAAATAGCCATTCCAGCATCCCCAGTTATTCAGGTGTAAGATACGGTAAAAGTATAAGGTCAACGCACGTGCTAAAGCATACGTCGTAATTAGAAATAATACAACCACAAAAGAAAAAGAAAACAACGTGTACTTACAGTGAATGCTGTCGGATTTAAATTTAAACACCAATTCGACTTATTATTGAAACACACATCAATAATTTCTGTAAAATTTTAACTTCGAAATGCACGACAAACACCCATGTACAAGAAGGAAGTAGAAAATGTCCGTTCATCGTCTCGATAACTTTTGTGAATTAAAGGATCCACCAATGGGAAATCGTAGCAGGCGCGGCAAATTTGACTTTCGTCGTAACGTGCGACTCCGACAAACGTTATTAAAAAGGCTTACAACATACGTTCTAGTTCGAGAAATTTGAACCGTAACAAAGTGTTTAGCACCTTTTTCTTCGGGATTGTTATAAAGGTTGATATCAATTATTAGTTTGGTATTACTTCTGTTCTATTATATATGGCGTTGATTAATTGAACCATACTATAAATCTGGTCCTCTTCTATCAATTTAAGAATTAATACCTATGGTACTTGGTCTGGACTTGGCGTTCTTTCATTCTTTATCGTGATCAGTGCGTATATCACTTCTTCCTTAATTATACCCGGACCATTTCCCGTTCTATATTGGCAATATTGATTTTTGTCGTTTATCTTTGAAGAGTTGCATAATATTGTTCTTCCACATCTTCAGTTTCTGCTCCACTTCTGTAACTATTTTTCCGTTGTTGTCTGTACAATATATTGAGCTGTTTGCTCTTATATCCTATTAATTACGGAAAGTGTCTTCTTAGTACTGCAACGTTTAAATATTGGACGTAAGTGCTTATCTTTCTTTACTGACTGTCGTGCGTTATCATACATGCTATTTTCATATACCGATAGAATGTGATATCTTGTAACGTTCTGGTCGTTTCTCTTTGAGTTAAAAGTCTCCAAATACAAAATAAACTGTCTAGCTTATACCTTAGATTTGGTCGGCGCTCATCTCCGAATTGATGTTACTAAAGGATTTTTAATTTTTGTCCAAAATGTAAAAAATGACAAACACACACAATTATAAAAAAAAGTTATTACATAATATAAATGAAATAAATGATTTACATAAGAAAATTGTAAATCAATTTTAAACAGTAAATACTAGAATTAATATGAAAATAACTAAATATTTTAAACATTAATACATCAAATTTAATTCAGATCCGGATTTTTAGAGATAGGTACAATATTAGTTATTTATGTACCAAAGGGTAACACTTTTAAATCCAAGCATAAAAATTCTCACAACCATGTGAGGTTTACACCTGCAATTCATAGAAATTTTTTGCACTTCCTAGTAAACGAAACAAATTCATTTTTTAATTACTTATTTTATTTTAATTTTAATACAAAATATAAAAAAAATCTGAAAATGATAGTACTAATATGTTTATAATAACAAACATGTAAATCAACACCTCTAACATAACAATAAACTAATTTAAATTTACAAACATGAACTGGTCGCGACCTCTAGGGTAGGTTACAAAAATTAAGAATAAAATGTTCTTCTTTAGATGCATTCTTAAACGGTTGCCAATGCGGGTGGTGCCGTTTAGAATTTTAAATAAAAAAAAAAAAAAAAAAAAAAATAAAAGATTTCTTCCCGGTATTAAAGAGGAAGCGGATAACGTGGTTCTAAATTTGTTACCTGCTAAAGCCAGAAAAATTAAAATTTATAGGTTAGGTAAGGTTTACTTTACGTCAACACTCCTCTCAGAAAAGTTTGCTTTGTACTAAGATTTGACAATTTCATTTATATATTTTTCAAAAAAATAACTTATTTTTTAACAATAATTTGTAGTGATTCTCATGCATAATTTAGTATCGTTTATTATTGTTTTGTCTATGATCAACCGTAAATTCTTGGATTAATTTGGGAATAACGATACACGCTAGTCTAAAAGTAAGAAAGGCGGGCGTTAAAGAAAAATCAACCAAAAAAGAGTCAGATCATGGAAGCGGGTATCAAGTAAAAAAAATTATTTAATACTTAAGTGAAAATTAATTAAACAAAAGTTACGTTCATTCACGTTTCTTTTCAAAATTGTAAGCAATTTAAATCTTTAAAGTAATGTATTAAGGCTGTTCTATCACTTGGTACAATTTCAGATTTCTAGTAGGCGGTTCACTATTTTTATTTCTTGTTACATAATAGGCTATTTGTTGTTTTTTCTATTTCTAAAACTGTTTAAAATGCAGGTCATGTACAAAAAAAATTGACATCAACAATTCAACAATATATTATTTATCTATTAATATTAATCGGCTTCCAAGCCTGGCCTGTTGCGCTCAGAAAAATTTGCCCGCAAGGTCATTCATTTCACAATTCTCCAAGAGTTTTCAGTATTTATCGTTTACTTAGTATTAATTTTTCTCATTGATTTTTAAGTAAAATTAAAAAAAAGTAGGGTTGTCAGAAAATTATTATCTATGTCGCACAGGAGTCGAAATATTTTTCTATAATTTTACGTTTTAATTAAATTAAATACAACAAAGCCGAAAATAAAAAAAAATAGTTCCTGCACGACATAAATAATAATGTTAGCTATGTTTAGTTATGTTTGTTTGTGCAAATTCAGGAAAAATTTCTAAAAATAAGCGATAAATTTACATAAACTTTATAGCTCCCTGATAAAACAGCCTTAATAAACGCAGACATTAAGCAAAATGATACGTTGATGGCAATTGGGTGTTGTCCATGCGCAAAACTGAACATTACCGTTGTTTTAGAAATTCCAGCACTTTGATTTTAAGAAGATAATAATAATATATAAAACGTAGCGTTCATTGATTGTTTATCCTTTTTCTATCCTCAAAACTTTTATGAGAGATGCCAAGATAAATACGTTACACAACAGGGAGAGAGCATGGGTAACGCAATGCACATCGGCAAACAAAGGAAAGCAGTATAATAATGCAGTTAAAAAAAACAAAAAGACTTTAAACCAAAATAAACGTTATTACTCAAAAAATGCAAACAAAATTATTTTTAACAAAATTACCTTTGTGTCTTTGAATAAAGATAATTAAAACACAAACGGTGGATGATTATATGCATAACCTGCACCGTAAACATCTAACAATGCAATGCTTTTGGGGACACACACGGACTTTGCGGGTGTTGCGCTCTAGGAAATTTTAATTGTATGCCTTGCATTTCATAGATATAAAAACTGTAGAAAGCATATACCAAGTGAGTCAAAGTAAATTATATAGTTTCCACAACAAAATACGCACATTAAATTCATTTAAGGTAATAAAAAAGAGTAATAAAATACAAATCAATAGTTACTACGTAACAATCGTTCTTGTAAAGCTCTGATGGTTGCTGCTTGAAATCATAATTAAGTCACTGGTTACTAAACATTGAATTGGTATCTATGGCGATTATTTTCAAGTTTTTACCCATTGGTATCACCTCTTTTGGTGAAAAATTGTCTTTTGTGACTGCAAATAATTTTGGTTAATAAAAGCTCTTTTGAATTAGATTAGACTATAGTTTAAAGTATTTCATTTACGTTGCAATGCACGCGTGTTTATGATCATGTTTGTCGGATATTGTTTTCGGTCATTTGATATTTTTAATTCAGTTGATGTGGAGAACAGCTTATCGTCACGTTCAAGCAATTAGGGTTTTGATGAAATGCCGACTTCAAAGATTTCACACTCGATTTCTTCGAATTTAAGCATCGCATGTCGCATTTTGTTTTGCTATCTCAAAGGTTTCTTTGTTTGTTCCCTGGAAAAACAGCTCAGTGTCGGCCACCGTATCAATTAAATAAAGTTTTGTTTTGACTAAAAGAATAACATACGGATTATACCCACCGTCAAAAATTCTGTGTAGTCGGTTTTGTTTGTTACTTCTAAGAAAATGTTAGCGCAATAATTTTTGTAACGTCTTTGTGAATAAAATGTAAAGAAGGAAGATTTGCTTTCCTTACCTGATTGTTAATAGTTTTACGTTAGTCTTCAAGAACCTCTCGTCAAAAAACATGTAGTTATTTGACATGTACCGAATAGCGCGGTTTAATGTTGTTTTTAATTAAATTAAAACAACAGCCTAAGTATCGTAAGTGCCGAAAAGTGTACGTTTATGTATAACTAACGCGAGTGCAATAATGAAATTGAGTGAACCATAAATAAAAGGAACTTTAGTTTCGCCACTATTAAGAGAGTTTTGTTCGAGAGTTCCCCATATTAGACAATTCAATTTAAAGTCGAATAAAAAACTTTCTATTTAAAGTAAATTAACTTTTAATTGACTAATATGTAGCTTATTCTGTGGGATTTATGACTAAAGTAAATAACAATTCCCGCAACAATTCTGAGCTGAAGGAGCAGATTCGAAATGAAATTGCAGGTATAAATGGAGATTTGCTTTGCCGAGTGATAATACATTTTGAACTTAGAATTCAAAAATGCATTGAAGTCGAAGGAGGCATTTAGAAGACATGATCTTTAAAACTTGAATTGTTATTTACTTTAGTCATCAATCCCACAGAATAAGCTACATATTAGTCGATTAAAAAGGTAATTTACTTTTGATTAGAAAGTTTTGTTCGACTTTTAAATTGTATAGTCTAATATGGGAAACCCAGTATTTTAGGGTTGTAGTGGTTCAGCATGATCGAACCCAATTTTGTATTAGTTTTAGGAACGCGGTGTAAAACCTTCCGTATGGCCCGGTACCGGGGTAGTTTGGCCAATTTAGCATAGTTGTTGGATGTTTGATTGTGTTGATAAGCGTCAAAAAACTTTGTAAGATTTTAGTTAATAGAAAACTGTTCGTACTTATGTTATTCTTTTATTGCTTTGAATGTTTGCATTTCTTTCTTTTCTTTAGCGAACATTTGACATATTAAATTAAAAGATTAGGGTAGCGCTTAACAATCCCGACTGTGACCCAAATTAAGGACTTTAAGTCTTCGTAAAGGTAAGTGAGAGACAAATCTAAATCCACCCTCGCCGACGGGTTAGCTTGAGCATTGTTGTGGCGCGTAATTGATCTTCAAGTTTCGTGGTGTAACATTAGATATCTAAAGTTACTGGCAAACCCGGAAGGTGTAAGAACACTGGTTTTGAAATGATCCGCTGTCCACGAAACATTATTGTGCATATGCAATATTATTATCATTTGTCTTAATCGAGTTTTGCGTGTGAACGACGCGGTCAATTGGATGCTCGTCAATTTGACGAGATCAATTGGACGCGTGCAACAATTGGACTTGTGAAAAGTAGACGCGTGCAACAATTGGACGCGTGACAATTCGACGATACAGATAATAGTACAATTGCAATAATGAGTTCCTATTTTATCACTGTTTCAAACAATTAACGTGCTAAATATTTTTACTGCAGCGTGCAAGCATCGCCGTGAACCGAGAAAATACTACCAGTGTTCTAGGAACAGTAGCTAATTTTTTTGTTTGCAGATGTACATGCTTAGTGTGTAGGTATGCATGAAAAATAAAATAAGTTTCTTTTGCTTTCATAATACTTATTGTAAGTAATGGTTGCACACATTATTTAATAATTAAAATTTGAATAATTTTCTTTCATAATTCATAATACCAAAAAAAGCAACAATAAAAAAATCGTTCACGCTCGATCACACTTACCAACCAACAACTGTTTACCCCAAATCACATGAAAACATATAATAATTTTTTAAAAAATAAAATTGAGGTAACTGTAACCTACCTGCCAACACCGTTCACGCTTGATCACACCTAGCAACCAACACCGTTTACCTAAATCACATAAAAACATGTAATTTTTTTAAAAAAGAAATCTAAAAATAAAAACATGTAATTTTTTTAAGAAAAAAGGTAAAAATTGTAACCTACCAATCAACACCGTTCACCACCGATCACATCTACCAATCAACACCGTTTATAATAGTAATGTCGGGCGTTTATTTACCGCCGCGTCCAATTGTTGCACGCGTCGGTACGGATACTAGCTTTTCCACCCACAAAAAGCTAATACACAAGCTAGGACAGCAACAGTTTATTTTAATTTTTATTGTTTTAATTTTTTCAATTATTTTGTTTTTATATTATTTTCTAACAGGTTATCTCAATTACAGGAAAAATTACAAAAAATATCTTTTACAGTACAATAAATACTAACAAAAAAATAAAGCAATTGATTGGTGCAAGCTAGATAAAACAAACTAGAAAAATATTAATACTTAAATTACAATTAAAGTAATACATACTTGTTTATAATTGCTTGGTAAATATAATAATATTGATCTGCTAATTGTTCACAAAGTTGGAAATTCATCACCAAATCGGTGAGTTAGTTAAGATATTTGTTCGATAGGTTTGTACATAAAAAGAGCATTTATTCTAGGAACCAAGAAATTTATCTTAGACAACAACCAAAGGCAGTCAATTTTATTATAAACTATGTTGAATAAAAACTTAATGACTGAGGTAATTTTGAAGTAAATTTGAATTTTCTAATAGCGCTGAATGTTAAAAATTTCTTATAGGATATGCTCCATCTTCAATTAAAAACAAAAACTTAATCATTTTTTTGTACTGCCTTTAAATCAACTTTTGGCAATCATACAGCGGAAACCATATTAACGACTTAAATTCCAATGTAGGTGTTACTAAAGAGTTGTAGAGAATTATCAAAAAGTTATTACAAAAACCATAACAATGTTTATATAGAATCCCATAAGTAATTAATGTTTTGTTGGTAATATTGATAATGTGTTGTGTAAAGTCTAGATTACAGTTGAAAGTGACTCTGAGATCCTTAATCGAGTTTCTACGTTGCAACAGTAGGTACTTCATCAACATTATAATTAAACTTGACTATGGTTTGCTTTTAGAAAAGAAACAACTGAGCATTTCGTTATATTCAAAAAAAGCTTATTGGAGTTACACCACTTAAACAAAAAATTTAGCCACTCTTCAAAATCTAGGCAATTATTTTGAGACCGAATTTCAAGGAAGAACTTAAAATCATCCCCAAATAACAGCTTTTTAGTATTAAAAGAGAAAAGGAGATTATTAATAACCAAAAAATACCAGAGGACCCAATATCGATTCCTGAGGTACTCCTGAGGTAACTTGAAAAACTTTTAATAACGAATTACAATATCTCACAAACTGTTCCCTATCAATTAAGTAAAATAAAAGTAGGTTTTACTAAAGACTAATCTAAATCACATAAGTAAAATTTATTTGCTAATACGAAGGGATCGATACAATCAAAGGCTTTAATGGTTGAGTTATAACTCAAAAAGTAAAACAACAACCTATTTACCTATTCTGACTTTAAGCACTAGCTTACTATCTTTCTTGGCAGCTTACTAGTTTGGAAATGAAACTAGTTTTGTTTAAACAAAGGTAGACGCACTAGCTTATTTGTACTAATTGGCGTACATACTGCTGGGTTACTGGCCGCGATAGACGAGACTAGTTTTTTAAGCCAAAACAGCAAGTTAGTAAGCTAGATACTGTTTTATTAACTGCCTTGGCTTGATATCCGGGCTTGGAACATGATAGCTACATGATGCCAGATAGCTTTAAACTATGTTGTACCATATAACAAGCCCGTGAATTATACAAATAAAACAGTTACATTGAAAACTAGATCTATTCACATTAAACGAATTAATAGAAAATGTACCTTGTGGTCAATAGTACAGACACTAGCTTCCTCCCCAGCCACACGAAACTAATCCACAAGTCAGGACAGCGAAATCAATTATGAGACTAAAATAAAGGTAATTTTGTCTACTTGAAGATAGACACTAGTTTATGTAAATGACAATTAACAATCAATTTCTTGCATTATAACATGACTACGTATTGTGTTTGGTTACTATTTTACAATTTTTTTGCAATAGGTTTCTTTGGTGGAATCTTAGCCTAACATTTTGGCATTTTAAAACGTTTAATAGTCATTGGCACGACATTGTAGACACAATTTGACAAAAATATATTTTTCAAACAACATTAATATAACAATAATATTGTTACGATGTAAGAAACCGACGATGTTATAATTTAAATTTGCTGCCGAGAAAGAATTATCTCACAGCGTAAAATTTACATCATCTAGAACAGACCCCATGCAACCACTGCCCACTTTTCCGATTGAAATAAAGTTCTATATAAGCGCGAGCGCAATGCCGAGAAAGCACTTCCTATTCGACTTCTAACCCGACTTTGAATCCGACTTCTAATCCGACTTATTCCTAATCCGACTTGATTTCTCCACTGCTGGAGAACTCCGTCCGCATTAGTGCTGAATCCCAACTATAAAACAGCCTAAAGCTACCCGCCACTAACTCAAAGACCGCTGAAAATGCTGATTTAATTTGGTTTGGGAACGCAACCCCTAACTCAAAGACCGTTGCATATGCTGATTCAATTCGGTACGGGCGCAGCAAGAACTAATCAAAGACCACTGCAGATGCTGATTGAATTTGGTACAAACGTGGCACAAAACCCTCTTAATCTCTAAAGAACCCCCTAAAAACAACCATTGTTTATAATCCAAATAACCGACATCGACTTACCCAGAATCCTAAGCACTGTGGCTGATCTCTTCGGTAGCAGTTGCTTTCCTCCGACACCGTTCCACTTCCGTTTTATATCACTGACCCCTAGAGGGTAGCTAATCTATTTGATAGCACATAGCCACAAAACCGTCGTCGACATCGAGCACAGAACTTCGCATACCTGCACGGTACGCTTGCCAAACATCGCCGTACGAGTAAAACCACCAGGTATCCTGGGCACGTTAAGACAGACTTCCGTCGTTTGCCAAGCCGTATTAATAAAATTTGTGGTGTATGCTAAAACAAGCGAGCGCCGTAGACAGAAATTCTAACAAATATCATTAAAAGCGGGTGTGAACGACTGCCACGGATAAATAATAAACACCTGTTTCAGTGAGACACTAGCAACAGGCCTAGAAAGCGCCCCAAATACGCAACCCAAGTATATGTTTAGCAAGACATTCCGTTGCGTAAAACATGTGCAGATTCCACCGACAACCGTAAAAGCCCGGTGCTACATTCCGACTGGCCGTGTCTAAGCTGCCGCTGTTCCGACCACGACTCGCAAGTATCCCGCTTATTAAACTTGAATTGTAAATAATGTTGTATATATAATAACACCTAACTTTGAAAATATTCGTAAATAGAGATTTTAAAAGCAAACCCTGGGCATTCCTACTTTGCTTAAAGCTACCCGCGTGCATACAATAATTTTGTTATGTCACGTTTTTCGTTTTAACTACAAACAAAACCGGTAGTGAGGAATCTAGAAGGTGCGCGTTTACAACGCCGTGAAAATTGTAAAATAAACAACAAGACGCAAAAAGTGCCAACCAACTCATCGGCGAGGGGTAGGTCTAACAAAATGTCTTTCACTTACTTTTTGGAAAACTAATCACGAGTCACCATCGGGAATTTGTTAGGCGCCACCCAGATCTTTTTAAATGTACAACGAATGCTTACTAAAAATCCGGAAAAACTGTAAGCACTCGAAAGAAAACAATTACTGGTTTATAAGCCGTCCACTTTTGATGCCCGATTGATGATCGTGTGACATCAAAAGGTGCGTCTCATAAAATTTATATATCCGCGGGTTCGCCTCAATTGAGAATAATGTCCAGGGTTCGTTATAAACAAATATATTCAGATGTAGTTACCTAGATAAAATAAAATAAAAATAATAAAGTATGTACAATAATCGATGATTTACAAAATAAAAATAAAGTTGATTCACTTTGTGTATAACGGCGTTTATAGAGCCACAGCCACGACCTTGCTGGTGTAATATTTGACGTGTGACTTTCGGTGCGGTTATCGGTACAAAACGGGTTCGCAACAGGTGGAATTATCCCATTTGCTAGGGGATGGTGAAGTGGGTTCGGAACGGTGGTTTATACCGGCGTAGTTGCCCTAAGTGCCGATGGTTGATTGACCCGGTTTCGGTGTATTTACAGCTGGCTATTAGCGGTGGTGTCTTACTGCAACAAGTTAGTATTGTACTTGCCGTGTTTATCTTTTTAAGACAAACAAATAATATTGCAGGTTAGTACACCCTAGACTGGTCTTGCGTTTACTTCTTGTATGTTCCACGTCGCAGAATAATGTTCGGCTTTATGAACAACGGTGGCCTCTTCGTATACCTCACGATAAACTACAGTTATCGGTATATGTAGACGGATTGGTTACGAGCGGCCTAGTCTGCAGAGTACGTTGGCACCCCCTGCTTCCAGTGTTACCGAATTAATCAGCCACAGGAGTTTCGGTAGGTGCTAGCTGTAAGAGAACGGATTAACAAGTGTGATGTTGCAGGCGGACTTAAAAAGTGTTAGTTCGGTGATGCCTCAACCCGTACCGACTTTAGTCAGCATTTGAAGAGGTCTTTGAAAATACGGTTAGTGAAACCTCTGCGGCCTATGTCTAGACGAGACGAATTGAATCACCTGTTCTAGACTAGTTTCTAAGAGTACGGTAAATAGAAAAGCACAGATTTAGAACGGTTATTCGAGTGGTTGTCTAGGACTCGGAGGAGGAGAAGAAGAGGTGAATTCTCAAAGAGAAGTCCCTTTCGGATCGTCATGCTCCTTCTTATATAAGGGTTGTTATTTGAGATAAAGAGAGGGACCGTTCAGACGGGGGAAAATAGCGTGGAAGGGCGTGCGCGCGACGGATACATGCGACATTGTAATTTATGACGTCAGATCTTCCATATCTTGGCGGCAAATTTCTATAATTAAAATGTCGGTTTCTTACAGGTTACACCACGGTCGGGTTCTTTTACTTAACGCAATCGCTTTACTTATAACCAATCACAAAAATATAAAAACATAATGGGATTACTGCTCGTTATCGCTAGTGAACGCAGAAAATACCTAAATTTGCTTAAAAACTAATTACAGATTCACAAAAATCATGATCGAAATAAGACTGTGGGTATTGTTTAAAACAAATTACTAATTAAGCATCAAACTGAAAATTCACGTTACCAAACAAAAACAGACGAAAAAATATGCAAAGACGTTTTCTAACTTATTTTTTAGTTATTCGTAACCGCACAAAAAAACACTCTAAACACGATAGTTTTCCTAGGAAAACAATCAGTTTATTTACAATTGGTTTTCTTCTGTTAAGCCGAATAGTCCGCTTTGCGGTATACACCAAAACTTTCAAGATTTATGTCTTTGTTACATCAAATTTATTTAATCAGGTACTTTTTTATTGCACCGATTCAATCGTTGTATTGCTCTAATTACTTTGCAGTTGTAAGACGTATAGACTGGTCCTCTACGTTTGTTTTGACAACTTATAATAATAATAATAATTTATTTGTTGCCTAACAGTACAAGACCTTAACAGGACTATTCATATTTATGCACTAAGATTAACTTATAAAATTAATGTATTAAACTAACAATTACGGTTAATTTTGAGTAGTTAATGTCACAATGATATGATATGGTATTGAAATTGTTACATATTATATGTACAGGTGATTTCAACATAAGGTTAGTATTTGCTTTGACATTATAAAATGTTATAGGTGATCGGCGAGTTAAATTTGGTACTAAAAATTTAACTTTAAGTTTTTGTTAGTAAACCATTGACAAGCAGCCTCCAAATTCGTTTGTAAAAAATTGCAGTCAGAAATAGTCTTAATTGAGGTAAATATTTTAAAATCATCTGCGAATAATAATTTGAAACATGTAATTGAGTTTGGCAGATCGTTAATTAAAATAAGAAACAACAAAGGACCCAGATTTGATCCTTGTGGAACTCCGGATGTTGTCATATATAGTGTTGATTGATAATATTTGTATTCAACAAATTGGAACCTGCCTAAAATATACGTCCTAAACAACTCGAGTAGATCATCATTAAAATCAAATTCATGTAATTTTCTTAAAATGATGACATGATCTATTTGGTCAAAAAGCTTTTGTACATCGGTATAAATAACATCGACCTGACCACTACGGTCTAACACTTCAGAAAGATATTGCGAGAAAACGGTTAAATTTGTAATAGTTGATCTATTTTCAACAAATCCATGTTGATGAATAGAAAAATAGCTTTTATTTGGGAATAAATCTTATTGAACATTATACTTTCAAATATTTTAGCAAAGTTATTTAAGATAGAGATAGGTCCAGTTTTATGAATAGGACAAACACGAGAAATTTTCCACATAAGTGGGAATCTAGTTTTCGAGTTAAATTTTTAAAAAATAGAACATAATGGTTTTAGTAAAAATATCTGACATTTTTTTCCCTTTTGCTTTGTACATACTGCCAAAATCGACTCGAGTCAGTTTTCACGCTATTCTGTACTACCCTCAAATAATTACTATAAGCTTCAGATATCGCTTGCTTAGCTAATTTCCTAAGCTCTGAGAATTTGGTAAAGTAAAACTGTTTCTTGGTTTTTTTTAATATTTTTTATGAAAGTAATCTTTTTTATTTAAGTTTTTTATAACAGTTCTAGAAAACCAAGGCGGGTACTGACCAACCCGTAAATAACAAATTTTTTATGAAGCACAGGGTACTTAATTTTTAAAGTTATATCTGCTTTAAACAAAATTGTTTTCAAAGTAATGGTATTTTGGTTTTGTAATATTAAAAGTAATTTGTAATGGGGGATGATACATATCAGGGTATATCAGCGGTAAACAATCATTAACTACTTTGCAATCTAAGTTAGAATACACTAAATCTAACAATCTATTATTGGTGTTTACAACACAATTGAATTGTTTGAAGTTACAGAAAGTAGAGAAGTTACGTAAAGCGTTTGATTTTCTGTCATTTACGTCATAAATAAAGTTTGTTACATTGAACTCACCTACGATAATTACATTTTTTCCATGAATGTACTCCAATAATGCCAGATCTTCAAGAAATATTTCAAAATCATTAACTGATGCATCCGTTATATACAAAGTGTTTAAGTCAAACGAAAAATCTCTTTAGTTTCGCAAATTAGCTTGTTTCTTAACTTTATGATCAACGTAAGTTAAACACACGCATACAAATTACTTTATGTTATTCTACTAAGTTACGTTCTTGCTTTTACTACATGTTACTAATCTAGCGTCCAAATATCGACCAACTTAAAGATACTAAAATACAAACCGGGGACGTGTATCACCTTTATTTCTAATTTTTGCTTACACAAACAAGTTTACAAAAAAAGACACGTTATAGTTATGAGAAAAGTAATCCGCTTAATTTAGAATTTAACCGTGGTTCGTATTCAGTGTGCTGTAGGGCTAGTCAAAACAAAATATTTAATTTTATTTTAACACCAACATGATTCGAGCTCTTTCCTTGAAGCAAACAAAGACTATATTAATTCAGCAAAACCAAATCAATTTTCACCAAACAGAGGTGACAATATGTAGATTTATTTCCAGCAGACTTACATATGTCTACTGCGGAAACATTATCTGAAAAGTGCTTCATTTTGGAATTAAAGATACTTCTTTGTAACAAAGTGCCCATTTTCTCCAATTTGCTGTTTAAAGTGTGGCGTTTAGGGTGTATTACTCTAGAAGCCGGATTGAATCAGAGAAAGAACTTGGACGAGTCGGTTTCGATGTAGCGTTTATTGTTATACATAGCGTGATTGAGTTATACTAATGATAATTATAAATGGAAACGTTGTAGATCAGCACATAGTAATTGGCCTACTATGTGCGGTGCGATGTCACATAATATCGTGGTATTATGTGTCGTGCTGAAGACGGTGACCCGGAATGATTTGCACCGATAAATTCAAACTTTGGCCGATCTTCACCTAATGCTTGTGAAGCGACTACTTGGCTGGTTCTTGACTTATTGGTTTCTCGGCTGCCCTCATAATTCGGATGTAACTGCACTGAGCTCGTACTTTGAACGTGTCTTCGAACTGTACTGAACTGATGGCGAACTGATCTGATTTCTGTTGTTGTACCTACTTTGTTTTATACATGCATAGTAGGTTAGTGTGTAGTAAACAAGGCCGTTAAGAAATGTTTTTAGTTTTTGATATTTTCGATCGGGTAGGCTTTGCGCCAGCGGGAAAATCTATTGACATAGATGAGGCAATAACGTTTACCTTGTGAAATGGGTAGTGGTCTTACTATGTCGATGTGGATGTGTTCGAAGCGTGCGGTTGGGTTTGTTATTGTTTCGAAGGGTGTCTTGACATGTCGCGTGACTTTGAAACGTTGACACTGTATGAATGCACGTGTCTATTGCCGGCATTTGATGAGGGTCGTTGTGACTTTTGTTCATGGGTGTACCAAGTTCTGCATCGTATTGAAGATGTGTCGACGGTGATTTGCAGGGACAAAAAGTCGGGCGTTGGCGGTTGACAGATTGCAGTAAACGGCAATGTTCGTGTTAGGAAGTGTCAGTTGTTTGAGTTGTAGTAAACTTTCTAGACTTAGGTATGTTTGCAAATCCATGTCTGTGGCATGTGCTTTTGCTGATTCTTCGAAATCGATTGGGGGTGTTGTGATTGTTTCGATGCGGGATAGTGCGTCTGCAACGACGTTTTATGTGCTTTAAATGTCGGTGATGTCTGTTGTAAATTGCGCGATGTAGTCGAGGTGGCGGAATTGGCAGGGGGAACATTTGTCTGGTTTTTGGCGGAAAGCGTAAATTAGCGGTGTGTGGACAGAAAATTCTCTACCTTTAACCATGTGTTTGAAATGCTTTATGGCTTGGTAAATTGCTACTGATTCTCTGTCGTACGTTCCGTACATTTTCTCGGCGCTGGATAATTTTCTGGAGAAGAAAGCGGGTGGTTTCCAGTCGTCGTTAATGTGTTGCTGGAGTGCGGCTTTGATTGCATTGTGTGAGGCGTCGGTAATTATGCTCCTAGTTTGGGTTGCGCGAGCAACGTGGCCTGTGCTAGTTTCTTTTTGCAGGCCTCGAAAGCTTTGTTAGCCTCGGCATGCCAATTAATTGGTTTTTTGCCTTTAATTTTATTTTTGATCAGGTGTTTTAGCGGTGCCTGCAGTTTAGCAGTCTTTGGGATAAATTTTCTATAAAATTGTCAAGTTGTTTGGCTGTTGTCGGTGTGAAGAACTTTCTAATCGTATCTACCTTGTCCGCTAGTGGCGTGGTACCTTTGCTTGAGATTTGATATCCAAGGAAACGTGTTGTCGTGACGCCTAAGTGACATTTTGCTGGGTTAACGAGTATCCCGTATCTCTGTAAGCGCGTGAAGAGTGCTCGCAAATGAGTCTTGTGCTTGTTTTCTGATGTGGATGCTACGAAATTGTCGTCGAGGTAAGCGTAACAAAAATCTAAACCTCGGGTTACTTTGTCGATAAACCTCTATAAGGTTTAACCAGCGTTTCGAGTCCAAAAACATGAAGGGTAACTCAAACAATCCGAGAGGTGTGGTAATTTCTGTTTTCGGAATGTCTTCGTTTGCGACTGGGATTTGGTAGTACGCTCTTACCAAATCTATTCTTGAAAATACGTTTTCCCTGAAAAGCGTGGGAGAAGTCCTCGATGCGTAGCACGAGGTAGCGGTCGGGAATGGTGCGGGCGTTGAGTGGCCTGTAATCTCCGCAAGGCCTCCTGTCATGGCAGTTTTTGGGTGCTATATGCAACGGTGATGCCCAGCTGCTGTCTGACGGGCAAGCAATGCCCAGGTCGACCATGGATTAGAATTCGTGTTTGGCGATTCTTAGTTTATCTGGTGCGAGGCGGCGTAGTCTGCATGCTATAAGTGGTCCAGGAGTGGTTTTAATGTAGTGTTTTGTTGCGTGTTTTGGCACGTGTAGTGCACCAAAAAGTCTTCTAATCTTAGGAAATTTCTTCAGGATTTCGTGGAACGGGGATGTTTCTGAGTACATGCAAGATGTTGGTTAACGGGTCTGTAATTTTGTTGTTGTGGATGTCCACTAATAGTTTGTAGTAAAGTACAAAGTTAGCCCCAACGATGGGTTTTGTCACATCTGCAATTACGAAACGCCAGACAAAAAATCTTTGTAAACCCAAGTTGAGACTGAGGGTGATGAATCCGTACGTAGCGATGGTCGATTTATTTGCCGCCGTTAGTTTGTAAGTTGTCTTGCGCCGTGGCCCGTTAACTAGTTTGACGGGGAATACTAATGTGTTCGCGCCGGTGTCAACTAAAAATCTTTGACGTGTGTTTCGCTCGTATATGAATAGACGGTGCTGGGTTTTGAAAAGGTTGTCGTTGGCCGCGTTTATCGACTGCCCTGCTTGTTTTCCGGCGAGGGATTACATGGTTTGCTGCATTTCTTGGCCCGGCTTTCAAAGACCTGGTGATACCAGGTTGTCTTTTTGCTTGATCTAGTTTTGAAAAGGTGGCCGCGATTGTCGGAACGAGGTCGTTTGTTGCGGCAATGTCTGGCGTTTGGGTGGGGGATTGTAGTGTTGCATGTGTGGACGTTTCTGCATGCTTTTTGTCTGTTATGTGTTTGAGTTGCATGGTTGTTAGCAATTGGCCTAACCAAAGGGTCCGTAAGAAGTCGTCGGAGACGGTGGTTCCGCCAAGGTTTTTGAGGTGCCTTAAAAAGTGCGACGGTTTGCGCTCGCCAAGTTCTTTGCCTTTGAGTAACTGTTGTATTTTTTCAGTCTGAGATACGTACAGGCGGTTGATCAGCTCTTTCTAAAGGGTGTCGTATTTTCCTTTGGTCGGAGGAGATTGGAGGATGACGAGTATCTTGGTGGCGTGTCTTGTGTTAATTGGCGATCACGTAATTATACTTGGTTTTATCTGCGATGATTCTTGCTAAGGCAAATTGTCCTTCAATTTGTAGAATCCACATGAGCGGGTCTTCTACCCAAAATGGAGGGATGCGTACGCTTACGCGTTTGATAGCGGCGGACGTAGTAGGGGCTGTGCGGTTGATAGTTGTCGTAACGTTCGTAGAAGGCGCTTTTCCGTTCATCTTCCTTGTGTAGGTATAAAGAAAATTTTGCGATTATACCTGTTGTTGTGTTGTTGTGTTCCTCCTCATGTTTTCCTGATTTAATCACGTTGGGGGTCACCACTGTAGCCTTTAGGGTGTATCACTCTAGACGCCGGGTTGAATCAGAGAAAGAACTTAGACGAGTCGGTTTCGATGTAGCGTTTATTATTATACATAACGTGATCGAGCTATACTAATGATAATTATAAATAAAAACGTTGTAGGTCAGCACATAGTAATTGGCGTACTATGTGCAGAGCGATGTCACCTGATGTTGTGATAGTATGTGTCGTGCTGAAGACGACGGCCTGGAATGAATTGCACCAATGGATTCAAACTACGGCCGGTTTTCACCTGGTGTTTGTGAGGCGACTACTTGGCTGGTTCTTGACTTGTTGGCTTCTCGGCTGCCCTCATTATTCGGATGTAACTGCACTGGTCTAACTGAACACGTACTTTGAACGTATGTTCGAACTGTACTGAACTGATTTCTGTTGTTGTACCTACTTTGTTTTATACATGCAAAGTAGGTAGTGTGCTTAGTAAAGCAAAGCCGTTAAGAAATGCTGAGTGTACTTGCTTACATGCAATTGTATGTTTTCATTTCCGCGTTTACTACATAAGTAATACGCGGATGTAGAGTTAATTAGAATGGGGTTGCGATGTCAACCCTACAATAGAAAATAAAGAGAAACCGTGCTGGACGAGAGTAATGGCAACTTTGATGAAATTCTCAAATATGAAATTTGTTACATAAGTCATTTTTTTAAATTATCTAGAATGATACCAAGTTTACACTGATGGATTTATACAAAAGTAGATAAAAAATAACAAAAAGTAATAATTTATGGTCTAGCCCCATGGTCAATTTTTTTTAGATAAGCTCGTTGTCAGAAAACTCAACGAAGAATTAGGTCACTTAGTTTATCGCAAACGCACTTATACTGATAAAGTGCTTACACGCTTCTTCTTACCATCATCCACGATAAAAATGGGTGTTGTTGAATCTCTAGTATTTCGAGCATTTTCTCCATGTCAACACGACTTTTTGAATATGGAGCTAATTCATCTTACTAATTCTTTGAACAACGCAAATAATTTCAGTAAACAAGTTATTTATAAAGTCATCTTCTACCAAGGTTCCAAAACTTCAAAGACAACACCAGTCATTCTACTTTACATTTAGAAGTTTATTGATCAAATAGGAAACTTAATTTTTACATCATCTAAAAAGAATCTTATAGGTATGTATTACCTTTTCTTGAGGATAAATTTTCCACACAAATTTATTACTTGCGCTAGTCACGAAAAAAAATAAATAAACAGTTATCGTTAATACAAACGGTAAAATTATTCACATTTTAAATTCATAATGAAACCTTTTTTCAGAAACAGAAATTGTTTAATAACTCAAACTATTGTTTTACACTTTTGTGTTAAAATTTATAAAAAGATGAACCGAAACAATTAAATCAGATTAATAGACTTTAAGTTATTAATCACCGACCTCCTTTCGTGCGGTTTTGCGATTTTTTCTTGAAATTCACAGTCATCCTTTGTTTCAAATTAAGATCCTTTAGTGCTTCAACCGACACTTCATATTACGTTAATAATTAAGTTGGGTGGTAGATGAAAGACAAATTCTTCACCAGTTTATACTCTCTATGATCTCAAGACAGGTTATTATTTTTGTTACTTAACAATGAAATAATTAGCAAACCGAGATTGAGTTTCAGACAAAAACGACGAGAAAAGAAATGCGTCTACTTAAGATACTCGAATTAATTAATTAATTAAAGGAGAGCCGTTCATTTTAAATTGCATTAGGTACCCTAATGTATTATTACAGGTTAATTTGATTAATTAAATGCGTCCTTAACAAGTTTTGTGTTGCATACGCAACTTTATAAAATTTATTCCATTATTCCTTTAAACAGTACTGTATAAATTTTTATTTTTAATTTTTTTATTTAGTTCATAGTTAAACTAATAACTATCAAAATGAAAACATAATTTTATTTTAGTAATAACATAATTAGGAATAATATGGTTTACTTTCTTGAATAATTATTTATGATGATGGAATAATTTTAAATCGGGATTGACTTAACGCTACTCGTTCGCAATGCAAAGCTTCATAATTTTTTAAATTGAGCAGAAATGGATTGTGATTCAAATGTAGTTTTTATTCTTTAGATACTTTTATATACCACATAGAAAATTTAGGCAATAAATAAAGGAAAGTATGTTTATATTTAATTTAAGTTTGAATGCTATTGCTGAATGCAAAAATGTAACTTTGTATAATGTCCTTGAAGTGTCGAGCTTTGTTTTATGTCCGATAGTTTGAGTCTTCGACAAACTCCGAGCAAAGTAAAAACATAGAATTTAGTTGCAATTTCCAAAATAACTTCACGATAATTTATTAGTACGGTTATCTTCACCAATTCTTAGTTAGATGCCTTAATAAACACTGGTCAACGCTAGCCGAAACGTTAGAAAAAGACTAGACATAGTGTTTTAATCATCCCTTACCAATACTACTCCTACAAAGAAACTTGCAATATCTGCAAATAAAACAACTTATATAGGAAATCTAAATTAATCAATAATTTAATTGTTTAACAGAAAAAAATCTGCAGTACAACGTTTAAACATTTTGAATAATTGTTTTTTTTAATTTAAAATTATTACACATAATTGAAATTAGCTTATTAGGGAAAAGTGTAGATTTTTTCGATACTGGTGATAAAGGTTCTAGTAGATTTAAAATTTATTCTAGGAACTCAAAATTAATTTTGATAAAAGGTATAAACAATCAATTTAAGAGTATTTTTTATCTTCTTTTTATTAAGAGACGGGACCTTAAATACGTTTAGTAACTCCTCTTAAGATCAATCTCTTTTAGGATAAAAAGATATTACTTTATATTTGTCTAGATTTAAATGCAAGGCATTCTTTGGCACCAATATGAAATTATATCAATTTGTTGCTGTAGTAGTAGGCAATTATTTAGCGTATTAAACGTAAAACAATTTTTGAGATCTTCAGCAAAAAAAAGCTTAGAACAAAAAAAATCATTTACAGTATGTTTGTTCCACCATATGATGAGCCTTCTTATAGGAGTATGTTTTGGAGTGGACTATTAAAACTGCATGTACTAATTTGTGCCAACATTTCGGTCAAAAGACGTCTGACCTTTATCAAGGCATAAAAGAGATTGTTGGAGTTACAATAGTAAAAAGTATTTTCTTCTCATTTGAATCTAGGTTTTTTTTGTATTATTATAAAATGTAAATAATTTAATTAAGACGTGCTAAATATGGACAACACTTAATGCAGACAAACGAACATAAAACGCGTAACAAAATTCAGCTTGCCAAATTGTTAATAAAGATCAAAAACAACAGTGGGCCTCAATGCGATCATTGTGTCGCAGATGGACAACAAAAGATTTGGATTGAAAATCATTATACTTTAACATATTAAGTTCGATCACTTAAGTATAAATTTATCAAAACTTTGTAAAGAACTATCAAAACCAAAACAACTTAGTTTCAAAAAAATCAGTATAGATCACATCGACCTGGTTTCTTTCATCTATTACCTCAGAGACAAATTGCGTAAAAGATGCCAAGTTCGTGACTTTAGAGCGGTTCTGCATAAAACCGTATTGAGCTGGTGAAATGTATGGTTTAATCACACTATATATCTGATTACAGATAGGTTTAAAATTTCTAATATTAGATGATGACCACGAAAGAAATTGAATAATTCAACCATGGACAAAAGATCAGATGATTGCCATTGAACAACAGAAAAACATGAGACGCGAGATATTGCCGATTTGAACCAAATCGCATAAGAACTTATGTAACATTTTAACAATGCACAAAGATCACAAACAGAGCAAATTACAATGTGCTTATTATGAAATACATAATATATGTTCTTAACAACTTTGTCGATTCAACAGAGACGTACTCAACCACATACAAATCAAATTTCATCGCACACATCATCAATTTAAGTTGAGTATGAAGATGAGGTTGCCATCATAATCACGGCACAGTGATGAGTCCCGACGTATGATAATCTCACACACAGAGGAGATGTTTAACAAATATATAAACAAGGAGGAATGTTTTAAGGAATAAAAATGAAACAAGCTGAGTTTCAAATTCCTTATAAAACGATTTGACTCATGTAAACAGTAAGCATCTTAACCAAAAATTGTACAGATTTTGATTCCATTATAGTTAGCATTTGTAATCTTCAAACATTTTTTGCTATTAGAAGTTTGATAAGATGGAGGTCATTTCTACAAAAACAAACGTGAGTGAGTCATAAGCATAATTATTACGACTTAGAAAGGTCAGTAGGTTTCAATTAGTATTAAGTAGCACAACACTTGCATTAGGGGAAGGTTTCAACAAATAGGGATTGGCTATGGTTCACGTTCAAAATTATAAACTCTCAACTGAGTATACGGTTTATAAACATGATCATTTGTTTATTATCGCATTGGCTAAAGAGTTTGAATAAATTTGGGATCAACACCTAATAAGATACATAAGGTAAAGGTGACCAGGGTTTTTAAGGTGGTCCATAAGCTAAAAAGCTCATTAACCCATTTATGACCGTTGTATTCGCTTGAGTACAGTTAAATTTTAACACTGTTGCGGCACCCATGTGTTAAAAAATGTAAAATCTAACTGCAGAATCCTAATCCTGATAGTTTCCTGCATAACTCCTAAAAGGCAAATTCCGTTTCTTTTTTATTGTAAGTAATGACAATAATATCTTACAGTGATACGTGATTGACGTTTTGTGTGTTGAATGGTGACAAGCAAATAATATTATTCAAAATTACATTTTTTTCAAATTTGAAATTTTTTTAGTATAATAAGCTAAAGACCTAAAAACAAAAAAATTGTTAGATAAGTGAAAACTTTATTACATTTTATTTCATGTTGGGATAAACGTGAGTGTATTCGATTAAGTAGAATAAGCAGATGCTAGATATGTTTTCTGATAATATCTTTCTCTAAATAGTTTCTATACTCAGTATACTATTGGCGCGGAGTAATAAACCTGTCAGAATTATCGAATCTCCCGTATTGCAGTGGCGTAGGTACCTGATACGTTTGGAAAATCATATTTTTAGTAGGTAAATATATTATAATAGTAAAATCTACCTTGATATGAATTATTATGTGGTTATATCTTATTTATTTTATTTGTATAGTAGATCACATTACAAATTTTTTCTTCTTACGTATTATATAACATTATTTTTGTATCTTGGTATAATACCCACATCTACGGCTATGATCCTCGTTTCGTCAGTACCTGGGCTGATGGCAACGTGTTTACATAGATTAACCTATTCTTCTCAGACCCTAGATGGGTCGATATGCTGCAAGAGCGGCACAATGATCGTATTTTGGTTAGAATTTATTGGTTTTTACTTAACCGTAGAAGTACCGCTTTCACAAGAAAATAAAGAATTATTTCAAGCAATTATAATTTATTACTCCGCGTCAATAGTATACAGACTTTATATTTTCAGGCATTCTTATATAATGGAAAATCCTCGGCGATATTTCAGCTTTATCTTTTTATAGAAAACGATTCACGGCACTTTCTTCTGCGGCTGAAACCATAGCAAATGTAAGATTCTTAAACTCAGAAATTGATGCCACCAGAACCCGACTATCAAACTGATGAAGAAGAGTTTGATGGAGACGATTTGATAACAGCTCATATTTCGCATGATATTCTAGGAGAAATTGTAATAGCAATCAAGAATACAATACGTTGCTATCTAAGATTCGAATTACACTATCGCAAAAAGCAAAAGTAAGTCAGCCAAAATGGAGTAGTGAACCAGTCGATATGAAAATAATATCAGCTAGTGTCAATTACACTAGTTTAGAGTGCAAAAAACAATTGTCTAGTGAAAGGTAAATATTTCCTCCTATAAATTATCACTAATTGGATTGTTCTTCGTTGAGGAGGGGCACCAAAACCACTATAACGTTTTTCAGGCAACGTTTCGTGCAGCCGAATGTGCACTTCTTCAGGCCTCTGTTTATTAAAAAGAAAGAATACATTTAACGGTAAGTTATATACATAAACATCATATCCTTAATATATTAATCTAAATTATAGGTGATTGACTCGACTACTTACTTAAAACAAATAAATGGTCCGCCACTTGAATAAGTGTAAAAACACATAGATATTAAACAAACACAAAATAAATTAACAATTAAATGTAAATAAATATCTCTAATAAAACACACTCTATACGTAGAAACGAACAAACATGAATGACTAGATAACAATATGATAATGGGAATTCCTTCTTCTATTTTATTTTAGTGATTAAATTTCTATAAATATTGCTTAAATTTTGTGTGTCCGTGTTATAATTAATGTTATTATTGTGTTTGATGATGTATAAATCAGGTATTTCAAAAATTTTTATAACTGTTCTGCCCGAGAAATTACAAAATTTACCACACCAACTTTTTCGAAATAATATTAAATTACTACTGGCTAGAAACGCATTTATTCATATAATGAATTTCTTAATTTTAAGTTTATAATTTAGAGTTGTTCTCATCTGTATATTTAGGACGCGTGTAAGTAATGTACATATTACAAGCATAAATATAATTATTATTATTATTATTATTATTATATCATTTCAGATATTAGACGTTTTTTATAATTACTTTCTACATTTAAAATCGTAGGATTATCAAAATTAAAATTATGACCCATCTCAATATGGTGTACGGCTAACGCAGAGTCTGGTTTTTGTTTTTGCAATCGTACTTATGACTGTTTATCCTATTACGTGTTTTTCTTTGGTTTGGCTAACATCGATTATTACAGTCAAGACAGTTTATTTTATTGTATGTAGCTATGTGGACGTTAGTAGTTTTTAGTAATGGGATAAGGTGTTTAGTCAAGTTAGGTATATTAATAATTTTAGTATAGGTATATTGAGAATTAGGGGATTAATTGGTGATGGTGTGTTAGTGTTATAATTATAGTATAAGATTCTGTTAATAATGTTAGTAGGATAATTGTTATTTTTCAATATATTTTTAGAGAGGTTAGATTTTTAGTGAGATATTTAGGACTACTTAGTTTTGTTATTTTGTTTTTCATAGATTTAACTATGTTTATTTTTGGTGCTGTTGGTGATTTGATAAATAATTATAGTCCTATTGGATGCCATGGGTTTAAAATACCAGTCAGTTAATAATTTGTTGGTGTCTTGATCTTTAATCAACCTCACATCTAAAAAGGGTAAATTTTAATTGTAGACTGTATTTGTTAAAAATATTAAGAGTATTATGTATTTCATCTTCAGGGATGCAAGTGATTACATCATCAACATAACTTATCATAAAAATAGGTTCAAACAATAAATTGTAACGAACATATAAAAGTAAATCGTGCATTATTAAGTTTGCTAAAATAGGGGAAGCAGGATTGCCCATTGCTGTTCCAAATTTTTGCAAGTATATTTTTATTACATGTGAAGTAACTTGCATCAAACAAAAACTCTACATTGTGTGTGAAGAATGTTAAATCTAGTGTAGTAAATGCTTTTATATTATCCCAATACTTTTGTATTAAGTTTATTGTTAATTTTTGGAGATGTTTGTAAATAAAGAGTTCACATCAAATGAAATTAATTTATAATTGGATGGTATCTGTTAATTCATATGAATTTTTGATGTTATGAATGAAAATGTGTGAAATATTACTGAGTATGTCTGATATGAATTTTGATAAATGATACGTAGGTGCTCCATTGCATGAAACTATGGGTCTTAAGGGATGATCGTCTTTATGTATTTTTACTAAACCATATAATTTTGGTGGAACACTTGTGTAAGTTGTAATTTTTTGTAAGTTGTGTTGTCTATATGTCCGTTGTTAAGTAATTTTTAGTAATTTTGTTGTTATAGTTTTAAATTTTCGTAGTCGGATCATTGTTAGTCAAATTATAAACCACGTCGTCATTTAATAAAGAGTTTAATTTCGTAAAATAGTCTTCTTTAGGTATAATTACAGTGGCATTACCTTTGTCCGATTTTAAAACCATCAGTCCGTCATTATTTTTCAAAAAAGTTTGGTAGATGTCACTAGTCTCTTAATAAAAAGGTCCTTACTTGGGTTACAGAATTTTCTTGCCTTATTAGTATAATTCGAAATTATGTTAACTATTTTACCTCTTAAACGTTCTTTGTCCGTGTTGTTATGTGTGGTCAGTATATTTTCTGTATCTTTAATCAAGTCAATCAATGGAATGTTGTTGTCATTGTAATTACACATAAATTTTGGACTTAATGCTAGACACTGCATTACATTATGTGGTAAGTCGATATCGGAAAGATTATAAATGCAACCATCCTTTTTAATATTAAAATTGGTGTTTTGATTAATAGACAAGTTGTTAAATTTTTAATCAGATTACGTTGTTTTAAACAACAAATACAAAAATATTTATACAAAAAACAAACGTAATCTGATTACATACAATAACAATACTATTTACAACATTATCTACACACAATTAAAAGACAAGACAAACATTCTTGACAAACACAATGTAGTGTATAAAATAGACTGTCTTGACTGTAATAATTGCTGTTAGCCAAACCAAAGAAAAACACGTAATAGGATAAAAAGTCATAAGTACGATTGCAAAAACAAAAAACCAGACTCTGCGTTAGCCGTACACCATATTGAGATGGGTCATAATTTTAATTTTGATAATCCTACGATTTTAAATGTAGAAGAATTATAAAAAACGTCTAATAGTTGAAATGATATACATCATCAAACACAATAACAACATTAATATAACACGGATTACACAAAATTTAAGCAATATTTATAGAAATTTAATCACTAAAATAAAATAGAAGAAGGAATTCCCATTATCATATTGTTATCTAGTCATTCATATTTGTTCGTTTCTACATTATAGAGTGTGTGTTTATTAGAGATACTTATTTACATTTAATTGTTAATTTATTTTGTGTTTGTTTAATATCGATGTGATTTTTTACACTTATTCAAGTGGCTGACCATTTATTTGTTTTAAGTAAATAGTCGAGTCAATCACCTATAATTTAGATTAATATAACCTGTAAGGATATGATGTTTATGTATATAACGTTACACGTTAAATGTATTCTTTTATTTTTAATAAACAGAGGCCTGAAGAAGTTCACATTCGGCTGCACGAAACGTTGCCTGAAAAAACGTCATAGTGGTTTTGGTGCCCTCCTCAACTTGAAAAACAATCAATTAGTGACAATTGACCGTTTTATAATCCCATTAAAACTTTTGAAAAACTGTTTGACAAACAAATTGTCAATTTATAGTAAATAAATACGATAAAGCTTGTAATAATCACAGTTTTCAAGTTACTAATGACGAAATCAGGAACTTTTGTAGATAACTGCTTAATTTTAATAGATATCATAAATTCCTGCTCCTGCGCGTATATATTAGTGTTTATCTGAAACTGTATTAAAGAAACTGGTTCGAAGAGATAAAAAAATATATGCACTTAGCAGATAACTTGACCCAAATTGACAAAACTGATAAGATGTTCAAAGTACAGCCATTGTTTGTCCGTTGATAAAACGATGATTCGATAGTGTTGACATTATTCTGAGAAACGGTTCATAACTCAGTAAACCAGTACGCTTTGGTTACAAATTGGATGTTATGTAGTTCATTGTGTATGGTTATACCTTTAATACGTACTGTGGTGCAAAGCGAATCCAATGGTGAACTTTAAATACCAAAGTCTACACTTCCCCTTGAATCACCCAGGTAGTACTTAATGTTTTAAAAATTGAAGAAAGAACTTACTACGCCACATCGTGTTTTTAAACATTGTTTTCAAGGTACGATCTGCTAACTAGTTTGAGAGAAAAGGTATAAACTACCAAAATTGTGCGAAAAAACCGTACTAAAAAAATTACCTATTCTTTCTACTGGACAGATGAAAATAAAGACAAGTGGTAATTTCGATTATCCTTACGATTTAGAAAACTCTCTTCTTTTCGTGAGATGGCATGACAATAGTGTCGTTACTATAGTAACCAATTACGACGTCATAGAACCGATGTCACAAGTGAAAAAGTGGTCGTCAAAGAAAAAGGAAGAAATATCAGTACCCCAACCGAAGCTTTTCAATACCTACAATGCGTTCATAGAATGGAGGATCTTTTTGTTAATCAGTCAACAATTACCAAATTGTAATTTATGGCAAAAAAATGGTGGTGGGTTCTTTTCACCCTTGATAAATGTCACTGTTGTAAACGGATGGAGACTCAATCAAGCGGCTTTTCCAAAAAATCCTAAGGATTTGCTATTATTTTAACAAAACTAATTACTCCTCATACTTACGGTCTTATAACAAGGCCATTCATAGAAGATCTATTTCAGCACGACAATCCGGTTCATTACCTAGAAGTTTATTAGACGATCCCAAAATCATTTTCCGAAGAAGTTGTTAAATCAACATACGCTGTGTATGTCCAGCAGAGTTGAGAATGGGCATGTGAGAAGTGCTGTTACCTTATGTATTGAGAGAAACTGTTTCTAAACATTTTACACTAACTAATTTTGACATATCAATGATTTTTTAAATAAACAACTTTTTTGATTTTTTTTTATTTATATTTTGTATATGTGCCTAATATACTTACTTGAGCACACCATTTTATTCTTTCGTTTTAGGACAGTAAGCTAAAATAAAGCACAAATGAAATAACATCGTGTTGACTGGATTCAATTCATAAACAATTATTTTAGTCTTTCAAAAGATTTGTGGGCATTAATGAGTTAAATAAGTAAAAAAATAAGTAAATAGATGCTGTCACATGTATCAACAGAATCCTCTGCCGGGTAGGTTATACTCAGAAATAAAAAAAACTGAGACAGAGACGGTTTCTTTAAAATAAAGCTTTTATGTTGTAAATTGGACTTACGAGAACCGTTGCGGTTTGGTTAGTAAATACCTCACAGCAGGGATTATTAAGTGAACAAGTGATGCGTTACAGAAATGACATCTAAACCCATAATTTTTAAGAAAAAAACGTATTATCAATATCCATTGGGTATTTAATAAACAAAAACATATCTAGTAAATCCATTACGTTCATTGCGAACACCAACTTTGTCTTTGTTGTTAAATTTGGTAAAAAAAATAATTACAAAATAAATTTTGTCGTTGGTTTGTTTCCCGTTTGTTTTAATTGTTTGATGATTTTAGAAAAGTTTAAATGCTGTATTGTAAACTTAATACTTTCAATAATAACTTATTAGTTATCCTTATTATATAAAACTGTTTCTCGAAATTACAAAAAAATTCATTTCCTTCATTACACCACTGCTTTTGAGATTCATTGTTTTAATTACTATTACACTGACCAAATATACAATTCTGTGTTGTTTATAAGAATGTTTTATATCAAATTGATAAACAAATACATACTTATTAGCAAATAATTACAAAATAAAAATTGCAGTTGGTTTCTCGTTTGTTTTTAGATTTTAGAAACGTTTAAATCTTATATTGAAAACTTAATCACTTACAAGCTTATCAGTTCATTATTGTATTAAACTACTTTTTCCTTTATTTACAAAATTCATTTCCAGCATTATACCTGCACCACTTGTTTATATTTTAGAAAAGTCTATTGTAAACTTAATACATACAATAATAGTCTATAGATTAATCTCATTATGAAATTATTGTTCCTCGATGCTCAAGTTAAAATTACAATGAGAAATGTATTTGTTGCATCAAAATACCATTATAGAGGTTAATTGTTTTAAAATACTATTACAATGGCAGAAATATGCAATATTGTGTTTTATTATATAATTACTAAACATTTGCTGTCCGGAAATGGGTAGTTAGAACATATAAATATAGAAAAAAAAAAAACCATAATTTAAAATTTCTAGTGTTGTAAAATATCTCCTCATATTAATGCCGATTTGAAAGCGTAGATTGTCTCGGAGGTAGCGAGAGGGCGTAGCGCACGTAAAACTTTTTGGAAGCTAGATATGCCAAAAAATACTGAAGGACGTTTGCAATTAAAATAGACTCGCAAATACAGAGTGATTCAGCTAACCCGTTCATTAGAAGTTTATGGACTTTCCGTTGAAATACTTGTTCAAAAATTTGGAATAGGGTATTGCTCAAAGAAGTTCTATTTAATTAAAATATTTTAACTCTTCTAGCACTTCCTGTTATTCCAGTAAGTGGTTACCAACTTTCTTACTTTTAAATATAATGATATATTTTTTTGTAAATTTGGATACTACGCTAAAATCTGAGTTACTTTCATGTAGCACAACCTATATGAAAATTCAATAGTTTTGAGATATTTTCATTTTTGAGAAAAATTGGTTTTGTAGTATTGTTTTCAAACGCTTGTCAATGATTGAATAAAGAAAGTTATAGTAACAAAATTTGGGCAATACTTAGGAGGACTGTTAAGTTTTTAAATGATGTGTAATTTGACATCTCATTATTTACAGGGTGTTCAAAATGTTTGGCTAAATCTGACTAACTTCAACTGCGCAAAAGTCAAACTCTGTATCTTGTTACTTTATGTGATGGAGAATTAAGTGGTCTGTCAATCTTTATAAGGGTTCCCTATACCTATCTGATACCATTTTCCTGATATCGATGTATTTCCATTCGACACACAATATTTCTCTATTTTATTAATTAATTTCTAACTAGTGGCCTATGGAAATTAAAATAATGTGGCTTATTTATTAAACTTGTAAACGTCGACGTGACACATTATACACGATATAAAAATCCACCAAGAATATTCGAATGAAGACATACTAAATTTATTTTTTATTCATGGAGAATGTTACAAGATTATTGAAAGAACTTGCCGTTTGCTTAACGAGAAATATCTACATTTATGGCTTCTTATATAACTTTTCAAACAATCCCCTATTCCAAATTTTTAAACAAATATTTTAACAGGAAGTCCATAAACTTCTAATGAACGGGTTAGCTGAATCACCCGTCATATGGGTTCTGATGAAACCCTGTCAAATTAATTAAACAATGTGCTGAACAGCTTTCAACTCCTCTAGCAGATATTATTAACAATTTTGTAGTACACGGATACTTCCTAACGAACTAAAACTTGCAAAATTATTCCCATACCAAAAAGGAAACTTCTAATAACATCGATAACTTCAGATCTGTTGCAATTTGAAGTATATTTTTCAAAAAGTAATTGAAACTATAATATGTCATCGTCTTACTGATTACCTAAACAACCACAATTTAATAAGTGATACGCAATACGGATTTTGGAAAAATAAATCAACTGAAACAACGACGACTGATTTTTTCAAAATATCATTAAAAACAGACAAAAACAAATGTGTATTTGCAATATTTTTGATCTTTCTCGTGCATTTAATACACTAAACTCAACATACGTAGAACAAAATTAAACCAATTGGGTATTTGGGGAAATATTAATAAATTAAACTTATCTTATTTGGATCAACGTCGCTTCTTTGTTAAAGCAAAAACATCTCAATCTAAACAGTACACAACTGGCACGGGAATACCCCAAAGTAGTGTTTTGGGCCCACTAATTTTCCTACTTTATATTAACGATCTATCCCGACATTTGAACAATTTCAACTTTATATGTATGCTGATGATGTATCAATGGTAGTTTCAGGAAATAATTCCATCACAGCTAGTGATAATGTAGCATTAGCAATTAAAAGTTTTGGGAGTGGTGTGAATGTAATCGTTTAGTGGTGAATGTTAAAAACAGTGATTATGCAATTTGGTATTTTGAGAAAATCTTTACCATCAATCACATTTAATATTGAAGGCTGTACAATAGAGACATCGATTTTTGGGTTTACATCTTGACTATCAACTTACAATCTATGTTTTTCTATTATCTCTTAAACGTAGCTTAACAAACAGTTGTCTTCTAACGGCATATTATGGTACGTTTTATCTACATTTAAGTTACAATATTTTGTTATGGGGTAAGTCAGCACATACTAGAAATATATTCATCCTTCAAAAAGATAGCAATTTGGATAATGTACAACTTGCAATACAATGAATTATGTCGCAATACTTTTACAAGGAACAAAATTAGTTTCAATTTATATTTATAAGATATGTAGTTACATATACATGACCAAAATTAAAATAACAAAAAATTTAGATTTGCATACATACAATACAAAAAAAATACATTCACACGCGTATTGCAAAAAGTCTGCTAATATGAGCGGAATTGAAATGTTCAATAAGTTGCCACAAAATTTAAAGAGCCGTACAGATATTCTAAATTACAAAAAATATTAAAAGATTTCTGGTTTGCAATGCATTTTACACATAGACGAATTCATTAATAGAAAGTAATTCCACATTTATAGTTCTTTTCTTACTGTTACATTTGCATATATAAAGTTATTTATCCATTTGGGGCAAGAGAAACTTTTAAAAATGTCTGCTAAATGCTTGGAAATTGACAGAAATGAATTAAAATAAATGTTGAAGGAAAATGAAAAATTTTATTGACAAAGATAAATCAAAATCTCATTCTAGCTCACAGTATAAGGAACAAAAAATTATTGACATTGAGAAAATACAAGTGGTAAGTACTCAATCTAAAAAAATATTATATGTGTTTAAAGATACTTCAAATTTAAGTATTCCTCTGCGTCCAACAACATTTGGTGGTGTCATTTCAATCATTTTTTGATACCAAACATTAATCTCCTTGGTCCGGCTATGCAAAACTGTTTTTAGTGCCGTTTACAGATTGTAGTCTTCTGAGAAACTTGACAGTCGCTTTATCAGCTTGACATGAGGTCACCTTACCTATATAATATTTAGAAATGTTTTTGGTAGAGAATTTAACTAATACCCAGTCATCAATGGCAGCGTCAATCTCCTCTTTATTTATAGCATTCATAAATTCTTCTAAATTTTGCTCTTCTTCTATATCGGCCATGAAGTCATCGTCACTGTCTTAATAAATGATGTCGGTATGAGTTGTCGGAATATCACATGAAGTGCTCGGTTGTGCTAAAATTGTTTCCTCTTCATTATGATTGATCATATCTTTGAAACAGGTATTTGGGCGTCCATCTGTTGAGTTCGTAAGACGTTCTGAAGCTTGGGCGATTGTCAATATTTCTGCTCTTTTTACACACACGCTTCCTCTTGGTTTAAATCACAGGACTATGTTGCTTCACTGTTTCTAATAAAAGGTTTTCAAAGCTAACCGTAGTTGCTGTAGCTGAATCTCCGTTAGTTGCGTTTGGCTGATTTTGACTTTTAAATCTTCTATAGGCTGCAGGTCGTAAAGATCTTGTTTGATCACTTCTGGATTATAGGACACTATTCCGCCTTTATTAAATCCGTTCGTGATAATTTCAAACTTGACATCTAGCCAGATTTGACCAAACAAAGTGCTGAATTGCTTTTTAGGTAATTTCTGACCAATATGTTTTTTGCCACTTGACGAACATTTCGTCCCAGGAACTCTATAAAGATTTGAAAACTGTTATATCAAAGGGTGGTAAGATATGGCTGGAATGTGGCGGCAACTTTAAAAGTATTATATTTTTCTTAACCGCAGCTTTAATGAGCCTCTTGTCTATATGACAGCTATGTCCATTAAAAATTAAAAACACAGGTCTCTCTGGACCAATATTGGGTACAAAAGTTGTTGTGAAATAATTTAAGAAGACATCTGCTTCAATCCAACCTTTTGATGTGGCACCGTAAACTGTATTAGGGAAACCTGTACCCTCAGGTGACATCCACTCGTTCCACAAATTCTTACCCTTGAACAAAATAAGTGGTGGCAGTTTATCTCCTGTGGCGTTGGCTGTCAGGAGTAGGAAATTTTTCTCTACCCGGCCCAGATGTAGTCCTTGAGATGCTATAGCTAACACCTTTAGGATGGATCCATACAACTTTAACCATCTAAAATCATAAATTTTAAATTCTATTTGGGTGCTTGTGTAAGTTGAATTGGTCAGCACTTTCTTGAGCATTTCAAAATAATTATGCATCAAGACTGGATCAAAACACTTTTACGAGCGTACTCCACACTTTGTGGTTTCTTTATAGAGAGATGGTACCGTTTTATAAATGCTAAGAACCAGTCCTCTCCGGGAATATTTTCCTTAAACGGCACTTTCATATTATTCTGTGTTACAAAACTGGCTGTGATTTGTAACAGCTCTTTCCTACTAATCCCCCACCTCCATTTCTCCGTTACTTTCAAGCAGTTGGCAAGTTCCTCTTTTTATCCAGGGGTATTACTGTAGGCCTTCCCATTTTCTTGGTTTTCATTCCTCTTTGACCACTTACTCTAGCTTTTAAGGTGCTTAGTCGAATGTTGTATGTTTTACTAGCCGCATATGTGGTTATTATACCCCGTCTTATATCTGACAATGCTCTTTCTAGCTGATCTTTGGTGTATTTTGTAGCACGATTGGATTTTCTTGTATAATTTCGTACCATTTTCAATCTGAAATGAAAATAGGGCAAGTGAACCCATTGATAGGGTAAGAGCGACCTAGTAGGTTGCACTTTTCCAGAAGTGTGTTTCACAAGGGCAAGTGTAACCTATCGGCAAATTTAACAATATAATTGTGATATTCAAGAAATATTAGGCTCATCAATTAGTTATGAGCACATACTGATTGGCAAAGCTTTAAAAACACTTACTCTCATATATGGATCGGTCGATTTTCAAAAATTTGGCGTCAAAAAATTGGAAAAAAATCGTTTTTACTTCTGCCTGATGTACCCGGCATGTTTACGTTTGAAAAAATTGAGTAAATTTGATAAAATGATTTAGGAAACTTTAAAGAGGTATAACTTAATTCAAGTTCTAAAAATTGCGGTTTCTAATTTTTCTGGTTTTGATTGAGTTTTGGAAATAGGCGGCGTTTAACTTTTTTCATAAAATTAAATAAAAAATTTTTTTGCGAAAAATTTTCAAAAATAGTTAAGTGTGTGTAAAATGATTCGTTGATTCTAAAATGTTAAAAAATACCGGGTGTCCCGCTTAAAATCAAAATTTGGGCCACTTTTGGTTTAACCGGAAGTGACACAAAAATCATTTTATTTCATTAAACTCAAAAAGTTGTCTTTAGTAAACGCTCCAAATTTCAAATTTTTATCTTTAATAGGAAAAAGATATTGACTGTACCCACTTTCCTGTGTCACCTTCTGGATATAATTTGTATTTTTAATTCTAAAAGTAACCATTTTATTTCTTGAATTATTATACAAATTAAGTATAAATATTTTAAGGGGCGATTCTTCATCAAAACAGAGGATGTTTTATATAAAACAACTTCATTGGAGTATCCTTGTTAAGATACAGTCCCTTAAAGCGGGTACCCAAATTTGCTTTACAATTTTTTCACAAACACTAAAAAGGAAAAAACAACACACAATTATTAATTAAATTTCAAAGATTTACAAAGTGACAGCGTGATACCAATTTAATTGTCACTATTACTAGTAACGGCCTACTAGATAAATTAGTTTCGCATTTTTGTTTTTATGTCGATTTATCTCTGTAGTTGTTAGTAAAATAATTTTTGCTTCGAACTGGTTAATTTTAGGCAAAAATTCAAAGAGACACTTTTGTTTAAAGATGAAACAAGCTATTGGAAATAAATTTTATAATGGTAAACAAATATTAAAACAAAAGTTACATTGAAAATAAGTTTTAGGGGTTGCGTTTTTCCACCACCTTACAACTATGGGGTAAACCAAATAAATTACTGGCTAAATGTCTTTTGATAGTAGAAAATGTAACCTTAATTTTAATTTTCTAACTTTTTAGTGTTTGTAAAATTTGTAAAACAAATTTTATGTTACCCTCTTTAAGGGCTGTATCTTAACAAGGGATGCTCTAATAAAGTTTTTATATAAAAGACTCACGTTTTTGATGAGGAATCACCTCTAAATATGTTTCACTTATTTTGTTACACCTGTATAATTCGACAATAAAACTATAGGTAATCCCATAATAAAACTAACCGTTGCACCAATATTCGTTTCAAATAAAATTGTCGAAAATATTGCAAACAATTTATAAATTGATAATATAAGTTGTTTACAGAAGCCAAAACCGTAAGAGATAAACTTTGTCTGCTGGTTTGCCTTTAAAATTATTGTTGATGATTGTTGTGTAATTGTTGATGGAATAGCCCTGTCATACTCTAAATAAGATAAAATTATTAAAATAGATTGATAATAATTATGCCAATCGGTAGATTAAAAAGAAAAATTGAAACCGAAGATGTAGTTTAATTGATTTGTTTTTTTTTAATTATAAGTATAGATGCTATGTGACACGCAACTTCTTCGCAAAGGTAATCTCTGCTGAAAGGTATTTACCAACCACATGCTACTAAATACTAGCGATACTCGTCAACCCGCTTTTACAATACAAAAACTTTATTTTAAAGAAACCGTCTTGTTCCATTTTTTGTTTTGAGTGTACAGGATTATTCAGTATAAATTTTCCACCTCTTACCGTTGTTATTGCTCGAGAAAAAAAGTTATACATGAAAGTATGGTTCTAACTAAATTTTTAAAATGCCATCAATAGTTCAGTTACTCGCCGTTTAGGGTGCAACAAGTATATGATGTATTTTTTAACGTAACACCCTGTATATTATATATATTTTTTGATTTTAAAAAATATAATATGTTATCTTTATATTTAATGTTGTATTCATTTTCATTAATTTCTCCATAGTATTTAGTGTATTTTCTAGTTCTTCTTTACCATTTGTATTTTGTGTTACCAAACCGTAGCGTTTTATTTTTTCTCTATGTATTTTTGATTTTCATCAACTGCTTTCTAAATATATAAAGAGTGGATAAAGCGCATCCTTGTCTAACGCCATTTTTTATTGATTTTCTTCCTTGATAGGTGATTGAAATATTAGACATTTTAAATTAACCCAAGATACAATAATACTCTAGTTCGTGAACTCATTTGTTTTCAATTAATTTTTAAAAATCATGGTACCAGGAAGCAGAACAAAAATAAATTCTACTGTACAACAAATTGCGATTCGTAATTTTTTAATGCTTTAAATTTTTATTAAATTTATGTGATATCTGATTACTGTTTCTCTGAAGTAAATTATTCCATAAAAATTCTTTAACCATGTATATTATATATTATCAGAAATTATTTAGGCTTTCGCTCTTGTTTGTAAACTAGTATCGTCTAGGTTTGGGTCAAAAGTCATCGTTGATGAAAATTTCTTTTTTGCTAATGCGAGTGATCAGTTTCTTTAAAAGCTTTTCCATCACTGGAGTTGGATGTGGAATGACGGTTTTAACTTCTAGCTATTATTCATGCGGTTCAAAGAGACCATCACGCCCTTCAAATGCAAATTTTTTGTAGAGTGAGTGATTTATTGGCGAGTCGGCAGAGTTAAGGGTATGAAGTGTTGTCTCGTTAGGTTGTCGACTCGTGTGGTGATCCATTGAATTGGCACCAAACACTTTTGATCAGCAGAGAAAAAAAAAGGAACCCTACAATGTGGGTCAAAAACTGACTGCAAAGAGAGACAATGCTTATCCCATGTAAATTTGATCTCAAGAGAAGTTATTAGTGAACCAAGCGATTATCAAAATTATAAGCGCATGACCAAGGAATTGTTTATGGAGCTGCTAGGTGCTCCATTAATAGTCTATACTCACTATGGGATACCAATGATTTTTGCTCTTTAATGGTTCACCCACTTAAAATGCCGTTCAGATGTTCTTGAAGATCGGATCCCAGATCTGCCTGATGGCTCAGATTTATTCCTCTCTTTTGAAGTTT
>JALBCR010004538.1:0-320037 GCA_030710515.1 Abscondita cerata
TCAGTATTACTTCGTTCAGTTACGTATTGCTCAACTGAGGTGAATTTCTTTATTAGTGGTTAATAATTTTCTATTGACCTAGGTTAATAATGGACAATTTCAAATTTTTGAGAATCTAAGAATAGTTGTTAGCAAAAACGAGTATAGTATAATTTTGTAATATCCAGGAGATTATCTTTAACGTATTTGTTGCTTAAAATTATAACACGATAAAATTATTTGAATAAAAAAATGCCATTAGTTTAAAATTCGCCATCCATAACCAAATACATAACTAAATTTATTTATTAAATATGATGGTAGAATCAGTTTTTTCAGGTTTTCCAAGAAGAATTTAACCAGGCGAGTTAAGTTACATCGAATTTTAAGTAAATTACAAACATTTGTTGTAGAAGTGTTTTGAATGGTTAACAAGTCTGGAAGGTCGATCTGTTACATAAATATCACGACTCTAAAAAAACTTATCAAAGCAATGTGGCGGACACATTCTAAATGAATTGCAAGTGTCAATTTCTGAAACCCAATAATTCAATGATGCAAGGTATATTGGCAGAAAACTTAATAAATGCCCGTTAACATCTCTAGCTATGCAAAACTACTCAAGCGTGCAGCTCAAGTACTCTTAGGTAAAGAAAATTACGGAGGAACGTTCTTAAATTGCAACGTGAAAGAAGAACTTCAATTGATTAACATCTCTAACGATTACATCCCGAAAGTAAAGCACAAATGTGACAGCCCAAAATTGGACTTAAAATAAACCACTAGAAGCAGGAGATATACAGAGAGGAATACATACTATTATCACTAAAATTATATTTGACCCCATAATATTAATTTTAAAGTAGGTTTTAAATTTTTATAGCTAAACTGCTACGTGATCATGGTTAGAGTTACTATATAAAAATTTAAACAACCCTTGTGCTACATCTTTAAATACGATATGTAAAGGTGACAAATTGAAGTCGATAGTATTAGACTGCTAGAAAAGCTACAATGCGGGTGCCAATGTTAGGAACTGATAGTAAAAATTTTCCGAAACCTATAATTAAAATAGATGTATCACCGGAAAAACTCCATACCTTCTGTAAACGATAAGAAAATCTGTATTTCTTCGATGTCTCTATTTATTGAAGTCGGTGCAAAATAACTTGATTAAATACGATATAATCTTCCAATAACAAAAAAGCATATTGGAAAGACATAAAAATTTCTGCATGTCAGACAAATCTAAGCCGCTGATTGGCTGAAGGTGAATTTTGTTCGACCAAATCAATTTTGCCTTATGAATAACAGATACGTACATTCAGCAATTTCATATACAATAAGAATTAATTATTTTTAGTTTAGAAAAATGCATTGAAGTGGTAAGGACGGTCCAAACATCTTTTTGAATCATAATGGCCTTCTTTTTCTTGTGAAGAAAGTTTTTCGCAAGTTTCTTTATTACGATTGAACTGAGTCACCAGTGATAAAATATTAAATTCGTTTGTGGTTCTTCAATATACGGCATAAGTGTAATACAATCCATGATCCTGTGGACTTTCCATCCCAAGAAAATCCTAAATTTATACTTAGAAAAATTGTTATTTAGTATGACGCTTACAGTCATAACTTGAATACACAAGTAGTATATCGGGTATTTGTGGTATAGGAAATGTGTCCAAAACTATTAGTAGTTCTTCGTCTCTATCTCAATATACGAGAGCGCCTCATATATACATTTATGTAAATAAACAGCTAACACTCTAGTAAAGGTACTCACATGTGTACAAAAGATAAACTTAGGCTTTGACCAAGAGCGAGTTTTTCTCGTTGGTACTTTCAGTATATGTCTGGATAGTAATCGATATCTTTATAATTTTTCCATTTGTCCGTAGTTAATGCACAAATGATAAGCAGTCAAATTTTGTATAATCCATTGCTGCTACTACAACATGATAGTTATATTTTCAAATTAATTTTTTGTAGGAAATTATATTTGGATAATTTTCTAGAATTTCTACGTAACTAAGATCGTGGTACATAATCACGTCGAAGTTAAACGTTTAAACGTCTCTTCGATGTTTTGCAACTAGTGAAACATTGTATTTTGGCAAAAGACTTAGGTTATCAAACATAAGTGGCTGAAGGTATACTTCGAATTTTTGTTCGTCATTGGTAACATTCTAGACATGGTTCTCTGGAAGTTAAACTACAATTTCGTGTTTATTTATTTATAGAGATTAAAATAAGATTTTATCTTCTATTTACAAATAAACTTTTCATTTTAAAAAATGTTTTAATGTATCTGTAATTACGTAGCATAACAAAAATGTGAAATAAGTACTTAAACTCAGAAATTTGTCATCATATGGAGTAAGCTAAGTGAGTACTGCACCAAAATTTTATTTAACAATTTCGTTTCAGATATACTACAATTTTTCCATAATCTAAATCATTTTTTGACTTACTTTAACAGCATTATAATTTTCTAAGTATTACTTCTTTCTATTACGTTTTTATGCAAATAACAACAAGACAGTTTTCTTGTTTACTCTCATCATTGTACATAAATATATCACAACATAATTTGTTTTGATATTGGAACATGAATGATCGGAAAAACAAAACTATGATATATATATTTCTCTCACACATCCTTTTCTTTATTTTATGACTTATTCTTATCAAACTTAGACTAATGATGACGCATGGTATAAATACTTCAATTTTATGAACAAATAATTAACGATGAACTAACCGTGGTTCCTTGCTCATCATATTACTTTTTATTTGGGTTTTTCAATCTTGAAGGTCATCTTAACAGGAAATGAATTACAATGCAAAACCAATGAATTTTCAGAAAAATCAAATATAAATGACGTAGTTGTTGAAGGTCTTGACTTTTTGTCGTTGTAAAATTGTTCTCATCTACTAATAATTTTTAATAATAACCACAATTGTTATATTTGTTTTTTAATATTCATTTAATAAAGTTTTTAATACTAACCAATATTTAACGTGAGTTTTTGTGGATCAAAAAACTGATTAATCTGTTTTTTAACCTTTAAATTTAAATTTACCTAAAGTGGTTTCAAGACCTTAAAATTTGGGTTTGTTAAAATATAAAAAAATAAATTATGCTTATTAATTTAATTCCCGTTTACGTATTTACTAACTGATTCTTTTGATTCTTTAAACATTTAAATAAAAATTTAGAAAGTTACACAATGGATATGAATAAAATGACCAAAAAATTGACCCAACATATCACGTTAAATTCCATATAAACCTAACATGGTTTCTCATGTTATTTTGGTTACATCTGCCCGCGTGAGCTTGGATTTGTCTCTCATGGTAGGTGCCTTGTTAATGGCTGCGTAGCTCCTCTATGGGTCTCTCATAGAGCTTTGGAACTAAACGGCATTGAAAGTAGACGCCTGACAGTCCTAACACTGTATTTCGGCCTGTTTGTCTGAGAGACCAGTGTGGAGTGTCGTAGCCATAAACGTTTGAATGCTGCTTGTTAATCATTCATGTTAAAAGTCGATATGAAACACCTATTCTATTAGGAATGTATTGGAATTTTTAAATAACAAACTGGTTCCACGACAACGGTTGATAAAAATTAGAAACCTCATATTTATTATTGATACTAATATTTAAATTATTTTTAAAAATTTTCAAAATACATTCTAAAAAACTTAAAATAATATTTGAATTACTGCATGATAACTAGAAGAAAAATACTTTTCAAGAACTTAAACATAAAGACGAATTTTATGATACAAAAATAACATAAAATGAAGTCCAATTAATTACATAGCAACCTTATGAGCATCAAAAAAACACCCAAGACAGTAACTTTTAATACATGCCTCACATTTCAATAAAGTTTGCGGTATTTTTTCTGGGCTTCTGCGTCCAAATTTTATGATGAGCGACGAAGGCATTGACTAAACAAGAACCTGTTAGAAATTCTATAACGAGCTTTCTATACCATTTTAGACTTTTCGTAATGATGTGTTGTAACTTTTCATTTGGTCAGAAAAGGTCAATCTATGACTGCACTTGTTGTATTCTAGTACATTTCGTGGTTTTTATTATTTCAAAGATTCTTCTTTGTATTGGAATCATTTCAGCATTATATTCGGTGCTCAGCATCAACACATCCCTCTTATCCTTCCATTTTTCTATTACAATCCCTGTATTGCTCTCTGCTGCAGATGCTACACCTGTTTTCATTTTGCGGTTGATCACATCTGTGGGATTCAATTTTCTGTTCTTTCTGAGAGCCTTTTTGCAACAAGGTGTGAGCCAATGAAACAGAAGTATACCAATTATCAGTACAAATTATACGACCTTTGTTTAATAAGTCTTTAGATAGGTCTAAAACAACTTTTGTTGGAACGCTGATATTTTCAGACTTTGCTTTTCTGCAATACACGTCAAAATTGTATGTGTAACTTTTTCTAAGCAAAGTTAAATAATTTGATGCCAAATTTATGACGCTTATTTGAAATATATTGTTTAAATTTAAGTTGTCCGCGAAAAGGGACTAAAGTCTCATCAATACAGAGATATTCTCCTGGAGTTATTATGTTTTGAAAGGATTATTTTTATTTTTTTCAAAAATGGAGTTATTTTTGAAATCTATCATCAGTATCCAACTGAATTGTTATTAAAATGCAGGATCTTCAGTAATAACTAAAACCGATTCATAGATATTATTTATTTAATATAATTGTCATAAAGAACATTCTTGGACCAGTAGAACTGTACAGTCGGATACTGACATAAACCCATCCACATAATAATACCAATCAGTATTTTCATTTCTACATGGGTTGTTGGCTGCCAGGATTTAAGTCTAGATTTTGGGAACGTATTTTTGGCAATGCACTGTTCAGCGTAACGATTACTTTCAGTAACCTAATAAAAATTAATTTAGGAATTGAAAGTTACCTATTGACAGATACATACCATTATTCTCAATTTTTAGTTTAGGATCCTTCTTATGGAGACGCAGGGGAATGAAACTCTTTTGCTGTTCAATTATTTGCGACGTTTCGGAAACTTTTATTATTTATTAAAAAACAATCGTGTTCTCTTCATCAGGCTGCTAGTGACAAAGAAACAAACCAAATACAGTGAGTTGTAAAAAACAAGTGTGTTATAGACATATAACATTTGATTAATTTTAGGTAATCAACAAGAATCAAAATTTTAACATAAATAATAATAAGAACAATTACTTACTTGATAGATATTGGAAGAAACTGTCAAAATATATACTAATATTAGAATTATTGGTCATTTACTTAAAAAACACTAATTAATAAATACTAAAACGACAAAATTTACACAAAAATTACACCACATGATTACAATTAATAACTAACAACAATAATTCAATAAAACGGCACGTTAGTAAATACAATATTTTCACTTACAAATCAAATAATGGTTCAAAAGGTCATGTATAACATAAAGATAAAAGAACGTCCTTGTTAAAAATTCACAAATACGTTAGGAAATTTTAATAAAATATGCAACTAAAGATACCTTTAAGAATGTATGAAAATTATGGTAGAAAAATTATTGCTAAAGTTTTATTTTACTAATTATGTTGTTGTAATTGGTATTTAAATTATTGGTATCTGTTTTGAAGTTGATATTATTACGATGAACGTTAATGTAGATCATTTCAAAAATAATTCTTTTTTATAATGGGTTTCGTTATCTAATATCGTTGGTTGTTCAAAATTGAAATTATGGCCAGTCTGGTTATGATGTACAGAAAGTGCAGTACTGTCACTTCTTTTTGAACAATCATATTTATGGTTCTTAATCCTATTTTTGAGTTTTGTTTTGTTTGGCCCACATAACAGCCATTCACCCCATACAATCCATTCTATATACAAGGCTTGATTTCTCAATAGAAGGTGTTTTATCTTTCAATTTTGAATAACACGTGTTTTACATTGTGTTATTATTATACAGAATAATTTTTATTTTATCTTGTTTTTAGAATATTAATTAATTTATTACTAAGTTTAAGTATGTTAATTAGTTTCTTATATTGAAAGTTACTATTAGTGATAGTGATGTCGAGATTAGTTATATTAGTATTAGAAATGGTGGAGGTATTATAGTAAATAAGTTTTTAGTAAGTTGTTTAGGATAGTTTTAAAAAAGTCCTATTTAAATCAAAAACTTAATGTTATTTCAATATTTTATACGATCAGTTTACTTAGTTATTTAACTAAATCATTTAAATTATGCCAGTTGAGGAAAAAATTGTATTTACACTTTGTTAAGATCTTGCAGATCTTGTACAATTATAAATCTTACCTTTGGGTCGCTTTATAAACTTTTCCCGCGGCATGCAATACAGCACCTTTTTACCTTGGTTTGATATATGCTGTTTATCTAAAATATAAAATATGTACACTTCCTTAATTTTAATACGCAACACAAGTGTTTCTATTTTATCTTTATCTCACACATGAGCAACTAGTGTCGGTCAAATTAATACTTCTTATGGAACATATATTTAACACTCGCAATAAGTACAGTTGCATAAAATAACGTAAAAGAGAGAAATAATGTATCTTTGGCAAGCTTGTTCATGGGGCAGTATCTTGTATAAGCAATTTACTTCTGTATGTAGGTACTGGGCAACGTTTGATTAGAATAACGTCATCGTAGCATATTTGAAAAACAAGTATTTATGTGTGTCGTTCCATGATCTGCCAGTAGTAAACAATAAACGCAGAGTAGCCAAAACAAAACATACTGTTAGTGTTCGTAAAAAAATGTTCAAAAGTTAAACGTACAGAATAAAAGAAAAACAAATTGTTAAAAGAAATTTTGTATAAGATAAGATATGTTTATTTTGTTCTTTACATTAAACAAAAGAATTTGGCTACACATATTTACATAAACATTGTTACGGCATTTATTTGATAACAAGAGTAAGTTAGCGTTTTTAAGGCGAATTTTGCCTGTAGCTTAAGGCAATTGCGGTTGCGCCCGTATAAACACTTCAATTTTTGTTGTTTCTGGAGATTTCATTGTTTATAGGTTTCCGACCCTGGAAAGAATGTGTTTCTAAAGAATCTCAAAACGCTTCATATTTTGCTTTGACTGTTGGCGCAAAACGTGGCGATTTTCTTAATCCGAAGGTTTCTAATGTGTTCATTCCATACTATGTGAATAAAGCCGAAGAAAAATATCCCATTAAAATCGAGGAACAAGCATTAGTCTGTTTGTTTGCGCCATAAGTATCTTTTCATGCTATCAGTTTATATCTTTGTGAAAATCAACGACACTCATTAATGACCAATAGTAAAATTAATTCATTAGCCATAACTATGGCAACCAAAAAATTTTTCTGGAAATTTTGCAAGTAGATTAACCTAGCTGGAATTAATAATCGAAATTTTCTGTCAAATTTTATTAAATTAACAATAATTCAACATACAGATAAATACTAAAACAAATCACTTAAAATTAAAAATTAAATATAACAATAAATGTAATTAACACCTTTGCTACCGACTCTTTATAGTCTTTCCCATCTTTTCATCTTCATGTTGAAGACCCAGTCTTTTAGCATATCCTTGAGGTTGACTTTTCCAACTTGTACTTTTTTTCCTTAGAGAAACACTACTAGAACTGACCCCAGACGGAACTCTTGCTCTTCTTGGTGTTCTCCAGCGTTATAGAAACTATTGCTTTGTCAATATTTCAAACTTTCAACTCAAAAGCTTGACATTCAGAACCTCACCAACTGCTATCGTATTCTATTATCCATCTCTGTGGGAAACTGCCGTTCTTTCTTGATGCTGTACCTGTCGAAAACCTCTACCACCGATCGTTATCGACGTCTACTGATAAGCGAGCTAAGTTGATATCTTTTGCATGTGTTCTTGTATCATCTTTATAGTTGTCGCGAATAACGTACCTGTGGGTCTCAGTGGATTTAACCATATAATTATTGCGCTTTGTCACTAATTAATTTGTAAATTTTAATGATCTGTTGGAGTGCCGCTACACTCTCGATTGCTCTGGATTAACGTTAAGGTAATTATTTGCCACACGAATTGCTGTATAGCTTTTGAGTTAATTATCAGTAGATGCGATCAAAACCAAAACTTTTTATACTGCGATCGCCTTCTTCAGAGACGTAGTGTGAATTCTCGGCAAAGTATATGCGGGCAGTTTGGCCTGTATCACTATTGAACTGTTGAATTATTACTTGATTGGTTTATATTGTGTTTTATCTCTATATCTCTTATGGTCTATATGTATGTGTGTATATCGTTGTGATCGAAGTCTAGTCATTCGATAATTATATTTCTACCATCTTACGGTTTGATTCTTGTGTCTATGGGATCCTAATGGCTTTGAAAGATCTCTTACACGTCAGGCTAGGTGGCGTCCTTATAAATTCTCTTTGCAGCGTAGAAGTCTTCGTACTACGATTCTGAAACAAGCCCACGACCACTTTCCGACTATTAGGAGCTGCCGGCGAGGTTTCAAACACTGTTACTTACGTATTATATAGTTTGTTTTACAAATAAACCGAAACAACATAAATCAATAATTGTAATAACAAAATAAAAATTATAAAAAATTACAATAAATATTAGTTTTCAATTCAAAATTAATCAATTTTTTTGCTTCTCCATTACTTCCCTCATCCATTCGATTCCTTCCTCGCTATTTCCTATCAATAATCCGTCTACCTCTTCTTTTCCACAATCAATTCATTTACATCCTTCTTTTATGTGTTCTAAGTTTTCTCCATCCATCTCACACAGTCTGCACTCCTATCCTCGTCCTTCCACCAGTTTCTTCATTCTTCATTTTCCACTCTAGATCTTGCTAATAAAAGAAAACAAATTGTTAGACGAATTTTTATATGTCGAGTTTAATTTTAAGATCAGGTACCTTTAAGTTTCAGTTTGTACACAGATTTAAATTATAATAATTTCTAATTTATGAATTATAATCTACAAGAAATTTTGTACAATGTGCAATTGTAGAATGGTGTAACTTTATCATTTGTGAAAATACAACTGTGCTTAAATTAGAAAAGCTTAGGCGAGAATTCAGAACAGTTTTATAACATGAACAAACTTCAAATGTATCGCTTACTTTCTGGAGATAATTTAAAAAAATTACCTATTTTTTTTTCTTACATATCTCCGATACGTAGTTAATGGTGAAAAAGTAAGTAATTCGTCATTTTATATTAAGTATTTTTTTAATCCATGGCATGCTTATAGTGTAAAAGATACCACACAATTTAGCATTTTTTTAAATCGAAATGTGGCAAATTACGTTTGTGTTGTGACTATAGGGAACTTAATAAGATAACTATTAAAGACACAATTACCCTACTCCGCTTATTGACGATCACTTAGACACGCTAAAAAATAAATCTTATTTTACCTCATTGGATTTAGCAAAATGGTTTCCATCATGTTACATATCTCCGATACGGTTAATGGTGAAAAAGTAAGTAATTCGTCATTTTGTAAGTATTTTTTAATCCATGGCATGCTTATAGTGTAAAAGATACCACACAATTTAGCATTTTTTAAATCGAAATCAAGTAGGCAGTGACGCTTCTCAAAAGCTTATTTTTTGTAATTCCAATGACATAACTTTTGACATAGCTATTTACTTCCATTAGCTTAAGATTTATTCAGCAAATAATTTACAAAATTATTGAAATAAGTATACCAAGTTAAATACACATTTTGTTAACATAACACGAAACGCTATTCGGAACATCTAAAGAAACAATGGAAAGAGCTCAACTCTAAATCTTAACAAAACTTATTTAAATAGTAAATATTTAGAGTGTCTACCGTCAACTTCTAAACATTTTATTTAATACCAACAACATTTAATTATACAAGGTGTTTAAAAAAAACTAGCTAGTTTTATGTATAAATTTAATGGTGAAAGTGTAGGCTCTACATTTGAATTTGGCGCCTAAAAGTATATTATTTAGATATAAGAGGTTTGGTAAAAGGGGTGTCAGGCTAGATATTTGACTGATCAAGGGTGAAGTACTTCCTGTTTTATGTTTTATGTGTATAATCATGTAGAAATAAATAACTTAATACAAAACTTGAGAAGTGTTTGAACAACTTCCATCCTGACTTTTACTATCCTACAAACTCAGAAGTGGGATAGACACGATTTAAATTGATTTTAATTTCTGCACGTGTACGACAATGGATGATTCAGAAGCTGGGGACTGCGGTAGGAGTTTTTAATATGGACGACCTTAGTACATCGACGGTAAAAGCATTATTATTGCAACAACAATTAACACCTAAGAATAACCGATTATCAAACAAAGAGCTGAGCACCCCTACTTCCTGAAGTACGTGGAGAAGATGGTGACGTCCAAATTTTTATTGATCGAGTGCAAGCAGTTATGAATACACACAAAATATCTGAAGATGTTTATGGCAATAGTAGCGGTTGGGAAATTTGAGGGGCGTTGAAGAGATGGTACCATTCAAAGTTGAATATGTGAATATGAAGTGGAGCGAGCTAAAGGAAGAATAGAAAGGATGTTTGTGTCAAATGCACCTGATAAAGTTAACTTAATAGAAAATGTGAGGGGGCAGGCGGTGGAAGAAATGAAAGAAGTTTTCAATTTATTTTTTCTGACAAGGTAGTACTTGGGAAATAAAGCAGGGCTTACTGGAAGCAGATATACTTGACTACTTAATTGATGGGTTTGATAATAGTGCTTTCAGTCACAAGCACGAATTAAGGAATTCAAATCGTTGTGCAGACTTATTAAGAGTAATGAATTCTATTTCAGCCACTGATCGTGAATTTAATCGTATGGAAAAGCCAAGTACACCTTCCAGAAGTTTAATAGGAACTAGCAATCCTATAAATTCTGTGCCACCTGTGAGATGTGTTCAACTGCAGCCAAATGGGTCACCTAGCTACCTCATGTACGAAACCGAAGAGAGAAAGGGGATCCTGTTTCCGATGTGGAGAATTATCTCATAAATATCAAGATTGCTTCTAACAAGAGAACCTGCTGCGTTTGTGGAAGCAAGAAAAGGATAGACACAACAACAAACATGGTAATGTCTAAGAAGTGATAGGTTGGCCTTCAGCATATAAAATTAATTTTAGTTTTTCTATTTGTTATGATAATCACATGCAACAAATTCGATGGTCGCACTCCTTGGACACGTGTTCACCAATAAGTTTAATTAAGCTCAATTTGATTCCGACTTTCTGTATATGTTAAAGGAGATGCACCTGATACGTTTTGGGGTATTAATGGAGCAGAAATTGAATGTACTTAGGTTCTTTGAAACTCCATTATGGTAAACGATTTGACAATTAATGTAAAATTTTATGTGGTCCCTGATAACACTATGTCATACCCTGCATTGTTGGGTCGCGATTTTATTTCAAACAAAGAAATGATGGTAACTTTTAAAGCTTCAGATGTAGTTATTAAGTCAAATTTGGATATGACTTCTGAACTTGAACTTTTACACATAGATTGCATAGAGGAGGATAGAAACCTTAATTTTGATATTACCAAACTGAATATTGGTCCCAAGTTGAGCGCAATTGATAATAGGAAATTATGTGATTTATTTCTTTTTGATTATATCTTCAATAATTTTGAGGTCACCCTCAAAGATTGACGAATAATTTTGAGATGTCGATACATGTTAAACATGATCCAACCTATTTTCTTTAGGCCAAGGCGATTATCATTTTATGAAAAGGAACAATTGCAAATTATATTGGACGATTTGTTAACTGAAGGAATTATACGTGAGAGTAATGCTCACCTTAGGCTTTTCCGATTGTCTTAACTAAAAGAAATGTGGCAAATTACGTTTGTGTTGTGACTATAGGGAACTTAATAAGATAACTTTATTAAAGACAATTACCCTACTCCGCTTATTGACGATCACTTAGACACGCTAAAAAATAAATCTTATTTTACCTCATTGGATTTGGCAAAAATGGTTTCCATCATGTTAGAATGTCTATCGATTCTGTAGCTTTAACTTCCTTTGTAACACCTTTAGGGCAATTTGAATGGCTCTACATGCCTTTTGGTTTTGACAAATGCACCTCGGGTATTCAGAGATTCCTTGACAACGTTTTTGACAAATTAATAAGTGATGGAAAACTTATTATTTATTCAGATGACATTATGATTGCGACTGAAACAATCGATTGAACATTTTAATATTTTGACCGAAGTATTTAAGTTGTGTGGAATGTTCAAATTGAAGTTAAAATTAGAAAAATGTCGATTTACTTGTATTTGCAGAAATTACTTACTTGGGTTATTTAGTAAATAAGGATGGCATTCGTCCTAGTCCTGAAAATGTCAAAAGTGTAATTGAGTATCCCATACCTCGAAGTACTAAAGAAGTTCAGAGATTTTTAGGGCTTGCCAGTTATTTTCTCCGTTTTATTCCTAATTTTGGTAGTTGCTAAATCTTTGTATGATTTACTTAAGAAAGGGGTAGAGTTGCACTTTTGATGATGTTGAAATTCGGACAATTGAGATTTTGAAACAACTTCTGTGTAGTTCCCCTATTCTGTCATGTTTATTCCCTAAGCTGCACACTGAACACATTTGTGATGCAAGCGCTCCGGTTTTGGTTCGATATTTGTGCAGAAACAGTTTGACAATAAATTTAGACCCGTATTCTATTATTTTAGTAGAAGGACCACCCCTGTGGAGGCAAAGTATCACAGTTTTAAATTAGAGTGCCTCAGTGTTGTTTATGCTATTAAAAGATTTCACATATACTTACATGGTATTCACTTTAGCATTATCACAGATTGTGATAACTTCCGTTTAACACTTAATAAACAAAATATTAATCCAGAATAGCTCGTTGGGCTATGTTCTTGCAACTGTATGATTTTGAAATTTGTCTGAACCTGGTAAAGAAAATGTCACATGTTGACATAGCAAAGTAGATGCAATTCTGTTCTTGTCTTGGAATGTAACACATTTGAACAAATCTTGGCTGTAAAGACAAAATTCTGATCCTGTCATACAAGAAATAAGAGACGGTCTGGAATTAAGCGAGGACAAACATTTCGAATTACGCAATTGTCTTGTCTATCGAAAACTCAGAGCAAACTGTTATTTTATGTTCCCAATCTATGGAGAATACGGTTATTCGTTCATGCTACGACGACTTAGGTCATCTTGGTTTTCCGAAAGTAATTGAGCAGATATTAAGGATTTATTGGACCTCAACTCAGAGAGAAAGTGAAAAAACACCTTCAGAATTGTTTAAAATGCATTGAGTTTTCACCACCTTCTGGAAAAGCAGAACGATATTTGCACAACATACCTAAGGTAAATTACTCTTTAATTGTATTCATATTGACCACTTCAGCCCTTAGAAAAACAAATCGTGGATACAAATATACTTACCGTGATCGACGCTTTTACAAAATTTGTGAGACTTTTCCTTACCAAAAGTACAAAAACTGAGGAAGTCATAAAATGTATGAAGACTTATTTTTCGCTTTTATAACCAGACCAAAAAGATAGTTAGTGATAGGGAGTTGCTTTACCTCTTCTGACTTTAGAGAGATTTCCTCAAGCCGAGTTCATTGAACATATTAATTGCCGTAGAGTACACCCGCTCTAATGGACGAAGTATGAACGTGTACATCGAGTAATTACGCAATGATTTCTAAATCTCAAAATTATAATGAATTAAATATGACGCGAAACAGAGGAACACATACAATATTCAGTTGGCGATGAAGTTATGATCACTAATACTGATAACGCCTCTGGGGTTAATAAAAGCTAATGCCTAAGTTTAAAAGGACCATTTGTAGTTAGGAAAGTGTTACCTAACGACCGTTATTTGATTTCAGATATTGATAATTACCAGTTTAGTCGAACTCCTATTCGAGCATAGTGAGTCCGGATCACATAAGGTTTGACCAAAAATATAAATCGGTTTAAGCTGTTGCGTTTCTGTTATTGCTTTCAGCAAGTGTTTTCCTTTAATTAATTAGGATTAAGTATTTTTGTTTTACATTGTTTATATATAATCTATGTTGTACATTACTCCTAGTGCATGTCTGTGGTCAGACATGTGTCAGGTTGGCCGAACTGTAGGCTCTAAATTTGAATTTGGCGCCTAAAAGTATATTTAGATATAAGAGGTTGGTAGGGTGTCAAGCTAGAGATTTGACGATCAAAGGGTGAAGTACTTCCATTTTATGTTTTATGTGTATAATCATAGGAAATAAATAACTTAATAAAAACTTGAAGTGTTTGGAACAACTTCCATCCTGACTTTAGTATCTACAGAAAGACAAGATCAACCAGTACATAAAATGAAAGAGAATATCTTTTTTTACCTTTTAGTAAATTTCAACGTGGGATCATTTGTGGCTATGCACGTCCAGACGATATTCCACTTCTCGCCAGCTATTCGCCAACATACCAGGTGTAACAGTCTCCAACTGCAGCCAGGGACATTTGAACCGGAACCCACGAAGCACGGATCTGTTCAACGTGGCTTCAGAAGTTCTCCGGCGGTCTACCTGGTGATTTTCCTTTCAAAATGCTACCGGTTTCCTTGAAATATTTTAGCCAGTACGGACAGTAGTTGGTGTAGGTGCCCCACCGCCATACTAGCATCTAAAATTACGTTGAACTGTTATAACAGATTCGCTGTAAGCCAAATGACACACTGAGCCTTTTTGTTTGCGGGTAGCCATTACACTGTACTGAAAACCAATGTCAACAATGCAAAATCTGAATGGCGGAAACTCAGGTCAAGCAGGCCTGACAAGCTGCAGTTAGTGAATTGCGCAAAACTTGGACAATTACCTTGTACAAGATTTTTATAGCATGTTAAAAAAACCAGATAGTTCTTTCAAACTTCCTGTATTATTAACTACTATCATGAAAAATGTATAAAAAAAACTAGAAACTTATTCTTAATATATTCAAGTTTGGGAAGTTGTGGAATTAGAAAGAACTTTTGCACATTAGTTCGCATAATTTAACAAGTTGGACACACACATATTAATAAAAATTTACTGTTTGAGACCTTTTTAATTACTTATATTTGCAACCGAAATTGTTCTCAAACCGATTTTTGTTGCGTTTTTAAAGACTCTTTATAAAATGTGCATTTGCATCCACTTATGCAATATTTCAGCAAATTTAAAAAAACAAACAAACACACATATTACTTTAAACAACATGAGACGAAACATGATGCTTTTAAATGAACAGTAAATTCATAAGAAATAATGCACTAATTGAAGTGCTTGACAAAATACGAATTTAAAGTATTTATTGTAATTACAAAAAAACAAACTGATTGTTTTTAAAGGGAAAAAGGAGTTATTTAAGTAAATTGTTAGATTAGTCGCAGGCTGATGAAAATTTTATTAGTTCACGTCACCAGCAAAATTGTCCAAATAGAATAAATTATTGGAATCTGTCAATCGCTTGGTTGTTCTAGGCACCAAATTCAAGTGAAATTCGATAATCATGACCGTGTAATTAATCGAAAAAAAATAAATTGGATATTGAATATATCGCCTTGAAGTGATTTAAAATTAAATTTATTTTTACACAAAAAGTGTTTATTAAAAACATTAATTATGTGAAAAACAAACAGTTTGTTTTACTGTTTGCCAAAGAATAAAGTGAAGTAGAAAACACTGGGGGCAAAGCTGAAGTTGCAAAATTTAATAAAATAAGTCATTTAAATTTCCGAACGGATTTTAATAATCTTATTTCTATTTACAGTTGGAATTTCAGTTTCACCAAAGTTGCATCTCTATATTTGCCAGAAATTAACGAGGAGAATATTTCAAGACCTAAAATCTGTTACTTCCTTCACGAAAGTCTGTAGAAATAGACGATAAACACAACCCCCGGATGATTACAACCATGCTATTGTTATTGGCACGTTTTATTTTAATTTTATTTGTTTTGACGCACGTGCAAATTATTTAAAGAAACAGCAAATTAAAATGGATAATTGGTAGATTAGCATCCACAGAAATTAAATCTCATCCTATGGAAAGTTCGTGTTTTACAAGCGTTCAGGATCGTTTGCTCCACAAACACCAAGACTAGTCCTGAGTCCTTTTATCTCTCAGACTGTATCTATGCAAATCTGTGCCGAGTGTGATCTGTATGCATACGGTCTTGTCCGTCCTTAGGCAGTTTACAACTTTGATCTCACCCTCGGCAATGATTTTCCACGTCTCTCCTTGATTAACATTATTAAAATTTTTACTCATCAATTTTATAGTTCCAATGATAAAGTTATAAAAACATTACATTTATGAGAACCAATAAATAAAAATTTTAAAAATGCGTAGAAATGAATATTCAAAAGTAGAAATCGGAAAAAACTTTCATAAAACTTTTACAGTGTCAAATTTTTGACAAACGTTACGAATGATAAGATGAAAGTTTATTTTATGCAAATTTTGTCCCTACGGCAGAGCACTTTTGAATAAAGTATTTGTTTTTATCGTGTCCAATAAAGAATGAAAAAGAACTAACAAATATCTACATCACACTTTTTCTTGTTGCAAATTTTATTATTAACTTCATTTAGGTAGCTCAAAAAGTCGCATGAAATATTTCCGATAGCAATTGCGATTAGATTGAATTTGACAAAAAGGAAGGTGTAAACCCGGACGCGACGGAGTAAAATCGAGATGCAATCGCACTTTAATTACGATTGCCTGCAGTGGTATGTTCGGCTTTGCTTGTTACTGACCACGTTAAATTATTATCTTCTACCACCACATTATCTTATACCGGTTGGTGATGTGTGAAATAATATATCAATTCGATCATTTTAGGATAAACAGTTTCAAAAGATTACTGAATTTGTGTACAATTGTCCGTGGGTTTGGTCTAAGAAAAGCAGCAAGAAGTTATTTTCTTTAATCATTTAATTGATTTTTTTATATCTCTGTTGCAGCTAATGCAGCAAAGTATTAATTAACATTTTTCGTTTTTTGAGACCTACCTCAAAATTACAATGCAATAAAACTATTTTTGTAATTTATTTTCATTATACAAAGGGTGTTTCTTGCCATAAACTTGTTCTATTTTCCTGAAAATAATTTAAAACCCCAAGTTTTAGATTTTAGTGAAGATTAAGCTAATTCCTGAAAATATTTTATGGTTGTCTATGTCAGAACAATATCTTTTTTTAATTCCAGTTGTATTATAACAATTATATTTATTCAAATTATTTTACCTAAAAAACGTTTAAATAAATTTTGTATAACGTAAATGTGCGATTGGAAAGATTTTATGACTTAAAGTTTCAATTTGTTTCTGGGCTCAAGTAATCGTTAGGTAAGACGCAAAAATACAATAATAGGGTATATACAAGCAACACAGATTTGCGATAAAATACACTTATTATGTCAAAGTATGAATCTCATTTACATAATCAAGAAGGAACAAAAAATATTTAGTTGCACTAATTTTGTAATAAAACCATTCAAAATGTAGCAAAATTAATTACATAAACCACGGGATTGAGAAACGCTATACGATTGAATCTGACGTCGCAATTTTGTAAACAGTTTTGTTTATCTGCGTTTATACTTGAATTGCCACTGATTTCGTTAAAGACTCATATGTGTTCATTATACATTGTCTTGGTCAATAATATCTGCTTCATTCAGTGGTTGGAGTCCGACTGTTGGTCAGTACAGGGTGTCCCAACGATCGGTAAAGTAAGTTTTCCCTTAGCCAGTATTCTTGGCGTAAAAATTGTATTGACAGGGGGTAGAGGCAAGAAACATGCCTTGACTTGCAGTCAATTCCACAAAGCATGGCGTAAAAAGTATGATTTTTTAAATCAAGGTGGATTTTATTTTTATATTCTACGTGTCATATGACATGCTGAAATTTGATAGTTCTTTAGATATTCGCATTCAAAGATTAAAATTGACATTTTCATACAATATTTCTGTTATTTTACAATTCAGAATTTTGATAATTAGTAAAAGGACAGAAGTAATATTGCATAGATATTTAGTTTTCAAAATATTTACAATCGCCTTTACAGCGTCTTTATTATAGCCATCCAAATTCAAAAATTTAAAATCAAAAATTTCCAATTTTTTTATTTATAACATATTTTTGTTTTATTTTATTATAAGTATTAAAGCAGCTATCCATTTTTATTAAATATGCTCTATACCTACCTTTAACAGATTTTTCAAGTTTTGAATTTTTCAACTAACTACGTTATAGACATTATAAGATCCAATGTAGCAATGGTAGTAGTTATAACAAAAAAGAACAATAAGTTTATTCAAATATAATTTAATTAAATACCTATTCATTATATCATCTTAATAAATGTTCAAACAGATAGTCTGCTTGTTGAATACAGTTTATCTTTTAAGTTGGGTCTCCTTCCGATAACATTTCAGATGTCACTGTATGACGAACTTTTAAAAATTCTCTTTCATGTAGAGTAGTTAGTTTATTTACGTATATCCCGTTTTTATGTAAATCCCTATAAGTCAAGGAGGGCCCATCTTGGTAGCCACGAATATTGTTATTTATTTATTTATTTATTTATTTGTCTAGCCACTTTTACAGCAAAAGTCAATTATAGGCAGGAACAGCAAAATACAATACTAAAATAGATCGGATAATATAAACGTAAAAAGTAATGAGACCTAGGTAATACAGATATAATCTAAACAAATAAAAGTAGTAACGTTAACGTTAAACAAGGTAAATAATATTAAATCCCGATCAACCAACTAGAGGAGTCGCTACAGAATGATTTTTATCTCTCGGGGAAATGGACGTATGAAAAATATCAAATTTATGTAGAAACACTGCTGCTGCATGCATGAAAATAGGAGATGACTCCAACACACGCGTACAGAGGGAGTGGGTAGGTAGAAAGTAGTAGAAAAACAGAGACCCAGGTCAGAAGCGAAGGAATGTTTTATATTAATTCCCAGGATGTCAACAAATTAATGATGGAGCACAGCAGAGAAGAGAGAGATGGGCGCAAAACATTGTAAGTGGAAAGTTTGGATCTGATCAGAGATTAAACGCGACCTCTGGAAGAGTAATTTAACGAAAAAAACTAGAAATTGCGGGGTGCGACCGAATCAATAAAAACTATGGTCGTTGTTATAGTTAGACTTTTCTGTTTATATCAGTCGAAGTTCGAATGAGGACCAACAAAGAGGTGAAGGTGTTAAATCTCTGGGGTTTCGATCTTCGTTTCAGTTTTAAATGAAGATCGTAATCGAATCGTTGCGAGTTCAAGTTGAGACGATTCAAGTGAGCACAGATCTTAAAGCTTATTTATTGAGGCGTGGAAAGAATAATTAAAAGAACAGGGGACTTTATCGGTATAAGCGTTCATGGCGTTAGTGAACTGAGATCTACCGAAATGGATGAACCAACAATTGCTCGAAAAATCGTTTCTGAAGACTGGCGTCGTTGTTGCTTTAACTAAATATCTTCAACAATAATCGCATGATGACGTGATGATGAGATGGTGAAATATGATGGTAAGTGTTGAGCTAATGGGACATTAAAGACGGGAACGCCCGAAGTTGCCGAACGCCGACGATGACGACTCGGCCAGTCAGTTCTGTCTGATGTTATATAGTTATTATCGACAAAAGTAAACTTCGAAATGAAGTCCGGTTCGATCGATCAGCGTATGAATCGTTTTCCCGTCGTGCGGAAACGGAATCGGGTTCGTAAAAGCCGTTTGCGATGAAAACCGATAGTGTGTTTCTCCAATAAACCGTCGTGACCGACGAAACGTGAAGCTTGGAATCTCGGCGGTGCGGTTTCGCTGAGTCGAAAGTTTGGAAGTGAAACGCGATCGAACGATGGATCCGACGATGGATCATCGCTCGTACGCTGGAAGCGGAAGTTTCGGTCGTTTGATTTTCAATCAACAAGAAGAAACGTGCGCTGATGAAGATCAGTTTCGAATATATGATACGCGTCGACGCTTTGCCGTGGTCGCGAAGAAACGGATGAGATCGACGTTGATATTGGACTAATACGTACTGTGCTTGAACAGTCGACGAAAAGTGCCGGAAGAAATCGCTGTTATTGTTGTTGAACACAAAAGTAATTTTGACGCTGTGTCTTAAAAAGCGCTTGCAAAAACGGCTGAGTGTTCAACATATTTGGCCATACTTTGAAACTTTAGTGAATATAATGAAATTTTACGGAAGACAGCAAATGAACAAGCTGTAGACAAGAAATGATTAAGGTTGAACTACTAATAATGTTCTCAAACATCTAAAGCGCTTTATGATCTAAAATCTCAATTCTTATATAATTACTTTGCTGCTTCTAAATAGTGAAGTAAAGTTGATGAATCATTGCTCACTAAGAAAGTACTTCAACAATCTCAGAGTGCATTAAGAAAATATTTGATCTTTGTTATAGTTTGGAAGACAGGACTAAACATTGAGTTTGAGTTTGATATTTTAGAATATAGTTTCTGCAAGAAAGTCAAACAGACAGATTACCATGAATGAGTTCTGCGACAGGAAGGAAGTGTTCATATGAAGGTGTGATTACCTTTTGTAAAGTTGTAGGACACATGAAGACTATTTCAACAAGTTTGTGGAAATTGCCAGATGGCACGGGAAAATCTTATGAGAAGGGTAGGATGATGGAGGTCCTCGTCAGCTATTGGATTACAGTTCCACCTCCAACCAGACATGGTTTGAATGACAATAAAGATCAAGTAACTTATTGCTGGAATTCGGACAAAGTTGAACTGCTCAAGAGACAGTAAGTTGCAAAAAATTATTTAATTTTGAACACGTTCGGAGAGTACAGCCTGAAAGGGAGGAGGCATATTCGGCAAGTTAAAATCGCAACACAATGAGAACAGGTCACATGGGTAATGTAAAGTGGCTCCAAAATTGCCTCAAACGGTGTGATCCACGTGATCATAAGACACAATTTGGGATATGTAGACTGCGGGACAAGACAGAATCTAGCACCAGGTACTTATGAATGCAACAGGAAATATCGATATCGAGAATAGACCGAAATAAAGGAGAGATTGAATACAATTTATATGCCGCACATGAAAGTTGAATTTTACCGCAATGAAAACTCCACATACCTCTAGATCTAGATGTGGCTTCGAGTGACCGGTCACATCTAAAGATGTTGAAAAGAGGGAGGAAAAGTTCGGAATTATTGACAGAGTCGCTTAGCAAAGTCTCAGTGATGACAAAAATATCGGATGTGAGAGATGGGGAAACACTGTTGCGAAATTTTGTATTTTAGTGTTAACGACCCTAACGTTTTGATAGTGAATGAAGACGAAGCGGAAGAATTATGAGATGAAAAGCAGTCAGGAGGAGTTGGCGGGACAAGGGGGAGTAATTGCTATCAGAACCTGCAAATCTCTGCTTTTAAAGAGCAGTCCAGCTTTTTGACATGACACGGGACAGTTCCTATCCCAAGCAGCGTGATCGGGTTTAATGTTGGGCAGAATCTTGCCGAGGACTACAGCAATTAAAGCACTTCAAAAAATCAGAGTTACAGTCACCAATAGAATGTTGTTCAGCACACTTAGGGCATACCAACGACTTACGGCAGTAGCAGAGACGAATGGCGGAATCGCAACAATTGAAGCATCGAATAACCCAATGCTCAAACACAGGGCAAGAATCGTACCCAATAAATATATGTCCAGCCAAAAAGAGCAGATCTGTAAGCAGCAGCGTCAACCTGTAAGACAGCCTGAAATGTTCTTGTTCTTCCTAAAAGGGTTGACCGAGATACATTTGATACTGGAGGAACCAGAATAAATCAGGATTTTGTACACCAGCAAACTTGACAATAGTCTCCAGGCTGTGCAACTCAGTCATCCCAGTGACTCTTATGCGGGGATGGAGCCGGGTGGGTTCAGTCACTTGATAATTTTCTGAAGGTTGACGGACGCCATCTGTTTCAATTTCCCAGCGCTGTTATTAGAAGAGCAATTAACGAGAAGGAGCGCTACCAGCAGTATGCTTCCACACCACCGACTACACCTACGCCAGGATATAGGGTCCACAGTACGTAAAAAGATCAGCCTTAGTAGTAGAATTACTCTGCTGAGTCTTTGGTTTTAATCAGAACAGAGGATGCAGCGACGTTAGCATAAGGGCGACGGTTTTGACATCTGGAGCTTTCAGATGGGTACAGACGAGAGATTAGACTGCAGAGAGAATTCAATGCTTCGGATTTCAGTGACAAGACACCAGCTTCGACAATAAATTTACGTCCTTAGAAATCTTCTCGATCCGCGGTGATTTTAATTCACCAATTTTGAATCTATTCTTGAACAATATTATTCATGTATTTATCCAGGTACAATTAATTTTATCTTCAAATGTGGCTGAACAAGAAAGAGAGATACAAGATTGGCATTTCCAAATCACTCCTTCGTACGTTCTAATAATGTCAATAATATTCTTGAGTAGAATTAACACAGTGTAGCTGAAACGGCTTATTACAAGGACCATTCGAGCTAAGTTCAGGTAGTTTTTTTGACGCACTAAGGATCCTGCCACATTTAGAGCAGATTGACATTGATTAGAAATTAATAAGTCCCGTATCAAGCACTGGAGTTTGTGATTTTTTTGGTCAAGGTGAAAACGTTTCTGATACAAGTGTCGAACTTACCGATAGCGTCCAGACAGACAACACGTAAACAACAAAATCAACTATAACGCACACAAAGTAAATGTAAAATTTACTGCATTTTAATTGCACTGGGAATAACAAAAGGCATAATGTTCACACTGCATACAGGATTTACAATTAATGTAAATATTCAAATTATATAGACACAAGTTGTTAAATATTCTATTTAACCGAAGCACAAATTCGTGTTGCACGGACCTCAGTCGCAAGTATTTAAAAGTAATAAACTTGTGTATTCCAACAAGAAGGCTATCTATTCCCAACAGTTATTAAGATGAGATAATAAATAGATATTTAATTATATTTTGTTCTTTTCTTTGTTATGACTACTACCATCTACCATCATACATTGATCTTGTAATTTCAATAAATTAGTTAGTTGAAAAAATCAAGAATTTCTTAGGAAATTTATTGGAGCATATTTAATAAAAATGGAAAGTTGCTTAATACTGAATAAAATAAAATAAAAATAATAAGAATTGTGTCATTTAAAAAATTTGAATGCGAATATCTGAAGAACTATTATAAATTTCAACAAATGTTTCACCCTGTACATATTTTACTTCTATAGTCCGCTTCAAAAAGTCTATCTTGCAGCCGGTTCACACATGTCTCCGTTTTACTGTTCTGTTTTATCGTGTACGTTTTTTCCCCTGATGGCGATATGTAGTTGTATGACCGACTTTCACCACATGACACAGTATTCTGTATACAGTAAAAATACCGTTCCGTAAAAAAATTACATTCATTTGCCTCATCGAAATCTGGACTATTGAACAGTAAAAATATGAGGATGCAGTAGAGAATTTTAGCCCGGATAGATACTGTGTGCGTATGGCGGGAGTGGTGGGGGTGTAGGAGGCGGTGATGCGACGGGTTTTGACTCGCATTTTCTATTGTACATTCATAAAGAACCCGCGCGTGCGTTGTGTGTAATAATTATTATAATCACTGATTAACTATGTCAACCAAGGAGTGGGCAAAGTTAATAGACAAGGAAAAGTTAATTAGTTTGGTGGAAGATACGCCAGTCCTTTGGGACAAGACGCTGGAAAAATACAAAGCCAATACTGCAAGTATTGCAGGCTGGCGTGAAATACCGTTATTACAATGGGGATTTTGAAGTTATGGAAACAAGACAAAGAGTTCCGGTAAAGTGTCTGTTTGTTATTTAATTACATTCTAAAAATAGCTTCATCTTGCCATGGAACTGATCCAGCTTCGGACATTGAAATGGTTCACGAATTCTGTTGGAACTAAATTGGCAGTATTACCACCTCGTATTTCTTCACTTCATGGGATGGGTTTTATAACTAAATTCTTCAGATACGTTATTATCACTGTTTGAGCCCTCCTTGTCCTTATGGAGTTGTGTAGAATAGTACATGCCTTAATAGTTATACAGCTATTTGTTTTATCAATGTCTAGAGGCCGATGGAATATTCTCCAGTATTAGCTAAGATACCTAGCTCTAGTCAAACGATAGTTGAATATTCGTTTATTTTGTCCAGATGCGTCCGCCAAACAGCCTTAGTAAATTTTCGTGTAATCCGAAACCTTCGCTCCAATGACCACATAAGGAACTCTCGTTTCTGAGTCTCTTGTTAATAAGGCATGGTGCTGGTATTCGTAGACTGTCGTTTAGCATCATTTTCCAAAATGTTGTCTCCTTGAATATTGATGAATCGCATTCTTTTCCATAAAGATCCGCTACTGACGTATACAAAGCGATAGTCAGTCTACGATCTTAATAATATGATGAGAAAAAAAATCCTTGTAATTGTTATACAGTGAACCGCTATTTGAGTGGTTTCTGATATGTTATCCGTTGACAGCTCCAAGACAGTGGGGAAAATTAGTTTTTTTTTAAATCCACTTGCTATCTGTTCCCATTCGTCAACTGATGTAGGAAGTCGCATAAACCTTTCACTTGAATTGTTCCATATGCATCGTGAAACTTCTTTAATAATGTTTGCTAACAGTCGATACACCAACGCGATAGGTGTAATGAAGATCTTCAATTAACACCGGATGCTGCATACCTGAAAGATAAAATTAATTGTTTTATTACTTGTTTTAGGAAAACTTGTTATGAAAAGTGGAGACAGATGAGAGATGCCTGGGTGAGAACACTAAAAATAAAAAAAAGAATTGCAAGACGTCTGGTTCGGCTGTCTCAAACACGAAACCCTACAAATACCATAATCAGATGCTTTTTTTGAAAAAAGTAGTTGCTGCTGATGAAACGCACGAAAGCGTCTCTGCTAAACAAACTGAAGAACACACCGAATATGACACCACGACTTTGAATGAACCTACAAAGGAAGATGACAGTGTGACTTTATTGAAAGAACTGGACAATGACAGTCAAAAGAACAAACAAAATCTAGCCCCCGCTAAAAACGCAGAGCACCAGCTAAAAGAAATTTTAATGAAATAGACGCTAAAATGATGTCCTACATTGACCATCAGATAAAACCGAAGAAAATTGAGCAGGAAGATCGCGATCTATCGTTCTTTAGAGGTATTTTGCCGTCTGTGGCTTTGCTTGATGATGACCAAACTTTGGAATTCCAGTCAGGGGGTGTTAAACCTATTACAAAATATTAAACTCAGGAGAGTTGGCCAGTCAACTTATGACTGGTCAGCCTATCCACGAAACATCTGGTGCTAGTCACTATCAATCCCAGGGCTATTTTAGGACACCACAGCCTACTGATAGTGCACTATCGCCAGTACATTCTGTATACAGTGATACGTTAGATCTGTCTGAGTTTTAAAATTAAAAGTACGTACATTAAAAATATCACTAGTTTTTCTTCTGGGCAGATACTTTTCCTTCAACAAGTATCTTGCTTTTTTAATCCTTTTCCAATAGTTTAAAGAAGTTCATCAAAAGGAAACATTGACATACGAAAGTAACTAAAATTTTGATTCATCACCTCGTAACTGACTCATAAGTAAACTGCAAGCACCCTCTAGATCTTTGGGCCATAAGTGGATGCTGCCAATAACGTCGAATCTTCCTTCTCCAACGATAGTACCAATACAACACGACAGCGTCCATCCTTCTAGAATAGCGGCGGTATACTGCGAGTTTCTCTGTTTGCATATCGGATCCAGTTATGACGGATCCGTTGAACGTTATACGGTGCCTATGTGAACAGAGCATAAATTTATGACGTATCCGTTAAAACGTATTAGTAAAACGGACTCCCCATGTGTGAACGGGCCGTTACTTGTCAGAGCTGAAAATCGCTTCTTCTGCCATTCTAAAAGTATGAGTCACTACACCTTATTTCTTTATATATTTTTTCCTCTCATCATCCTGAATTTAGTGTAGTTCTCCAAATCTTCCTTAAGCAAAAATCAGAAATATTAAATAATTAATGTAGCAAAACTGTAACCCTTTCCCTACTTTTAGACTGTTCTTGATGATCATGACTCTTAGTTTTATTCCAAATACTTGTATCAATAATATATATTAGTGCAATCCAGAATGGTAACTGTCATACACCAGACAGGAGCTGTAGAAGTTAGGGGCTAGGTTTATGTTAGAAAATAGAGATAAAGATTGATCGAGAAAACTAGTTTTAAAACAATACTTCTACTAGAAAATAGATGATAACCCAAGGTAAAAAGTTTTTATTTTAAATGGTAAAATATCTTACTTTAAAGTGATCTTTGCAGATAAAAGTTGAGTTGATGCTGCGAAATCCCATTTGTCACGTCTGCGCAAATCCAATATTTTTGACTTTGTATCTTTTGGAACACAAATAAAATGTTTTTGGAAAATTTAATGGTGGTGTTAACAAACATAAGCACTTATAAAATTTATTCATTACTAAACTATTTATTTTCTGTAAACATTTTGCTTGTTAAACACTAGTTCCTCCTCTAATAAATCACTAGCACACCATTAGCCGTATGTTGTGTACAAAGTTTTCAATGGCGTCTCAAGACACTATTTTCGAAAATTAATTACCCTCCACAGTAAAGTCAAAAACAAGTATAATTTTAGATTTTAATAAATTTGAATGCGGAGAATTCAAATATATTGTTTAAAGTTTAGTTACTCTATACTAATAAGTAATACAACGAGTTGACAAGTTGGTATGAAATTGCTGGAAAGTTTTGATCGCAATTACGAAATTGTCGAAGAATCAATTACAAGCAATTTTAGAAGAAAATTTTCTGGAATTTCATACCATCAAGCTGTATTCAACATGAAAATTCTTCTAACAAACTTTAAAATTAATTCTAATCAAAACGTATGAACAGTGACTAAGAAAAACATTAGTACGCTGTTGTGGAGATACATAAACAAAAAGTGAAAATTGTAAAATCCAACGTTTAGTTTGCATCGTTTCTGCATTACTTCATCATGTGTAGAAGATTTAGAAAGGCGCAAGCCAATAAAATAGACAAGGCTATTGGTAACTTAATTTCCGTCAACACTCGGAAAACATATGATAGACACAGTTTGAAAATTTTTTCGGAGCGTGGCTATTCGTTCAATAAGGTATTGCCGATTGAAGAACTTAATAATATTCTAAAGACCTAAGGCTTTAATATAAAGAGAAAGAATGGAGCTGATTACAAAGAGACAGTATTTAAAGTATTATGGAATACGACGGCCAAACCTGTGCAGATATATTACGACAAGTTTAAGATAAAGTTCGATCCTTTTAAAGATCCTGCGTTTAGAGAAGCGCGTATTGCAAGAGACGCCAGAAGAAAAATCTTGTAAAGTGATGTAACTAAAATAATAGTCAGCTCAGCAGCTTTAACAGATGACGCGTATATAAAAATGGTGAAGCTCTGGGACGACGAAACGTTTCAGGTTTGCAGCATAAATTTTTCTTTAGTTGTTAGCCTGGAGAGGAAATGAAGAAGCACATTGTCGTGTAAATTTCTTCCGTGAAGAAAAATTTGGAGAACTGGCTGGGCGGTACGAGTACAATCCCATTTTTTTCTAAACTCATCGAGGAGGTAATCACTCATTTAGTGATAGTAAATAGTCTCAAATAACGAGTTTTTTGCAAAAAGGTAATTTTGGGTAAAAAACAAAGTTCAAATCTAACATGGAAGTACAGGTTATTTAAAAAACTTTTATCAAAGAGAAACGAGCCCATAACAACAAATGGAATGTTTCTTACCGCAAATCATGCATGAACTTCTGACAATAACTAAAAAATCTATGTTCGTTAAAAAAATATTTAGCTTCAGAAAGATATCATTTCGCCCCTACTTCTCGTACATATAAAAGCACTAAACACTAAGCCATCTTTATATTTTAGGCACTAATTACTCCGTCGTTTTCAATCAACTGGCTTGAAAATTAGTATATAAACCTTTCTTAACACGTAGAATCCGAATTCGAATATTCAAAAATGTCAAAAGGTCAAAATATTTTTAAAAGTTTCAAAAAAGTTTAAAAGGTCAAATTTGTATGGATAAATTTAAAAATACATCAGCGGATTGAATTCTCCGTTTAAAATTACACATGGAATGCATAAAATTATACCAAATACTGGAAAGTTACAAAATGCAGTAGTTTTAGTACAGCAAGGCACTTTTGTGAAATGTTCCATGTGATAATTGCACCTAGGTGATCACAGCAATTTCTTTAATTTTCCATTGGTATTTATTTCAATTTACTGATATTGATGTAATATATATTGACATAAGTTTGTCTTCACCATTTGCTTATTATTTAAACTACTAATACTAACCAGTTGAAGCGACCATTACTTCACTGCAAAATGTTGTTAGACGACGATTAACGTATTGCATTTATTATCTTGAGAATCAACCTATATTATATAATTACTCATCCTGATTTTAATAATTAGTGATCAAACCATGTACAAATAACGTAGAATACATTAATTTCATGCCATTCCATCGTTATCTTAAGATAAGATGTTTTTTCCTGAAATGTCTAAAGTCTGTCCAGAAACGAAGCATTGTAATAAATCAACATTTTTAACAGATTCCAATGTGGCGTACCGATGTATTGATACTTTTGAAAAGGGGGTTAAAAATGTAAAAGATGTATAACCCTCCATTATTAATTAATTATTTTGACACATTTCATCTTATTAAATGTTCAAATTGACCTCCACCTACTTCCATGCAATGGTATAAACTACTGACTGTAATAAACTGAAATTTGACATATGGGTTTGTCTAAACATTTCGGTTTATTATAGTCACTAGTTTTGAGGTATTCTAAAAAATTTAAATTTTTTTTAAGTGTCACCACCCTGTAACTTTTTAACGAAGCTTTCCTGATAAAAACTTTTGTAAGAAAAACCCAATTTAAAATTTTTATCAAATAATAAGTGGGTTTATTTTTTGGCCACCACTAGTGAATCAACTTGTTTATCAGAAATTGCTAATATCATTATCGATCACATTTTTAGGAATTTTTAACTAATTAATTACTAATAATTGAACTAGAAAGTATGTACTGTATTTGGAATGACACTTTAATAGATTTTAATGTGTTCGTAATGAATATAATTAGAGAGAAATATGGTATGTAATTATAACGATAGCCTAACTAATGATTATTGTCATATCATATCGGTATATCATAAGGTGTACTTAAGCTGCAGTATTGAGTTTCATTGGAATGGCATCGAGTCCTGAATTTATTCCAAGGAAACGAGTGAAGAGGTTCTGCGCTTTCTGCCAACGAAAAAACTATTGTGCTCAATGTATACAATTATTTGAAATGCCATAATCCGTTGAAAACAGTTCAAGAGACAGTTGATATGTGTTCACATATGACTGGCATTGGAAAAAACAACAATATTCAGACTTTTGCGTGAAGACAAAATTGTCTCTGCATGAAGACAAAGTTTCTGTGCATGAGCCTAGTTTATCTCATGGTAGAAAAAAAACTGAAACACCCGAATATGTGAAAAGTACAATTAGAAGAATAGTGCGTTCGTTTTATTTTAAAAAAGAAATACCCACATTAAATAAAATTGTGTCAGTTGTAAAAGAGGAAGAGGTTATACCCAATTTAAGTAGAAAATGTTGTGGCAAGTTTTGCACGAATTGAAATTTTATGGGAAAAAATGAATAGGAAATCAGCTCTCATTGATAAGGAAGAAATTGTATGTTGGGAAGAAATTACGTACGAAATATCTCTAAATTACGTTCTGAAGGCAAGAAAATTTATTATTTAGACGAAACGTGAGTAAATGAAGGTTATACTGTGGGGAAAATGTGGCAAAACAAAAATGTAACCAGTGGACGACAGGCTTTTTTAGAAGGATTGTCTACAAGTTTAAGACCTCTTTCAGGAGGAGATGAATGGAGATGTTGTTGAGAAATATTTTGAACAAATGTTAGAATTAATACCAAAGTGTTCCGTAATTGTTATGTACAATGCCAGCTATCATTCCAGACAAATTGAACGTTTACCTACAACTTCCTAGAAAAAACACGTTAAAATGGAATGACTTTCCTCAAAAAATATTGCTTTCGAAAATGATATGGTAAAAAGGGAACTACTAAGTCTAGTACAAGGTGTTAGGACAAAGTTTAAAAGATATGCAATTGACGAAACGGCAGCAAAACGTGATATTTTTGTTCTACGCTTACCGCCATACCATTGTGAATTAAACTCTATAGAATTAATATGGGCGCAGGTAAAGGGTGCTGTAGCGAGAAATAATACCACGTTTAAATTAAGGGACGTTCGACAACTTTTAATGACTTCTTTAACTGATGTGACTGCGGAAAAATGAAAAAAGTATATAAAACACGTAATGAAAGAGGAACAAAAAATGTAGGAACTTGACAATTTGATAGAAGTTACTATAGAGCCTATTGTAATTTCAATACGGTCAAATGATACTTCTTCCGAAAAACAGATGAATTTTTAGAATAACTGTATTTTAAAATTATATATTTAATATTTTTCCTATAAATTTAGTTTGTTCTTGCTATATTTTATTATACCTTAAATTTTCAAACTCTATAAAATGGTTTCTAACAAACGATGTGTTTTATAATTACAATGATATGTTTAAAATTACTTTTAATAAAACACAATAACACGCAATCGTAATTTTTTTGTGTCAGCAAAACTCATGTACACGCCTATGATCTTTAGTTTAGACCTCAAGAACAGGTACGTCCCACTGTTAACGGATTAGGAGCTTTTCATAAATAACTTACGTTGTAACACTAGAGTATGGAAGCGATATATCCTAAAACTAGTTTTAAAATCTTTTATGTATTTCATACAAAATCGTGTACCGCTTATTTGTAAAATAAATGAACTATTTTAATTTATTACTTCGCTTCGTTTCTGGACAGACTTTAATAGTTTTCTCGTTTTTTAATGAGCACCGGATATAGAGAAGAAAGTTTAGCGTGGTTTAGCTGTTCAGGGTTGCATTTGTACAATCAACAATAATGTGTTGCCTATAAGAATGCAATTAAATAAAATGTTATCAAATTACTGTATTATCTGAATTCGTACTTTTGAAGAAGTTGTAATAGTTTTACAATCTTTACGGTACTTCGAAATAACACGAGATTTACTTGCGTACATAATAATTAAAGTAACGTTCTTATAAATTCAATACAGGGAATAAAAAGTTTAAAGAAATTGTATTGTAGAATAACTAATAAGCACATTAGGTACGTCTCAAAAACGAAGAGCCATATTACCAATGTGCGTGGTGGGATGCGCGAGTATAATAAAATGACAAAAAAATCTACCAATGCAGTTTCTGTATAGTATGCTTTTCTGTGGTATAAATACAATCTGCGAAGTAGAACTTGAAAATGGACAGCGGCATGTAACATTTTGCTCGAAAATGTTCAACAACATATCGAAAGTGTGTTAAGACGAATCCAGCTAACAGGTATGTTATACACTTTTAAGACTATAATTCTTCTTAAAATATTGCTCAAGAAAGAGGAAAGTGAAAATTATGTTTTAAAAAAAAGTATCTACTTTAAATAAAAGTTATAAATAATAAAATTTTCAACATTCAAAAGCTTTTTTTTGCATAATTAATAAAAACCTAAAATATAAAAATAGAAACAATTATTATTTGAAGAAAAAAATGAGTAAATACATTTTTTGTAAATATTAAAGAATTCGAAAATTTATGTAGTTTAAAGGCTCTTTTAACTGACAGATTTTGCCCAAAATTAATTCGCTATTATAAATAACACCCATAAGCTAATTTTCATAAAATCATCAAAGTGATTTTCTTGATATGGTGTTCACATACGGACGGATGGCCTCCAGAGAGAAAATTGTTTTGCTTTATTATAATATAACGTACTGAGTAGAAATACAATCTGCACAGATGAGCAGATAATACCTTCTTTAAATATGGTTTTCTAAATTCGTCTTAATAAGTTGAATAGTTGCCAAGATTGATGTTTTACTGTAAATATTGATCATTTTTAGAAAATATTAAAATTTAAAGTTTTTTCATATTTGGATCAATTGAAGGAACTCTAAACTGCAGCTTCTATCTGTAACAAAAAAAACACCAAAAACTGCACAAGTCACTGCATTGTCAGTTCACTGATGATGATAACTTAGCTATCGAAACGAGTGGTCGAGTATAGTTTTTTGTGCAGTTTTTGATATTTTCTTCTCTTGTTTCATATTTGGAGTTCATCATAGGTTAAATATTCAGTCCTACAGAAAATTCATCATAATAAAAGTTATAGAAAATTGATGTTTCTACGCGTAGTATCTTGTAAGAAATGCCAAAAAATAAAAAAACAAAAACATATTTTTTAGACCTAATATAACAGTTGTACAGAATTATTCCTAATCAAAAAGTCGTGGTTACCAAGTATAAATTACCTACCAAAAACATACAGTCGGGTCCGCTTATAACAAGCGTGCTTGTGCTAACAAAATGTACTCGCTGTAAGCGACCACTCGCTATAAACGATTTTTGATGAATATACCTACTTCTTACTACTGAATGATTCTTGCTCGTTTCTAACGTTGTTTTACCATACTTTGTATTTTACAATAAAAAAGTCAATATTTATAATAATAACATTTATTGGTTATAATAATGTTACAATATAGTTAGTAGTATATGTTTACAAGTACATAGTATATATACATATACATATGTATATATATAGTAGTACATATACATAAATATTACTACTACTACTACAATATTAATTGAAATAGTCTGTAATTTTTTTTGCATTGCACTTTTATTTAAAATTGAATTTTCCAGTTTTCTTTGAACTAAATCAAATTTTTCCTTAATATGGCTTTCGAAATCATTCAGTTCTAAATAAACAGATATGGTTTTTATCGCTGTTAATACTTGTTGAGTTGTTGGAGGTTCAAGAGCATCTTGTTCTTCCTCTTCTTCTTCTGATCTTTCTTGCTCTTCGTGTTTTTCTGCTTCATGAAATTTAACAGCGGCGGCTATTTCAGTTTCTGAAGGATATTCGCAAGTTACTAAATCATCATCAACATTTTGGAATGCATTTTGAGCTTCAGTATTAAATGACTCATGTAAGAGTCTGTTCGTAATCGCCCAGTCGTAAGCTAGTAGAATCTTCATCGTCCACGTCTTTATTGTTTAGTAACCACTGAGCTAGGGGTATGTCATCCTCTTCCTCAAATTCTGAATTAGGGTAGAAGCCAGCATGACGGTAACAATTTACGATTGTTCTTTTGAAACGCGTTTCCACGACGTATTTATTGCTAACACAGCATCTAACAAAGAAAATTTGAATTCCTGGCCATTATCTAAACAAGTTATCATTTTGCATAAAAATATTTTTTATAATGTTGTTTAAGAGAAGCAATGATTCCTTGATCCATCGGTTGCAGAATCGCTGTTGTATTTGGAGGAAGAAAAATCAATTTTATAAAACGTAAGTTTTCAATTATAGGATGTGCAGGACAATTGTCTATAACAAGAATGATTTTCCTTTTTGTTTTTGTAGTTCAAAATCCCAGTTTCTTAATTCTTCCTCAAAAAATATCCGATGTTACCCATGCCTTCTTATTGGATTTGTAATTAACCGGTAATACTTTGCAATTTTAAAACATTAAGGCGTTTTGATTTACCAATGACAAGTAATTTTCGCTTTTCTGTGCCACTCATATTAGCACACACAAAAACTGTAAGTCTTTCTTTACTTTTCTTACCACCATGACATTTTTCTTTATGAAATTTTAAAGTTTGGTTTGGTGTAAGTTTGTAAAGAGTCCCGTCTCATCTCCATTAAAAATATCCTCATATGAATAATTTCTACGTATTAAGGGCCAAACATTAGCAAGCCAGTCTCTTGTTGTCTGATCAGAAACACTTCCAGCTTCTCCATGCACTTTACTTGAAGAAATACGATACCTTTTTTTGAAGCGGTCAATCCAACTTTTCGAGCACACGGACCCTTCATTATTAGGAGACAACAATTTTGAAAATTCTTCTGCCTTTTCTTGTAATATTGGTCCACTTATCGGTACGTTTTGACTTTTGTTTAAACCACTCAAGTAGGGCATGATCAACTTCATTGTTGATTGGTCTCGAATTCGTTTCATTTTGGAAATGTTTGAATTTAAAGTTAATTTGAGTTTATCTCTATTTTTCGAAATGGTAGACACCGTTGAACTAGATAACTTGTACTTTCGACACAGGTCGCCATTAGAAGTACCACAGGAAATAAGATCCACTATTTTTACTTTTTCCTCTAACGTAAGGGAATTTCTAGAATGGGGTTTAGCCATTGTTACAGTGAACACTAATAAGCAATAACGATAACTAAATGTAAAATTATATAGATGCATTAAATGGTCTGAAACGCATCCCTGCGAGTTGCGACAAGTTTGTTCTACGCGTTATAACAGAAGATATCCGCCATATGATTCATAAAATCCTCGTTGTAACCGCAGCAGTTAATAATTTTCTGCGCATAATCAAATGTGTTCGTTATAAATGAAGTCAATTCCGCAGATTAAGAAAAATAAAATGCTTGTTATAACAGATCTGTACGTTATAAAGGAGTTCGTTATATGCAAGCTAAAAATACGTTGAAGTAAATGAATTGTTGTTCGTTACTTAAGAAAATGTTCGTAAAAACCGAACGCTCGCTATAAGCTGTGCTCGTTATAAGCGGACCCGACTGTATATTTATACAGCGTGTCCAAAAAAGTTTTAGACATATGGGAATTTTCTTTATTGTTGATTTTACAAAAAAGCTTGATGCGCAAATAATATTGACATATAAACCCTCAATTTTTATTTTTAGAGCAAATCGTTTTAAGTAAAATTTACTAAGGACTACAGAACGAGGTCAGATACAGTTTTTTGTTGAAATATTTTAATTTACAGGGTACCATAAAGAAGCTTTCGGAAAATATTTTTTAAATTTATTTATTTAACATTTACTTGCAACAATTTTGAAACAACTACGTGTTAATCAAAAATCATTTTACATTTTTCCACTTATTAACAAAAGTTTTTCGTTAGTTTCGTCATGATTGTAAAGTTAACGTTGCAGGAGAAAATAGAAATTGTACTTATCGTCGGAGATCACTATAAACTTATTAGGGAAGCCGCACTAAAATTTAATATTAGACACCCTGACAAAGTGGTATGTAGCGCCACTATAGCAAACGTAATGAATAAATTTAAAGCTACTGGTTCCGTCGAAAATGTATTTAAGAAACAACACAACAAATGGTCCACAACAGAAGGAAAGCAACTCAATGTCATGCAAGCGGTTATCGAAGACCCGAAAATTTCTTTAAAAAACTGTCAAAAAATTTACCAGTTGACGTCACAAAGTCTACTGTTAGTAAAATTTTAGAAATAAATAAATTTCATCCATATAAACCGAAATACATTCACACGCTTCTTCCCAGAGATTTTGATTCCCGTTCCTATTTTGTGCATGGTTTCAAGGCGAGTGTGAAGACGATCCATTTTTTGCAAGAAAAATATTATTTACGGACGAGGCCATGTTTACTTCCAACGGCGTGGTATGCTCTCAAAATTGTCGGTGGTGGACTGACAACAATCCAAATTTTATAATCGAATGCCGTAGTCAATATTCATTTAAAACCAATGTTGAGTGTGGCATTTTTAATGATCGGATCATTGGACCATACTTTTTCCGACACACTATAAATGCTGCCATTTACTTGAACTTCTTAAGGAACCAGTTGTCTGAGTTTCTTGACGAACTGCCATTAAATATAAGACGTATAATTTGGTATCACACCCCTGGACTTCTTTTTATGGAGCCGATTAAAAGAAATGGTGTATGGGCATAGACCTTTTCAGGATATTGACCATCTTGAAGCAGTAATAACAAACTGTGTCTAAGAAATCACTCCCAATATGATACGTGCGACAGTAACAGAAATTTCAAGGCGTACTATAGTTTGCATGGAAAAGATGGAGGGCATGTGGAGACATAATTGTTTATATTAAACTATCTGTTTTTATTTAGATCATTGATTTTTAGATGTTTTTGATGTACTCTGTAAATTAAAATATTTCAACGAAAATTGTATCTGACCTCGTTCTGCAGTCCTTAGTAAAGTTTACTTAAAACAATTGGCTCTAAAATAGAAATTGAGGGTATTTCCCTCTTAACGAAATTCTGTGTTTCTATATTTTTTTGCCGCCATGCACATGATATTTTAAGTTTTGATATGTCAATATTATTTGCGCATCAAGCAGAACTTTTTATAAAGTTACTTGAAGTAACGTGTAACGAAAACGACGTGTTTGTGCAAGGTCTGTAAGATTTGTGAATATTTAGTTAATTACTGGTGTTATTGGTATGAAACTTATATCAATGGGTTACCTGTATTTTGTGTTTTTGAGTGAGTTACTAAAAGTTATCAAAACTTTTTGCAATTACTTAATTGTACTATCTTTGTTGTAAATTATTATCAAGGCAAATTTGTGTGTGAGTGTGTTGAACTGATAAGGATAAATCTGCATTGAATTGGGGCCGCTAAATTGTGACCATTTTGGGTCACGCCCCTAAACACTATTGGTGAATGATAAATATCCGCCATTCAAAATATTAACATGATCTGTTATATTTGTAATGAAGCGTTTTCCTCAAAATCGCCAATGCTTTCATGCAAAGGTGTATGTAATAAAATTTTTATTTCCATTGCGTAAACCTGCCGTATGACTTAAGCAACTATTTGAAATCCGTGCCTGGTTTGATATGGCGATGTGAAGAATGTTTACTGGTTTAGAAAAGGAAATCACGGATAACTTATGCTCTTCTATTGCGCAACTAAAGCATGTTTTACCTTCCAAACCTCTTACTCCACCAACTCCAGTTACCTCATATGCAGCCATCGCTTCTTCGGCTTCTCAGGCAAAAATTATTATAAAACCTGTAAATGCAAACCAATCAACTGCTAAAACCAAGTGCAAAATTTTAAAAAAGTTGACCTTTTGGCTTCAGGTATAGAAATTAAGCAAGTCAAACCCATAAAAGATGGTGGAATTGTAGTAAGCTGCTCTAACGAAAACCACTCAAAAAATTTCAACAAGCTGCCGAAGAAAATCTACCCGGATCATATAATATACATCAATTAAAGCCGACCTAAATCAAAATAAGAATTTTGGTCTTTCTGAACGCCTTCACCCTGATGCGTTCTTAAATTTTATGAAATGTCAGAATGCCGAATTTTTAACGAAGATACATTGTGCAATGTGATTTCAATCATCCCGCTTAAAAATAATGCAGCTGTTTTTCAAGCAATTATTAGTACTGATGCAATATTGTATAATAAACTGTCTTGAAAAGGGTAAGCCAGTATGTTCTTTGTGTACCAAATCTCACATGGTTAGAGAATGTAAAGCTGCTTCAGATGACTATAATTGTGTAAATTGTGTAAATTTTAATCACGCGGCCTGGGACCGGGATATATGCACCGCTTACAAATTATACCCTTGAGAAAAGTAAAGAAAGTTTATTTGGAATGTCAATAACTACGGGTTCAAAAAACTAAAGCGCCTTAACAGTTGTGATGAAATAATTAACATCCGGACTCCTTAAGTCGGAAGTAATATAAATACGTCGTATTTTACATGGTACTATCAAAATGTAAGAGGTCTGCGCTCTAAATTAGATACTTTCTTTCTAAACGTATCTGATTCACACTATGGTGTAATCGGTTTGACTGAAACTTGGATAAATAATGACGTCGATAGTAATGAACTCTTTCCTTTGAATAATTACTTAGTTTTTCGAGCAGATAGGAATTTTACAGTCACTGTTTGTTCCAAAGGTGGTGGAGTACTAATTGCCACCAAACACACAAATATTACATCCTTGAATTTAGATCACTTTACTTCAGTTGCCTTAGTCGATATAGTAGGCTGTAAAATTTCTCTCTCAGCCTTTGTTGTAGTAAATATTTTCGTAATTTACATTCCGCCTACTTCGTCCTTAAATGATTTTCGCCATTTTTTTGAATTACTTGAAGAATATATGTCATGGTTGGACAATGTAATTATTGTTGGAGACTTTAATGTACCCGACTTTGTTGCGTCTACCAATGACACCAAAAGCGTGTTAATAAATAATACAATAAATTATCTACACTTAGTACAGATTAACAATGTCAAAAATAGTACAGATAGGTTATTAGATCTTGTATTGAACAATGCAATAATTCTCAATTTTGAAGTTGAACAAGAATCTTTCCCACTAGTTGAAATTGATCCGTATCACCCTGCTCTTTCTATCACTGTATCATTTTCAGGAAAAAGTATCAAACATTTTCCTTTTAGCGATGGTACAAAACTTTATAATTTTCGTAAAGCTGATTTTACGAATTTATATCAAGAGCTGGGTTGTACTGATTGGTCTTTCTTATATGATAATAAGTTTGATGATGTAAATGGTATGTGTCGGGGTTTTACGATAACTATACCTATTACTTGATAAATTTGTTCCAACTTTAAAATCCTCAACCGGTGTTTATCCGTGCTGGTTTTCTTCTAATTTAAAACGCAAAATTAAAGAAAAGAATCGTTCTTACAGATTATATAAAAGTTTTCATCACTTTATTATTACAATAAGTTTTCAATAATTAGGCGTGAAGTGAAAATTATAATAAACCGTGATTACTGTAACTATACAGGTGTTAATACTAAGTGTTAACCCAAAAATGGCAGTTAGATCTCATTAAAATAAACAACTTTTTTAATTCCAATTTTTGATTTTGTACTTTAAAAAATCTATCAGTGGTTATCAAAATATTTTGGTTTGAAATTTTTGATCGGTCGCCATTTTGTTATTTGAAAAAATAGAAAATAGTTGTAAATACAAATGTTCTAGAGAATCAAGCTAATTCAGAAACTTTTATTTTTATTAATAGTCCTTAAAATAAAGGAGTTATGACGATTTTCGAAAAACATAAAGAAGAGCTATAACTAGAACCGGGGTACAAAATCAAAAATTGGAATTAAAAAAGTTGTTTATTTTAATGAGATCTAACTGCCATTTTCGGGTGTAACCACTTAGTATTAACACCCTGTATAAACAAAATTCAAACTGAATTTGCTATTAATCCGAAAGAGTTTTGGAATTATGTACGCAGCAAGCATGGATCCGTATCAAAGGTTCCGAATACTATGAGTTATCAAAATGCAAGCTTGACGTCTCCACATGAAATAGTAGAAGATTTCAAAAAAATTATTTCTCAAGCGTTTTTTTTACAATAATACTGCAAATAGTACATATGAAACGCCATTTTCAAATAGTTTTTTATTATACGTAACGTCTCTGCCACTGAGGACGATCTCTTCATTGCCATAAAAAATTAAAATCTAATATGTGCTCTGGGTTGGATGGCATACCTGCATTTTTAATTAAGGACTGTTTGTCCGTGTTGTCTCAACCGCTTTTATTGTTGTTTAATAAATCTTTAAATACAGGTGTTTTTCCAGATATTTGGAAACTTTCAAGAATATGTCCGGTTTAAAAAAAAGGCGATCCTGCGTGTGTCACCAACTACCGCCCCATATCTATAATATCTAATTTTGCAAAGATTTTTGAGAGCATTATCTATAGTCAACTATATTTATCGTTGAGGCATATTATTACAGACAAGCAACATGGATTTATGAAAGGCAGATCTACTTTAACAAACTTGTCTTGTTTGACCCAATATGTATCAAATTACTTAGATAAACGTGGTCAGGTTGATGTTGTGTACATGGATATGTCTAAAGCTTTTGACAAGATAACACACAGTATATTACTTTCTAAGCTAAATTATCTTGGTTGCTCGGTAAAAACTCTACACTTTTTCAAGTCGTACTTAACTAATAGGCAGCAAGTTGTCCTGCATAATGGTTTTAAATCAACCGCATTTGTGCAATCGTGTGGCGTTCCTCAAGGTTCTAACTTGGGGCCGCTTTTGTTTTTAGTATACATTAATGACATCTCTAACTGCGTCAATAATAGCGAGTTTCTTTTATACTCTGATGATATAAAACTCTATAGAAGCATAGATACCACTCAGGACTGCAGCTTATTGCAGAGTGATTTGATTAATACATCTGCATGGTGCGTAAATAATGGATTGGAACTTAATATTTCTAAATGTAATGTAATGTCTTTCTCAAAATGTTATAATGTACTGCAATTTCCTATAATCAATGGTATTACATTAGATAAATTGGAATCAGTGAAAGATCTAGGTATCATATTTGATCACAAACTTAACTTCAATGCCCATATTAATTCTATTGTTCGAACATCTTTAAAATGTCTTGGGTTTCTAATACGTAATACACGGCAGTTTACTAGTATCATTACGCTTAGGAGTTTATACTTTTCGTTAGTACGTTCTCGTCTTGAGTACTGCTCTTCTGTTTGGTCTCCTGTCTTTAATTGTCAATCTTCTCATCTTGAAAGTGTGCAGAGACGTTTTGCAAAATATTTGTATTTAAAGGTGCACTCCATTTATCCACCTCGTGGAATCGATCAAAGTTTTTAAATAGCCAGTTCAGTCTTGATACACTCGTTGCCAGAAGAAATAGATCTGACTTAATGTTTATTGGTAGACTGGTCATGAATTTAATTGACAGTTCATATTTATTATCATGCATACAATGGCATGTACCTACAGTGTATACCAGAAACAAACCCACCTTTCACCTTAATACTATTAGAACAAACGTTGGTGCTAATGCGCCTATAAACAGGATGATGCGAAATTTCAACAGAATTGTTAACGATTTTGATTTATTCTTTTTATCATTTCGTGAATTTATTAACGCAATTGGTCAAACAAGGGTTAACTAGTAGTTTTGTAATTTTTTATTCAATTTTTTTATTTTGACAATTTTATTCTTACACATTTTTATTATTGTTTTCGTTCTAGTATTATTTTTGACATTGTTAACCATTAGCATTATTTTATTACTATTAATTTTTCAATACAACGATTATGTCTTGTTTGTTGTTGATGTAATACATTTGTAGGTATTATTATTATTATTATTTATTTGTTTTATGATACATTTCTAATTTGTCCTGTAATTGGGGATTAATTTTCCTGTTGGGCAATAAAGGATTATTATTATTATTATAAATAATAACTTTTTTTCGTAAAATCAACAATAAAGAAAGTTCCCATATGTCTAGAACTTTTCTGGACACGTTGTATAAGAATGTATTTTTATATAAATATATCTATTTTTTAATATATATGTACGTATTATAAATTCAAATTTCAAAGAAGAGGATAAGAGCTCAACGGATGCGTAATGCTTATGCTCTGTTCCGCTCCACTAATACACCCCACATTTTAATCAATTTAGTGAAAGCAGATGTTTACAGAAGTTTAATTTTTACTGTTACTTACATTAAGTGAATCTCTAGTGAAAAATACAAATGTCGAAATGTTGGTTCTACAGGGTTTTTGTTTTATGTGTGTAGTAATGGTCCGCCTTCAAAAGTAAAAAAAAAAACGAGGAATAACTTCTCTAAAGCTGTGTATATAAAATAAAAACTAGCAAAGCACACAAATTTTCTTTCTGAGCTGAATGAAGTCGTAGTTCATGATAAATGTCGAAAAGACGTACACTGCACTAAAAATTTTTACAGAAATTATTATGTTAGCCTCAGCCTACAACAACCTTGAGATCATTTCGTATGAGTACTGCACTTGAACTTATATTCAAAAATAAGCTGCACGTAGAGGTGATGATTGAAGCGCCTGAATTATGAAACTCAGGATTTGGTTGATGGTGCGTACAATACAAAATGTCACAAAAATTGTTCTTCCGGTCAAATCCGTGCAATAAGCTTTGGAAACTATCAATTCATACTTAGAAGAGAATAGTGAGGAATATCAATTTTCATTTAATAAACGTTGGCCCAGGTTGAAAGATGAAGATATTCCATATGTATTCATCTTTAAACAGCATCTCATTGATAAGGATAAGGAGGATATCGCGATTAAATCGGAGGATTGTCGGCCTTGTTTTGAAAAGAGATACAATCCTTCCTGACAAATAGTATAATTCGTTCATATCATGTCAACTTGTGTTTATCCCTGGGCGTCTGCTGCAGTTATATTGTCACGAGACTAAAAAGTTCAGCAATAATGCAAGGTAACCCCTTCCACCCATTGATAAAGGTGCATTTCGACAATTTCTGTTTGACAACAGCGATGCAAATGTATGCACGCTGAATAGTAAAAAAAATTCTTTCCACGAAATGGATGCGATCATGTATGTGAGCGTGCTGTGCTGTGTTACCAGAAAAAATTTTTTTTAAATTAAATGAACATGTATTTGCTGAAGCAATAAGCAATTCATTTACCACGCAACTCCAACTGTAAAGAAAAATTGTAAGTCTTTATCAGCGATTTCCATAAACAAAGTACAACAAGCTCTACGAACAGGACCAGGCCTAATTTGGTCATTTGAAAAATTCGGTAAAATTTCATTATCATCAGTAGATATAGGGAGTGATTCATTAAAAAAATTTAAAATATTGCTTGGTTTGCATTTTACTTCGCCCTCCATTAATAAGGAAAAGCTATTAATATAACGAGAATATGCAATTTATAATAGACAAGGACGTTGCCCGGTTACGAGTTAAAACCTAGTCACCTAGGTAACGTAACGTAGCTCAGTTGGTCCACACGAGCGACTATAAAGTAGTAACTAAATTGCACGGCATAGACCGACAAATGGCATAGAAATCAACTCGTCTAATTTGTTCTTTAGAATTTCCGTTTATCGTCACTTCAATAGTTGGCTTCGGAAATCGTACACGTTTTCTCGTTACGGCAAAAGGTAAAATGTTTATTAAATAAAACCCTCAAATTATTTAATTACTTGTAGGTTGACAGGCTCCGTCATTATTTAAATGCTGTATTTCGTTTATTTGATTTGTACACGCTGTAGAATACCGTAACTTGAAACGAATTCTTATCACCGCGACCGCCATTTTGTTAATCCTTTTTAGAACTTACACCTGGGGGATAAGTAAAGAATAACTGAAGGCAAAAATTAGCCTATGAGCTGCGTTCCCATTCTTCACTTGTACTGCTGGCGATATTTTTTAGACGTATCGTTCTATGAAGCAAAAGTTGTCGCTATCCATCTGCAAAGGAACTGCTCCACAGTATCAAAGTAAGCGGTTTTCATTTTGACACCTGTCTGTTGTTGCAGTATCAACCAGTATCTATCTACTCGACATTCCTTCATCTCATTTGATCAGTATCAACTGAAATTAATCTGAAGCATACGATGCATCCAATTAACAAGCAACACAATTTGAAAAGTGAAGTGCCCTAGCTCTAAGTTATCTTTCTCTTGTCTGTATAGTTTTAAAACTATTTGCAATTAATTGAAAAGCCTTTTTGTGATAATTTTTGTGATCGCGGGGTCCCCACAAATCATTTTCACACGTGTTTGCGCCAATATTTTGGTATTAAATTTAATAATTTACCTCGGTTTAGTAGCTACAATTAAGGGAGTCAATATAATTTATTTAGTATTAAAGTCGTGTTCGTATAATTGAGGCACTTGTCTTCGAAGCGTGGATTGGTTATTCGGCTTGGTATAGTATATTTTTTGAATAAACAATGATATCGTTATTAAATAAAACACTAATTAAATTATCTGTGACATGATCTGTACTATTTACGTAACATATTTAGTAATTATTTTGTTATAATATTGTTATTTAAGTAGTAGAGTCTATTGATAAATTATATGTTTCTTTCGCTATCAGTTTGTTTATTTGTGTCTTAAGTACCTAATGTTTAAGATTAATCACTGCATCGCATTAGGTGGCGCCCTCGTCTCGAAGCATTTTTTTCCTTTTAAGATTGCTCACGATTTCTCTCCAACATTAGATATCGGGTAGTGCTTCGAAACGACCAGAATTTTTCGAAAATAAATTCTTTGTCGATACAAACATTGTAAGAGAAAATCCTATTTGTTTTTAATGTTTTTAATAAAATATTTTAGTATATTGTAGTTCAAAACAAGTTACTGTTCAAACGTTTCAAGTTTCTCAACACAACTTATACTACTTCAAATATATTTTTGACACATTTTGAGTAACTGCATTTAGAACATTTTATTTGCAAAATTCTTTCAAAAATTCTATTTTCAGTAAGTCTCTTATTAAATCGATCTGTACGTCGTGTTTGTTAGCTGAACATTTAGGTTTTTGATGTGAATTCATGTAAGGAGAGTAATTTGCTTAAGTTACAGGAGTGTGGTTACGACGTATTGCAAAATAGAGAACCGGTTAAAACATTGAGTAAAGATAAGGTGTTAACAAACACATTTTTGTTCATAAAAAATGTGATAATTTGAAAACCAAAACTGTTACATACAGTAGTAGATATGTAACATAGTTGGTGAAAACTACGTGAAAACTAACATGAACAAAGGTCCCCTTCCGATTTGGGGTCAAATGTTGCCACCCATTTTTTAAGCTTTGCCACACAGAGCCATTTTTTGATTTTTTGATATATTATTAAGAAATATCTTTACATTGGATTAAAGTTTTTATGAAAAAATGGCATGACCGTTATTTACTTTACCGTTAAAGATGATGCACTTTTCTCTATTTAAAATGCATCTAAAATGTAGGTTACTAAGCAATTTTTCCAATACCAAGGGTTATAGTGCAATCATTGATACAGTCCCATAGTGACCTTGCGCTTGCTTAATAAACACTAGTTATTTGTCCAACAAGTGAAGAAGCGATTCTTTTTTACTTGAGCTCGAGAGTGAGAGTGGAAAAAAGCTTTCCTCATTCTCAAAAAACCAACCAACCAACCCAAATGAAAAAAAAACTATTAATTGTAAACGTAACATATTGTTTACAGGATTTTGTCACAATTTCGTACGTAAAAGCAAAAGTCAACAATCGGAGTGTTACAATAGTCCCGTCTATGTATTCTGTGGTCTGGTAAGGTCTCAACCTGTCATAGCGCAACGTTGCTAGCCGCGTTATTCTAACTAATAAATGTAGAGTAACAATGTTTAAAAGTCGAAATATAAGATACTAAATTAAACAAAACTAACTGAATAATAATAGTTATTTGTGTAACAAAAATTAAATTGTTTAATTAAGTTCCAAGTGACATTCTTGCAACATGCAACATTTTTTCCTCAGTAGTGAGGGAAAAACAGATTTTCTCACTATTTGTAGAGAAGAAACGTCTGTTTTAAGTATGTCGTGGAAAAATTGAATTTTTGGGTGTACATCAAAACCAGTATGGCATTTCATTTTTACATACATGCACATAAGCATCTTTTGTGGAAAGTATGAAGATTTTTGGGGCAACCCATTTTGTTCTCCTGGATAATGAGAAGTTAAATATTGTTACCTTCTTATCACTTTGTTTCTTATCGCTTAATCCCAAACGTGAGAATTAATAAGAATATGGATTGAATTACACTTATTATTTATTAAGACATGTACAGATCTTCTAATTTATATAAACACACACAGTTATAATAGAAGTTATAAAAAGACTTTTATTTATTTATTCGTATGGTACATTTATTATACGTATTAAATATTTTATTGTTTGTCAAACTTCATATAATGACTTTTCCCTATGTTGTTAATGCAATCTACAAATAAATAGCTAAAAGAAAAAATAATTAACCTCAATTACATGATTTTTGGATTTCGGTTTTGGAATTGATTCAGCCGAAACTATAATATCCAAAAGTTATGTTATTATCCCATTTATTTATTTATTGGTATGGTACATTTTAAATATTGTATTGTGATGTAAGTGTTATGTATGGTGCTCCAGAAGATCAGTATAAACCTGTATAATGTGATGACGAAACTGTGTGCAATAGTGGATTGGGTCGTCTTGGCAAAGCATTTGCTTCAAGGTTTAGGAAAACCACTAAAACCTAAACGTGCCAACCCTTACCCATCTTAGTATTCATATGTAAGTGTAAACATTATAGAAGGTAAATAAGAACATAAAATATAACAGCACAGTCATTGCATGACAACATAGAATATACCGGTTCAAGCGCCAGTCACGACAATGATGAAAAAAAATACTTATATTACTTATATTACTTGAACTAAACATAACTTTGAACTGAACTGTAAAATCTACCTGAGCCCTTTTATACCTGTCCATCAAAAGACTTCAGCGCGTTTAAGAACGTTCGGACAAAGTACCTTCGGTTCCGTAATGTTCGGATGAATTCGAGAAATTCCAGTAGCGAAACAATATTTTACAACGAATTATAAAAGATGCAATAAAAAAATAATAGATGAGTGGGGAATGGTATAAGGTGAGGTTGATTATTTTATGGATGCTTATGATTATTTTTATTGGGGTATTTTGGGAATTAGAAAATGATAAGATAAGTTTTTATTGTATATTTGAGTTGGAAAGGGTTTGATTTGTAATGATGACTACAGACCTACCGTCGTTTGAAAATGTTCAAATTGAAAACTGGAGGACAAGGCTGCCCAGTGATATTTTTACGGAGATATTTTGCGATCTTTTCATTTTAGACGTGGAAAAGTGTTCTGGGGTCGCAACAGAGTGAGAGGATTATGGTGAGGGGATAAAAGATGATGAGGGAGGAGGGAATAGGTGGGAATTGGAATTGAAATAGGTTTGTTTTTTTTTATAGAAATTGTTGCTACTGGTTGTGAAAGTTCCTGGCGTGGCGGAAAAGACGATTTAACAGTTGTTTGCAAAAGATTTGTCGGTTTTGGGACAAATCTGTTGGACTCGCGGTTTACAACTTTTGAATGCCTTCTATGACACAATGGTGGCTCAGACAAGAAATAATGTTTTAGAGTATGGAGGGCGAAAGTCGCTGAAGAAGCATTATCATACAAAGCTGCATCAAGATTGTGATATCAAGATAACAGCAGTTACAAAAATTGTACCACTTCTGCCAATTTATAAAAAAAATGGGAAGAAAATGGCTATTGTCACCAGGGTAGCGTTGTTGCCACATCGTCAGGACTAAGTCATCAATAACAACTGCAAACGTTTTTATCCACTTTATCATTTATCCATGTGACTTGTACCACGCAAAAATGTTATCTCAACTGAAACTCGCTTTATTTCAGCAGCAAAACTTTCCCAAAACATTGTGGCATCATCAATGACATCCCAGTCAGTCACTGTGTGCTTAAATTTTTGTCAATTTTATTATCGCAACTTCTAAAGATTTTGTAACAGCTTTAAGGCTTCAATCACGCCCGAAGGTTCCAACTCTTCCCAACAGCTATTCTAAAGGCCTGCAGACATTGCAAAATATCCTCATTTCTTTTAACTTGCCAGGAAGCACTGTACAGGCTCCACATCAAGTTAAACAAACCTTTGTACAGGCGTCCCCCTCTATTTCTTCCACATTGTTGCTAAGGTAATGATAGTCAATATTATCTTTAAAAATATGCATTTTACTTTTCTTTTTAAGTTATTTGCGTTTTAAGTATTTGAGTTTTTAAGTTTTAAGTGCCTGTGATAATAATTTTAGTTTGCATATTGGAAATTTTTACATATTCATCTCACTTAGCGTAAGTGAAATTATAACATAATCTACCATTGCATTTTTGTTATGTTCTTGGCTCAAGATAGATTCACCTACCAGAGAAAGATACCATACCCATTGTGCCATGTGCATGGTTATTATTAGAAACCTAAAAAGTCCAAACTTGCGTCATCGGTTAGAGGTCGGATAGACAAGTTTACTAGTCGGCACGGTGGTAGAGCATATGCGGATAAGAACAGATTTTGCAACAAATGCGACTGTAATCTTCATAAATGTTGGGTTATTTTATTTTATTTCATTATTGTCCTGTAAACTATTTTGTCAATAACCACACTTAATCACTTCTAGCGTTAACAAACCTAGCTATTATTTTCTTAACCGCAAAATTGTAACTGTTAAAAAGCTGCAAAGGATAATTTTCTCTTTTATCACGATTTACCATTATAGCTTTAATTGTGTTGTTGACAGTAAATTGAAAAGTTAGGGGCAACGCAGGACGGTCAATTCTGAACGGTACACGACCATTTGCAGAAGAACAGGCAAAACATTCTTCATCATGACAATGCGAGCTGTCACACATCGACTCAAACAAAGGCATTTCTGACGGAGCGAAAGATCAAACTGATGGGTCATCCCCTTTTCTTAGTTTATACTATTCATACGTGTCAATGTTTACACGAGATGTCGCAAGACATACATTTTACTTATGTTCATTGCTCCACGAGAGCTTAAAAGACCAACTGCCGTCTTGTACAGTCGTATACCGCACTTAAGTATACACCTCTGATGAGCTCACAATAAGAGCGAAATGCTGCATCTGTTGCGTGTGTACTTCTGTACAAGTTATCTTGGCTTTATCGGCAACGTGTGTTACAAGCATTAAAGCTATCGCTTAGATAGCGCTTTGCACTTTAACACACACATGCCGTTACAGTTAACTGTTGGCATTTTTCTTAGTTTATACTATTCATACGTGTCAATGTTTACACGAGATGTCGTAAGACACACACTTTACTTATTACTGGTATACTTTCTCAAAGGTAAAAACTAGTATATTAATAAATCTAATTATTGACTATTGTAGAGTGGTGCGCCAATCTAAAATAAGTACTCAAATGTCTAATGTGCACATTTCAATTTTACATGGAGTCAATGTTTTACACGAGATGTCGTAAGACACACATTTTATTTATGGAGGTTAAGGTTTGAGAAGCTAACTACATTCCAGACAAAACAAAACCATTTGCGGTATCATCCTTGCATATAATTCTGATCGTACCAGCTCCCAAAAGGGTTTGCTTTAACAAAACTTAGTATTTTTAATGCTATTACCATTGATTATAAAGTTACTATATTACCATTGATTATAAAGGTATTACACTCAATTTTTCTATGCACTTCAAATTTTTTACTGAACGGCATAGTATGGAATATCTTTAGGTACTGGAGAATGAATGTTATTAGCACCGTCTGTCTTTCTTGCCAAACTATATGTTGAATTACGATGACATTGACGTTACCCTAATAAGTGATGACGTTTATGCCACCGTAATACGATTGTTTGATTTTGATACGATTAATGTTTTCTTAATCTTATGCTACTGCACATCCATAGGGATAACGTTTAGCGTTACTAAATTAATGGCCGGTTGCATTAACACAACTTATCTACAGCGATGCTGAAAAACAATCGTTGCTATGGTTTTAACAATTGTTTCTAAGTTTTTAAGTCTTGCTTAAATTAAAATCGTGTTGAAGCAACCGGCCATAAGGTGGTGTAAAATCTCTTTGTTATTGGAAGCGTTGTTGACGTAACTGTGAGACGGTAATACAAAAACATGGCCACAGTTTGAATCTTAGTTATAACATGTAATTATATGTAAATATCTACAAATTGGTCATTTTCATTAATTAAATCAGTAGCGTGGTCGACGTCACTATGAGACGGTGATACAAAAAAAATGGCCACAGTTTAAATCATAGTTATAACATGTAATTAAATGTAAATTATCTCGAAATTAGCCATTTTGATTAATTAAATTGGTTAGGGACCTTTGTTGTTAGTTTATTGTTAACTGAAATAATGTATGTTTCTAAAGTTGGAATACGAATTGAGTTTTCACGGTTTGATGTTTGATCAAAGGGAGTGAGCGATATATCGTCTTTATTTGATAATTTTTTAGTTGTCGAATCGACATTTTCTTATTTGTTTACTGTTGTTCAAAAATGCGTACTAACGAGTGGGCTATGAAATTAAATTGATTGAATTATTTTTACAGTGTAGGTACACAAAAGTGCAAAAAAAACGTATGGTGGCGGGGAACTCTTCATTAAAACGTGATATAAATATAACCTAAAAATTGTTTTGTTAGATACCTCAATTCTAACCCAAACTTTGCAAAATCTAACTACTTTGTTAAAAAAAAAAATCCTATAAGTTAAAGAAAATTCAATACTTACACAACCCAGTTTTTTTATTTGAACGTTATGTTTTACTCATCAATATTTGATTATTGACAAATTATTAAAGTATGTAGCATCAACAACAAATAAAATTTTTAACAAAAATACTATATCATTCTTAATTTAAATTTTTAAAGAAATTAATGTCATTTTAAGGACGTTAAATTTTTTTTCAATTTATAAAAAATTGTCTTATTTTAATTAAGATTTTAAAAATCAAAATTAATTTTTTATTTTACATTAAAGCACATTTAATTAATTTAACCGAGAAAATTGACAAAAAAATAACTTGAACATTTTGAAATTAACTTTAGGACAAATAAATTATCCAAAAATAATCTCAATTTAAATTGTATTTAGTAATGATGTTGCACTCACAGATACAAGAGCGGCAGTTACGTAGCACTGTGTGACGTCACAAACAAACTTTTTTTAACTTACAAAATGCCAAATGAAAGGGTGAAACGAAAGGGAACTAGTTGCGATCATTTGAGAAACTAAAGAATGCTTGATTGATTTCGCTTCTCTAACGACCACTCCACCTTTAACACTATAACAATAACGTTTTAGAAAAAGTAGCTTGTAGAAAATGTAGTTTAGAGCAATGTCGTTAAATAATAGCCACATGATTTCGATTTTAATATCTACTGCGTTAGCATGACAATAGTAATAGTAATCTTGAGCTCCATCATTAGTAAACTAATTTTTACAGTATAATTGTTAATATCGTAGACTTATATATAAAAGCCGAGATGTAGAGAACGAAATGTCGGATTGAGTTGAAAACAGTACCAAATGATAGGCAAATCGATTTAGAAGGTTAAAAATATGGTTTCGCCACTTAAAATACACTCTAATTAGCTAATTAATTAATTTAAAAAACATTTTTGGGGTTTATTCTAGTACTTGTATATTTTGATAGAATGATGTTTGATTGGGAGTTTTAGTTTGTGACAGAAAGATACTTAAGGTAAAAGTACCAGTAATCGTCAGTGAACCAGTGTTCGTCGTAATTGAACAATTTTTGCGATTATTAAGCATCTGGAGACATCTAGTTTTTATTTCATTGTTCAGATTTGAAATTCCAAATGTAAGCATTCAAATGGGGTAAATTAAGTCAGTCTCATGTTGGTAGCAGTGTCCCTTAAAAATCCGCGAAAAAGTAGTGTTAATGAACAGATGTGTTTCACATAATTTCTTAGTGGTTTGGTTAAGGTAAGTGATAACTTTGATGTCGGCACTATAGTTCCTAGACATAATATGTTGAGGTCCTAATGGATTAATTGTGTTATTAAGTGATTAAAAGGCTATTTTTAATAAAATTTCAAGGTTAGAAGTTGAAAAATTCCATAATTCGGCTATGACGAATATTGGTACATCATAAACAAAGCCTCGTCTCAGTTACCGTCACTCCTGACGGTGACTGGGACGAATGCGTTTAAGTTTAAAATCGCATAGAATCCTTTGCCTTAAACACAGCGTCTACCCCAATGCACTATTCGAGTTTAATAGAATTTAAAATTTACGAGGACGAGTCTTCGTCATATCGTTTTATGAATAGTCTGTTCAGTTGAGGCGATTTAAATACTATGACGATTATTTGGACCCACGAGTGACGAATACTAATTTTTCAGAAATTCGAAAAAGATATGGAATCAAAACGATTCAAATATTCTGAAGACGACATGCGAAAAGCCCTTTTGGCTGTTGAAAACGGAATGTCGGTTAATTCTGCCGCAAAGACTTTAAAGTGCCAAGGATGACACTTTCTGATAAATTTAAGGGGAAAACACCTATGGAGAGAAAAATGGGACCTCCTTCAATTTTATCGACAAAAGAAGAAACATTACTGGAAAAGTGGATTCTCTATCTAGCTTCTGTGCGTTTTCCAGTAACTAAAGAGCAACTTCTGGATAGTGTTCAACTGTTGTCAAAGCAGTTAGGAAATCAAGACAGAGGCGTCACTGGTACGAGGCATTTCTAAAACGTCATCCCCTGGTAACCACAAGAAAATTGTTCATACCGTCGTAAACTTCGACGAGAAAGAATGTATTACTACTCTCCTGATGGGAAATGCTGCAGGCGATTTGGCTCCTCCAATGGTAGTCGTAAACTTAAAAAGAATTCCTCAGAAGTTATCTCAGTCGGTGCCTCAAAATTGCGCGATCGGAAGGTCAGACAACGGTTGGATGACTGGGGAGACCTTTTTCGAATATTTTGCCAACGTGTTTCACCCATGGCTTCTCCAACATAAAATAAAATTTCTGTTGTTGTATTTTGCGATGGTCACACTTCACATTTGACCATGGCATTGAGCGATTTCTGCAAAGAAAATTTAATTGAACTTGTGGCACTTTACCCCAACGCAAAACAAATTTTGCAACCAATGGATGTTGCAGTTTTCCACCCATTAAAGGAATCTTGGAAGAAAGCGGTTTACTCATTCAGGATTCGTAATACTGGATTACCCCTCAAACGAGATAACTTCTGTCCTATTTTAAGCGAGGCTTTGCAAGCCATAACACCGGATATTCTCAAAAATGGATTTCGGTGTTGTGGACTATGTCCGTTTGACGCCAATGCATTAGATTACACCCAGTTGCCCGGGGCCCGGAACACTAAAAAGGAAACTCTATCTTACGACCCAAAGATCCTGATGAAACACATCATATTTTTTGAAGGTCACATTCCTTCAGAAAAATTAGACAAATTCAAGTCTTCTGGTGAGATGTAGACTGGTGAATTAGAAGATACATCGTTATTCTATTTTTGGCAAAAGTTGAAGAATAGAACAGCTGATAACAAGCTAAGAAAAAAAAACTGACGACGTTATTGACGAAAACATTTTAGTTCATCCTGGCATTGAAGCAACTTACAATCAAGAGACTAGGTTTCCATGTTCAAACGACGATCTAAACGAAAATTTAGATTGGCTAGAAGTTAATATGCTTATAAACGATCAAAACGAAAGTGATATTTTATATGAGGTAACAAACACAGGAGAACTTGTTAGAATATTTCCTACCACAAAAAACAGAAAAGAAGAGATGATGAAAGAGAGTATACACCAGAAATAAATAAAACGGTTGAGGAAAAACAACAAAAAGTGGATAATTACGTTAACAACAGCAACAGCCCAAAGAATGTTAATGTGCCAGAAACGTCCATGGATAAAAAGCAGATTCCGACGTTGTAGAAAACTTTGAAGAGTCAATGGTTGAAGTTAAAAAAGGAATTGAAGAACTAACAAATTTAGAAAAGGATAACAACGAGGTTTTCACAGAAGATTTGAAGGAACCACATACATGTGAATCACCATCTACAGAAGATCTAATATCGGAAGCCACAATAAAAGAAGGCTTTCCCACACCCTTTAAAAAAACATTATTTTGGCCTACCACCTCTATAAGTTCCCAAAAAGAAAACCCAAGGAAAAGGTGCCTGCTGTAGCAACATCACGAGAATGGCAACAATACTTTTCAAAAAAAGAAAAAGACAAAGCTGACAAACTTAGGAAAACGGAAGAAAATAAAAGAAGAAGAGAAGAAAAGAAAGAGGCAATGCAGAGAAAAGATACACAGATTGATTCTTCAACAGGATGGTATTGTAAAATCTGTGAAGAAAATTTGGAACAGAATATGATTCAATGTTTGTCATGCAAGTGTTGGGTACATGAATTGTGTGCTGGTGTATCTAAAAGTGCCAAAAATTTTATTGTTCTTCTTGTAAGTAGATAAAATAAAATAAAACTTTTAATAATTACGTCTTTGCTACATTCTTAATCAAATTTCTCTTGTTTTACTAAACCTTTTCCTACTGACGGTTATTCAGACTTCTCTATAACGAACATTGGCGCAGGTGTAATTTGGGTATGACGGTTACTGGGCCAAACGGTAGTATTTTATTACTTTATATAATAATTTATTCCTGTGTAATTTTATTGCAATTATCTTATATATCTCATAAAATAAATACTAAAAACGACAATATTAATAAAATTTGGAATTTTTAATAAACGAAGAACATATATTACGGAAAATATGAAGTTAGGATTTCACTTAAGGTGACGATTACTGGTACCTTTACCTTAACCAGATTTTTTTTAATTATTAGGACGAGTGCTACCTTCAAGTATGTACCAACAGTTAGCCGTAGGATATTATATTTTATTCACCCAATAGGACCAGTAATGCAATTTAATTTTTATATAGGTAGTTAAATCATGTATAAGTTATAATCATCACAAATAACAGAATTCCATTATTATGTCTTACATCACCAAAAAAACTATATCCCAAAAACTTATACTACTTATATTTTAAAAAATTCATTTGATGTTGTTTATTTTTTCAGACAAAAAAGTTAAACACGATTATAACATAAGCATGAAAATGTCAGTTGCTTTCTTAGATTTGTTATACAACTCCCAAGTGTCACAACAAAAAGTTTGAGGAATGAGATTCATATTTCACTCGACATTTTGATACGCAACTTTAACATAATCACGAAAAGTTACAGTTTTCACTTTGTCTGATGCGAGATAATATCCAGAAACCCATTTATGTCATTTTATATGAAATATAACTGAATTACATTACATTAATCGACCTGGTCTGACTTATTCGCAATAAAAATTAAATTGCATTCCCCAGAATAATCGGATGAGAATTTCAGTTAATGAATGCAATTAATAAGCGATGGAAGCTAATTTATAACGTGACAGGTAAAATGGAAATTAGAGAGAGATAATTCAAGTTCTTCCTGCATTTTTACTTATGAATTCAATTAATTCTTTACGTGCGATGTCGCGTTTAGTCATTATATTTGGTTAGTGTCAGCGCAACTAAATTAAATTGAATGAAACAGTGATATAGTTAAACTTTTTTCTTTGAAATTAACTTTATGGTGCTCTTCTCATTGTACCTACGATTAAAATTGTTAAAATAACATTTCAATAATAAATGTTTTGTTACAGAACTCCATCGATAAGTTAATATAAAAAAACGTTTATATGAACATTACAAAAAAACATAGTTTACAATAGCTTTTCTTCCTTCGTATTTTTCATAATTAATAATATCAGAGAAAACATCGTTAAATAAAGCTCTCTTATCAGATCAAAAAATGGCTTGAATAAAGTTGTCCACCTTCTTGGATATCCCATCTAAGCAACATCTAGTATAATCTATAATGAAAAACCACTAAATTTTAAGTTTTAATGTCATTCACAATAGTTGTTTAAATAAAAGTTGTAGAAAGTTAATTTAAACAGCTTCCCCTTTCAAGAAATTGAAACAAAAAAATGTAGACATTTACCTAAATATGAAACGTTTTATCCAACAACGGTAGAAAAAAAATTTTGCAATCTTTAAACAGCCGGAAAAATTGTATTCTGGACAACTAGCCAAAAAAAATACCGCCAGGCATCAACAGATCTCGACTGCCAACAAAAAATTTGACAGTCAGTTATTTCAATTTATACTAAAACTGATATTATTTTATAATGAACTTAAATGTTGGATACAAAATATTTTTTTGTATCTTGCCGAATAATATATTGTATTACACGAGGAGAAAATCACAGTTTTCATGGGAGTGTGTTAGCTGCCTGAGGGTGTTAGCCCGAGCGCTGATAATCACAAGCAATGAACCATGATTTTATCCTCAAGTAATACATTATACTTTTTCCACGACCACTATGTAGTATCTATGAGTTTTATCAAAATTTAATTTAAGATTTAATTTGTCAGTTTGGCAATTAAAAAAAATATAGCTGTTTTCATGACTACCAAACATTTTTGTATTCTCAATAATCATCAAGTTACTTTTTTATTTGAAGTGTAGACGTCGTTTTGACAGATTTTCAGGTTAGATAAATAAATGTCAGTTTCAAATCAAAACGAGCAACCAATCAGCTTTTGCAACTACATTCAGTCAATAGTAACGAAATGATTTTCTGCAGATGTTTAGATATGACAAATTTTCTCTAGTGGTTTATGAGTACGAAATGTAAAGTGGTCGTGGAAAAAATTGTTTTCTGAGCCTCTTGAAGTGATCAAATTTGGCTGCACCATCTACGTTCATTAGCCATCTTCCATTGACCCGAAAAAACACACATTTTCTCGGCTAGAACCACAAATATAAAACATACATCAGAATTTGGTGCCACTATGTTTAACAGCAAAGTACCAACTTCATTTTTTCGAAAATAAAACGTCACTATATAACACTGGAGAATCTCGAAAATTTGAAAATAACACATGAAAACTAGCAATAAGCGCTTGAAGAAAGAATAATATATTTCAACGCCACACCGGCAAACTTTTAATCACAACACTGTTTAACTCCTTGTAAAATAATCCACTATTATTTAAAAACAATAAATGGGAGTTTTTTTCTATCGATTGACGGAAAACTTTTGGTATTAATTTTTTGTTGGAGTAACCGATATTCAGTAAACACTCAATTGGACCTACAATGAAGCAAAAAAGTAACACTACGAAAACAACGTTTTTAAACGAGGCTTGGAAAAATAATGGTAAAATGTATAGTTCTAAAATTGATATAAATAATTTCGCTCCGTATAACTTAGTATTGAAAAGATGCCGTACTTGTATAATCTAAGTATATATCTTATTTGCTCAAAAAAGTAATCTTTTGCATCTTTTTTCCATTGTCTTGAAAGTTAAATGTAAAGTAATGTTGTTATTAGTAAAATTAACTTTAGAATTAAAATTTTTCATCAGACATTCTAATATTTAGGGTTTTATCAGTAATCTATTCTGATTGATATGATACCTATATCGGCCTTAGAAGATTTTTTTGGTTTTGACCGATTTTTACAACAAAATTGTGAGTGTTTTCTTAATCAATTTTTATTCATATTAATTACAACACTTTAATAAAAAAAATTAATTAGGATGAGAATAATAACTGAAATGAAAAAAAACAAACTAGTATTGACCAAAATAGTGAATTTCTTAGTTTCTTTGATTGGGTTTGATACCTATAGCAGTAGAAATCTCTTGTTTTGTAACCGAAGAATTATTAAAAATTTTTTAGAGTTAAAATTAAGGTTAAAGCCCTTTCGGTTGAATTGAAAAAGTTGTTTGGAAATCTTGATCTTCTTACTATGTATTGTTCAACATATTGCTCCACCACTGCAGATGAATTTCAACATTCAAATTTCTTCAACGTCAACATATATCACTTCCATTTTCAACATAGTAACAAGAGATCCTCTAAAACTTTGACCTGTGTACTTTTCAGGTTCATTCAAATTTAAAAACTGCAATTATTTTTGGAATTCTTCCAATTTTATAAATTCCAACAAATTGTCGTGTGTACTTGCCGTTCCTATACTCCACAAAAAACACGCTGGTTTTCTAAACCTAAAATTCCGATATTGTAAAAATTTAAAGGTACTTTACTCTTGAGTAAAAATTCATATTTTTGACAAACCTTGTATACGACTAAAAAAATTGATATTTGATGACTGTATTTTAGATTTTAAAACATGCAGAATTTTTTATAAAGAATAACTTTTTTTTCTAAAATTAATAATAAAAAAGTTTTTCATATGATTCCAACTTAGGGGACATATTGTATATACAGGTTGTTAATACTAAGTGGTTACACCCGAAAATGGCAGTTAGATCTCATTAAAATAAACAACTTTTTAATTCCAATTTTTGATTTTGTACCTTAAAAAATCTATCGAGTGGTTATCAAAATATTTTGGTTCGAAATTTTTGATCGGTCGCCATTTTGTTATTTGAAAAAAATAGAAAATAGTTGTAAATACAAATGTTCTAGAGAATCGAAAGCTAATTCAGAAACTTTTATTTTTTATTAATAGTCCTTAAAATTTTCGAAAAACATAAAGAAGAGCTATAACTACGAACCGGGGTACAAAATCAAAAATTGGAATTAAAAAAAGTTGTTTATTTTAATGAGATCTAACTGCCATTTTCGGGTGTAACCACTTAGTATTAACACCCTGTATATTTTTCGTAATCAAACTAGGTGTCAAACCAAACATATCGTAACTTTATACGGGAACTTCCCATCACTAGTTATAAAAAATAAAATTTTGAGTTTGTCAGGTTACTTTGACACTAGGACTCCTATTCTTGAATTTTTGGATAAATATTTTCTTATGATAAAGACAAAAATTCATCCCATACATTAATAGACTACCTATGCTGGTAGTTAAGTGTTCTTAAAAAATGAAAGATTTTGATCACAATGGTAGTGAATATTATGCTTGTTGACTAATCCGTGTACCAATAACGTTAAAAACACAATGTTAATGTGTATAACAACGTTAGATGGTGTCAAAGTGGTCAATTAACATAAAGGACCAGTGTGAAAACAAAACTGTAAGTGCAACATAAAATATTAAGTTAAAATTGCATCGAGTGAAGAAACCGGAAAATGGCGTCACCAGAAATTGCAACAACACAAGCACACACAGGAAATTTTGCTATGGTCGGAATAAAACCACCGAAATCCTTAATTGTAAACAGTGATGGAGCAAATTGGAAATCTTGGATACAGCAATTTGAATGGTATGCCACGGCAACGCAATTATATACGAAACCACCTGCAGTGCAAGCAGCGACTTTCATGGCAGTAATCGGGCAAGAGGCGATTCAAATTTTCAACAGCTTCAATTTAAATGATGAACAACAAAAGGATGTCAACGTTATAAAGATAAGTTTAATAACTATTTTATACCCAAAATAAACGTTTCATTTGAAAGATATAACTTTTTCAAAGTCATTCAAAAGGAAACGGATACATTTGACGAGTTTCTCACAATAATTAGAAACTTAGCAAAAACTTGCGAGTTCAAAGACTTAAACGATGACCTGCTAAAAGATAAAATTATTTTTGGCATAAAATCTGAACAGTTAAGAGAAAAATTGCTTACAGAAACAGATTTCAATTTAGAAAAAGCCATTACTATTTGTAAGTCTTCCGAACAAGCTAGTAAACAATTGCACGAAATACTCCAAAGATTACTCGGTATGGTAACCTATTTAAATAAGTTTATACAAAACATGAGTGAAGTAACAGATCCACTAAGAACATTACTCAAAAAGATACTGCATGGCATTGGGAATATGAACAACAAGCAGCTTTTGAAAAAATTAAAGAAATATTGTCACAACCCCCGGTTTTACGCTACTATGATGTGAGTAAACCTGTAACGCTGTCAGTTGATGCAAGCTCTAAAAGCCTAGGAGCAGTACTTCTACAAGAAGAGCAACCAGTAGCTTATGCAACTAAGGCGTTAACAGCAACGCAACAACAATATCCTCAAATTGAAAAGGAGGCACTAGCTCTTAAATTTGCATGTAAGAAATTTAACGAATACGTGTATGGAAAAAAATTGTATGTAGAAACGGATCACAAGCCATTGAGTCAATATTCAAAAACCAATCCAAAACGCACCAGCGAGACTTCAGAGAATAATGTTCGACGTAGCTCAATATGCACCAATAGTGACATACAAAAAAGGGCAAGGATATTCCACTCGCAGATGCTATGAGTCGTGATTGTGATTTTAAGAATATAGTAAATCCAATAGAAGATGAATTTCAAGTTTGTGTAATTTTGGCTATGACCAAGAATGTACAAGAAGAAATCAAAGATCATACGACTGCAGACAATGAATTACAAGAACTAATTAAATTTGTGAACAATGGTTTTTCAGATGAAATTAGTGATGTACCAGACAGTGTAAAAAAATATTTTACGTTTCGGGATGAACTTTCTTACTATAACGGATTGTTATTTAAATCAAATAAAGTAATAATACCAAAAACTCTTATAAACAAAATGCTAGTAAAAATACACACAGGACACTTAGAAGTACAAAGTTGTCTTAGACGTGCGCGAGAACTATTGTACTGGTCGGGACAGTCTAAAGATATCACCGAATTTATTAAAAAATGTAGTGTGTGTGAAAGAACTCAAAGAAAAAATTGTAGTGAACCGGTAATAAACAAACCGATACCACAATTACCGTTTCAAATTGTCGGTAGTGATTTGTTTGAATTTAAAGGGGAGGAATATTTAGTAATAACCGACAGTTATTCTGGTTTTTTAGATTTTACCAAACTACAAACACAGACGTCAGAGGAAGTCATCAGCCACATGAAGTCTTGGTTTTCGGTACATGGAATACCCCAAATCTTAGAAACAGACAATGGTCCACAGTTTTCAGCTAAGAAATTTAAAGAATTTGCTCAAGAATGGTCGTTTGAAAATAGAACATCCAGTCCGTACCACCCGAGAGGAAATGGATTAGCGGAAAGATCAGTCCAAATAGCAAAAAACATACTAAGAAAAGCTTATTATGATGAATCAGACGTAAAATCAGCGCTACTCAATTTTAGAAATACACCTAGAAGCGACGCATTAGGATCACCGAATCAAAGACTAATGAGCCGAGTTACAAGAACGACGTTACCAATTACAATTGACAAACTAAAACCAAAGGTAGTACAATATGTACCCAAGGAATTACTAAAACTAAGAAGGAAGCAAGCACAACATGCGAATAAGAACAAACAAAAAGAATTGCCTTTATTAAAACCAGGAGACAACATAAGAATAGAAAATCTCACCGAAATTGAACAACAGGAAAAGTGATACAAAGCACAGAAAATCCTAGATCTCTTTTGTGAAAAAGATAATGAAAACGCGATAATTAGAAGAAATTCGAGTCAATTGCATAAGACAGACGCAGTAATAAATAACCCAAATGAAGTATTAGTTTCAGTTCCTGAGAATAAAAGAAGATGAAATTCCATCAACCAACCAACATACAACAATACCAGAAAAAGTAGTAACAACAACCAAACAAGAGTATCAGCAAACACGATCAGGAAGAATTGTTAAACCAGTTCAAAGATTAGATTTGTAAGAATTTTATGTTTATTAGTTATTATGGAAATTGCATGTTTTGTTGAAGTTATATAACCATTATATAAAGTTAAGTTATATCATGTTACAAATTTAAAAAAGAGGGATGTAACAACAGCACGCATGTGTGTTGTCAGTTGCATAACCGACACTTAAAAAGGTACGCCAATAAAGAATGTACGCTAATGTATCGTGTGTACTTAATAACGTTAAAAACACAATATTAATGTGTATAACAACGTTACAATTAAGGAACCAAGTTTGGGAAGAACTTTTTCCTACACGAATGCTAGAATAATCTTCCCGGAAGAGATTTGTACAATACTTTTTGTATTGAGCAAATATTCCGTTAATAAACATTAGCAACTATTTTACATTAATGTCAAATTTTAATATAGTTAGCAGAGTGCTATGAGTTAACGTTTTTAGTTGTAGTAATTTACATAACGGATAGATGGCACTATAAATTTTAATAACTTTGTGTAGATTTTTCAAGGTTAAATTTGTTTTCATTAACAAAATCATTGGAAAAATGATTTTTAGCAACTAAACTTATATTTGGATTACGATGTTTTTATTTCAATGTCTGTGAATGCCAGTGTTTTTTGTAATTTTTCCCGAACTGATGCGGGATTTTCTTCGTTGCTAGTTACTTGCTTTGTGCCTTTTACTTTTTATAACTTACGGATCCATCCTGTAGAAAAGCTTCTAATAGTCTTTGGAAAACATTTTTATTAGGATGATTACGTGTCAGATATTTTTGAGCGTAAACTCTCGAGGCTAATAAACAATTCCAGTCACATTCCCCGAGGACAAAAATCATGCCAATTCTTTCATGTTTACTATAAGTTTTCATTTTAAACTTAATACTTTTTAACTTAACAAAAGAGGGTTTTACAATATTTTGACAGATTAATGGTAGTTAGTAGACACAAAACAATCGCAATGACTTTCATTGTCAGCCACAGCCACCTTCACTAAAATTAAATCTTGTTAAAATGGAGAAACGTATTAACTTTCAACATAAACTTGAATAACACAGAAACTATTTGAGTAGGGTATAGGTCACTCTAATACTCTTCAATAGGTATTCGGAAAGCCTATTAATTTGTGATGTTAGATATAGGGTGTTTTATTTAAAATAATAGAGTTTAACACCTTTCTATTTGACTATAATTTAATTCATTTTTTTACTAACCTGCATAACTTTTTAGAAAATGATTGTTTTTCTTGATTACCCAATGCATTAATACTATGATAAGGCATAACGATTTATACGTCACATAAAGCACTTTTATTTTATTATTTTATAAAATTTATGTTGCAATTTTATAATTTTTTAAATATTTCAAAAATTATTTGAGATAGGTATAGGACATGTAAAATCAACTTACCTTTATTTTAGTTCTACAATCCAAATTCGTCTTCAAATACAGGGTGTTCTATTATAAATATTGCAACTTTGGCATCTAACTTTTTTTGACAAACTCTGTATATTAAAAAATATTTTTAAATCATGCCCAAAAAAAGACTCTGTATACATGTACAAAAATTGCCGCAACATATTGATGCGTTCTTGTTTGAGAGACTGTGTCGTATAGATTGGACCACCCTGTATAAAGACAATGTTTTACATTTTCATCTTTTATATATTTTTAAATTCCTAAACATTATACTTTATTTATAAACTAAATAATTACAATAAAATTACATTTTCAGCAGCTCCGTTTCAACGGTGACCCGATTTAGCGATCACCCGTCAAACGGGGTGGAATCGAAAATTTTAACTGAACACAGAATGGCAATATCTAATGTTTTTAGATATTTTAAAGAAATTATTATTGTTTCATGTACGAAAGCGTAGAATAATCGCAATTTTATAAGGTATTTATCACTGAACCTACTTTCGTAATGAAAATCTTAAAATGGATATGTCAACTATTGACAGTGTATCAAGGATGCAATTTTAGTTTATAATTGAATTATAATTTAAAATGTAGGCACTGTAGACTAAGTTAGTTGAATTGTGGGATGATGTTCCATTTACATGTGAATGAATTTAGCAAGTGCAGGTTGCTAGGACAATAAAAAAACAAGTCTTCGAAAATAAATAAACTTAAAAAATATAATGAACATTAAAAATTAAATTATATTAAAGTAATATACAAATTAAAAAATAAATAAAAGTGGTTATTAAAAGAGTAATACAAGTAAGCAGTATATGGAATTGGTTGGCTGGATCAAATACATTTGCTAGGTTTGGAAGTAGACTGACCTGAAAAAGAATAAAAGTAGTTATTGTAAAAGAAGATTAAGTTTATATTATTTACTGCAAGAATTATATTCTATTGGAAGACGAATTGAGTAACACTGTTTATTTGTTCCGACACGAATTCATATTTTATCTTGAATTGGACTGACTTGCAAAATGGTTTATAAACTTGGGGTCAAGAACTGAGAATAATTAATGATTTTTTTGAAGTGTCCGCGGAATATAAATAAAAGCATCATCCAGGTAGAAGTAGGGTATTAGCAGTATTTTTTTGTAGTATTGTAAAAGTAGTTGTCAAAAAACTGTAACTTATATTTAAATTTGACGATTGAATTAATATTTTTGTAAAATTAGTTATGAATTAGAAATTGTTACTGATAATTATTTATTTTAATTTAAAAAACTTGAATTTTCTTGTAATCATTAAAATTAAATATTTTATTAGTATTCATTAGCAAGTTAAAATGCCTTCAACATTTATTTTTTAAAAATTAATTTGAACATAAAGAGCTAGTTGGGATGCAGAGTAAATTAAGCATAACACAATTTCATTATTAAAAATCTAAAAAAGGTGAGTGCCTGGTTGATTCATAGCAACATATTTAATTAATATGTATTTTAAAAATTGTTTGTTTACTTATTAAAAAAGATTAATAAAAACCTTGATTCTATACCTTTACCTTTTTATTTCGACATGCATTCACCATATTATACAAAATCATTGAGAACTCTGTTAGCACATAGTACCATATTAAAATCATATTATCTTTACAGTAAAGGAACTATTTTATTAAATTACAATCGTCATAAAAATTTTTAAAGTGCAGCTAGGAAAGATTCTTTTATTCTAAATTGACAAAAATAAGTAGGAGGAATCAAACGCTCGTGCGTGACCGGCTAGCAAACGATATAGTTTCGTATCCCTCTTAATAGAAAGTATAAACCAAATTTTTATTATTCTAAACCCAAGCATTAACTCATCGCCTCCTGATATTATTCGGTATTTTGACATACACGGTGAAAAAAAACAAACATGCGTTTTTATTCCCTTCAAAGAGAGGAAAAACTGACACTCTTGCTTCCGCTCTCCTCACGATAGACCAGACAATCCTTGCAGAAATCAACCCCAGCATCCCGAATAGTTAATGAGCGTAGTAGTAGTATTTGGCCACAGCCTCGTTTAGCTCATAACACATGTGGAAACAGCAACTGTTCGAACGTCGCAGTAGTGCAATAAATTAGGTTTTCAATTTCAAGGTAGACTTTTGCTTTCGTTTGTTTGTTTCAAGTTTCTTGCCCTAATGAAGCCCTTAGGGATAGTAGTAGTAGTTTCAATAATGACTCGACCATGGAAACCTCAATTGTTACAGATCGTTTCTTGCATTAGAATACTTTCAAGTAGTTAACCATTATACAGGGTGTCCCACGGGAACGCCATTGATAGATTATAGAAAAACTGTACATGGGAAAAATTTGAAAATTTGGTAGTATACTAACATCGACGGGGGCAGTTCCCCAAAAAATTTTCCAGATGGTGACCCTCTCCGTTCCCCCGAGAAATTTGCCACCCCTTTTTTATTTTTAAAAACACCCCCTTTTTTTTCTTCCCTTTTTCTTTTTCCCCAAATATTTTACACCCCCTCAATATTCAAAATTTCCCCACCCAAACCCCAATTTTTAATTTTTCTTATACTAATGCCTTTATTATTTAATTGAAATAGATTTCCTTGTAGCAGGGGACCTATTTTAGTGAGCTATGTCGATATTTTGATAATAAATTAATACAGGGCGATTAAAAAAAAAGTATTAAAATGAAATTCAAAAACACGTCAAAAGTCATTTTTTTTAAATGCAAGCACCATGTTTTTATAGCTTTATTTTATTTAGCATCAAAAATAAGGTTGACTTTGTACAAGGTTGTCTATTCAAAAAAATTCATGGTTTTCGAAATATTGGCAATTTAAATTTTTTTTGTTGCACAAATGCTATTGTATTTCTTTTAATATGAATGATTATTCTAGTTGGCCATGATGGCGTTAGAAAACAATCATCTGTCAAGGATATGTCAAACTGTTAAAAATTTTCAATAATCATGCCGGGACGCTTAAATTATACAAACGAAGATTACTTAAATTTATTTATTATTTATGGACAATGTGATAAAGTTATATTAAGAACATGTGTTAAAGTTAACTGTACCGACTGTGAGTGTTAAAGTGCATATCGTTACCAAAGCGATAACTTTAAATGCTTGAAACACACGTGTGTCGATAAAGCCAGGTGTTCTTTCGTTGCGTGTGTAATACTGTACAAGTAATTACTTGGCTTTATCGACACACGTGTGTTTCAAGCATAATAAGTTATCGCTTTGATAACGATATGCACTTTAACACTCACAGTCGGTACAGTTAACTGTTGGCATTTCTTAGTTTGATACACACAGTTTGACATATCCTTGACAGATGATTGTTTTCTAACGCCATCATGGCCAACTAGGAATAACCATTCATATTAAAAGAAATCAATAGCATTTGTGCAACAAAAAAATGTTAAATTGCCAATATTTCGAAAACCATGAATTTTTGAATAGACAACCTTGTACAAAGTCAACCTTATTTTTGATGCTAAATAAGATAAAATTATAAAAACATGGTGCTTGCATTTAAAAAAAATGACTTTTGACGTGTTTTTGAATTTAATTTTAATTTTTTTTTTTTTGATCGCCCTGTATTAATTTATTATCAAAATATCGACATAGCCCACTAAAATAGGTCCCCTGCTACAAGAAAACCTATTCCAATTAAATAATAAAGGCATTAGTATAGGAAAATTTTATAATTTTGTTTAGGCCTGAAAACGTCATTTTTGACATAAAATTTAAAATAAGTCCAAAACAGTTAGACTTAGGTATAGGACATTATACACAAAATGTGTCTACAATTTTGTGCAAAATCCAAAAATAGAATAATATATAGAATGTTCCATTTAAAATAAGCAACTTGACACCTACTTCCGGTATAACCGGAAGTGTCACCATCTTGAAAATATTTTAACGGAACTGCCCCCGTCGATGTTAGTATACTACCAAATTTTCAAATTTTTCCCATGTACAGTTTTTCTATAATCTATCGATGGCGTTCCCGGTGGGACACCCTGTATAAGTTTATAAGAAGAAAATGTAATAATGAAAACTAAACATTTTTAGAATAATGTACCTAGTTGTGTCTAAAAAAAATGAAAAAGAAGCAAAAAGACAAAATCGAAAGTCAATACACGTTTATCCTGTATCATTTTTAAAGATTTGTATTTCAAAAATTGTGTAAGTAATCGAAAATGTACTGTTTCGAAAAACTTCGTTTCAATAAGTTATACTTTTCCAAAAATTGTCAATTCAAATAATTGTTTTTCGAAAAATTGTTCCTGAAACAGATTCTGTAACTTATATTTAAAAAATTTTCTGTAAAAATAGTCATTTATATTAGAGTCAGGAACGTTATCTATTGCAGATGAGGAGCACTATTGAGAGTATACAATATCGTTACATCGACTACTGCACTCACAAGATATGTATGTAGTATAACATTTTCTCTGAATCTGCCATTTTAATTGAAGTAAAAAATCTAATTATGAGTTAATCAAAAACACAATGAGTGATCATGGTGAAAGTATTTTTGAAACATGCTTTGGCAAGGAATAGTCAACTTTCGTGCATAAAATTAGTTGTGTTTATAAGATATTACTTGGCAGTCAGAAAAGGAAATGTGGCGTTATTTTAAATTGCACTTAATATTCTTTCACAACAAATTAAGTTAATGAAACCCACGTTATACATGTATATGCAAATATAGTTCTAATTGTTGTACACAAAGTAAAACAATAAATCGTTAAAAGTGTTTTCCCCCAATAGATACAGTCATTGCAGTGCATCGCAGGGACAATAAATCATAATTTAGTTGTCATTTTATTATTTCCATCACGTACCTTACGCTCTGGCGTAATAAAATTTGTGCATGAAGATAAGAAAAAAATTTGAATTAATTTACTATTCCGAAAGCTACGAATATGTTTATTCATTTGTAGAATAATAATTTGAGCACAAAATGAAGTTAATTACCTGTCATGAACTATAGTTAACAATCTGTTTTCAAAGCTCATGTCTTGCTCTGGAAACTTATGTTCATGTTTTGTGTTGCAAAATCGATATAAATTAAGTTCTATTCTGTAAATAGCTTAAACTATGTTTAGCTTTTTAGATAATTTTTTTACAATACATTGAGCAATCTAAGTGAACGATATTGCTTTTGGCTTCTATGTGGTCCCCTAGGTGCTTTATCCAATCTAATCTCTATCACCCGTCTGTGCTATCGACCAGGGGTTGATTGCAATTCATTTTAGTGCTATTGTAAACATATTCGTCCATTGTGAGTACTTCATTTTTATGTTTGTTTAGTTGAAATTAATGACAAAATGTAGGTAATTAAAATTGAAAGAAGTATAGTGATAGTTAATACATTCCATAGTGAAAACAATGACAAACTAATCACACAATAGCTATTTATGTAATCAGTAACAAAACGCATACAAAAAATCTTGTTTAGTTACGTGTTACATACAAGATTTTTTCTAATTTTGACAAAAACAGAGTAAACGTTAAATTGAACGTACATGTATACAGGGTGTGGCGCGAAGAGTTTTGATTAAAAGTAATGGCGGATAGAGTTATGTTAAAAATCTGAAATTACGAAGCTATAGGTTTTCGATGACGCCGAGTTCAAATATAATATTGTCCTTAATGTGACACTTCCGGTTATACCGGAAGTAGACGTCCACTTTGTTATTTTAAATGGAACCTAGTATTTTTATTTTATTTTCGGATTCTACATAAAATTTTAGATTAAATTTGTAAACAATGTCCTATACAAAAATGAAGTATTTTCGGGATATTTCGATTTTTTAAAAAATTTTGAAAAATCCTAGTCTACATTGAATACCGATATCTCCATTAGTTACGAAGCTAGTGACGTGAAATTGTAACTAATAAACAACAAGCGCTTGCCCGTTAACTCCATGTGTCCAACACATTCATATTTCATACAAAGTGTTTAAAACTTAGCTGCCACCGTGGCCAATTTAAATCATTTATAAGCTGCTTACTTTAAATAGAACACCCTGTATTTTATTACATTTTCGCTGTATTTTTTAAGCCAATTCGTTTGGTATTAGTATTCCCTATACCTAAATCCAACCAGTTTTGAGATATTTCATTATCTTTGTTAAAACATAACAACACTTGATTATTTCAACATTAGTAAAGGGTAGGCCATGGCTGTCAAAGATTTGATAGTTAGAACGTTAATGTTTATGTTGTTTTGACAGTTTTTCTTTACCAGTTTGTATTTCATAGTAAATAATGGCAAATGTAGGGTTTACTAATGATGATTTCCTAAATCTTATTATTATTTAGGCGAGTGTAATAGAATTGTTCAAAGGACTTGTCGTGTTTTTGCAGAAAGATATCCAAATCGACCAAATGCAACTGGTAATATTGTAAGAAGATTGCTTAAAACTGCCGTCAGTTTGGTCAATTTAAGACACAAATTAATAAAAATAAACCACTAGTGGACAATGACATAAACGAAATTAATGTTTTGGGTTACTTTACGGCCTCTCCAAATGCCTCTATTAGAGATTGTGAAAGATATCTTACTTTGTCGACGAGAACAATGGAAACCATTTTCGTATCATTTGGTGCAGCACTTAAAATTAGATGATCCTCCTCGAAGGGTGCAATTCTGTGAATGGTTTTTAATGAAGACCCAAGAGGATGAAAACTTCATAAAAAAAGTTATATGGTGTGATGAAGCAAAGTTTAGCAAAAATGGATTATTTAATCGACATAATTCCCATTTTTGGTCTAATGAAAATCCACATGTTATTAAAGAACGTTATTTCCAAGATAGTTGGAGTTTTAATGTTTTTTGTGCAATAAAAGACGATAAAATTTTAGCAATAAAATTTTATGATGAAAATTTAAACCGTGAAAGATATTGCGACATTTTAGAAGAAGTCATACGACCCGCGTTACATACTTTAAGAAATGGAGAGGCGACTTCAGCTTGGTATCAGCAAGATGGAGCACCTCCTCATAACTTTGGGCGTGTTGCTGACCATCTTTACGACATGTTTGATGATAGATGGATTGCCAATCAAGGTCCGTTTCGTTGGCCAGCTCGCTCTCCTGATTTGGCTCCTCTAGATTTTGGTATTTGGGGTTACATTAAAAATCAGGTATTTTCCAAACCTGTTACGACAAAGGAAGATATGATGCAAAGAGTCTTACTTGCTTTTAATTCTCTAACACCCGACCATATTTCCAGAATTACAAGACGTAGCTTAATGAAAAGGATTCATAAATGTTTAGAAGTAGATGGAGCTAATTTTGAACACTTATTATAAAACTTTATTTGTTTAATATTACATTTAGTTATTTTTGTTTGTAAGTTATCTAATTAAATTAATACAAAATACCTAGTCAACGTTTTTAATGATATCCATAATTAATAATCGTTTCAGGCTATTGGTTACTTTTTAGAATTAATAACTTATGAAAAATATCAAAATATCACCTTAAATAATGGAAATCATGGCCTACCCTTTACTAATATTGAAATAATTAAGTGTTGTTATGTTTTAACAAAGATAATGAAATATCTCAAAACTGGTTGGATTTAGGTATAGGGAATACTGATACCAAACGAATTGGCTTAAAAAAATACAGCGAAAATGTAATAAAATACAGGGTGTTCTATTTAAAGTAAGCAACTTATAAATGATTTAAATTGGCCACGGTGGCAGCTAAGTTTTAAACACTCTGTATGAAATATCAATGAGTTGGACACATGGAGTTAACGGGCAAGCACTTGTTGTTTATTAGTTACAATTTCACGTCACTAGCTTCGTTATTAATGGAGATATCGGTATTCAATGTAGACTAGATTTTTTCAAAATTTTTAAAAAAACCGAAATATCTCAAAAATACTTCATTTTTGGTATAGGACATTGTTCACAAATTTAATCTAAAATTTCATGTAGAATCCGAAAATAAAATAAAAAATACTAGGTTCCATTTAAAATAACAAAGTTGACGTCTACTTCCGGTATAACCGGAAGTGCCACATTAAGGACAATAATATATTTGAACTCGGCGTCATCGGAAACCTTTAGTTTCGTAATTTCAGATTTTTAACATAACTCTATCCGCCATTACTTTTAATCAAAACTCTTCGCGCCACACCCTGTATACATAATAAAATTGCTTAATTCAATATCATATTAACACGTTCCCATTATATACCGTATGTCTCTTGCAAGACGCAACATAGGAATTTTACTATAGAAAAAAATTGAATTGATCCACTAAGGCTATAAAATTTTTGTATTGACGTATACGTTACAATTAATTGTTATTGCGTGTTCCTTATTGTAATATTCTGTAATTTAATTTTTGAAAATGAGTTTGTATACAATCCCTGAGAAAGTTCAAATGGTGAAGGGGGTATACAGAGGTGAAAGCTATAGAAACACTTCTGCTTTGTTTGCTGCACTTTTCCGGATCGGCAGAGAAACCGCAGTGTACACAAGCGTCCGAAGCAGGTTCAACAAAACCAGAAGATATACAACGATGAAGAAATCAATGTACTCGGTGCTGTGGAACTTAACTCTAATATTAGTATTCGACAACTAAGTATCGACTGTGGTGTAAATAGGTGTCGAGTTCATAAAATTTTAAAAAGCATAAACCGATGCTGACAAAAGGCAAGAATTTTGTGAAACATTAATGGAGATATGCAATTAATGAAGCTATGAATTTGGTTAAGAATATTTGCTTCACCGATGAATGTTTGTTCAGTCTCAATGTAGTTTGCGGTATCAGCATGATGGGTGTCCAGCACATAATGCGAATCAAATAAAACAACTTTTAAATGAAGCACTTCCTAGAACCTGAATTGGAAGAGGTGAGGAAATTACTTGGCTACCAAGATCACCAGGATTGTCCCCCAACGACTTCTTTTTATGGCCTTACATATCTTCAAAGGTTTATACCGACAGAACCCACGACACAATTGAGTCTTTAAAAGATAAAATTGTGGAAGTTTGCTTCAATATACCAGCAAATATGATTGCAAATGTGCAACAAAACTTCTATTTGGGGCACTGTTTAGCAGTAAATGGACAGCATTTTAACCAGTTGCTATAAGCCAAGCACTTCGCATGTAATACCTATCAGCTTTCACTTCTGTATATCCACAAACAAATTGGTTTTTTCAGGACCACTAACACATTTATAGAAAAGAATTTTTAATACAATTTAATTAAAACTTAAAACGACAATCACTTTTAAGAAAAAACTGTATTTGAAATTACAACATTTCTTACAATTGTTCTTGGATGGTTTTAAAATAATAATCTTGTTATCTTGTTTGTAAAACCTGAAATAGAAAGTCAAAAGAGAAATAGCAAATTAAATAATTTAAAGTACAAACCTTTACGCTCTCATTATTCATAACATTAAACACCTTAATCGGGCATTTTCTAAAAATCTTTATTAATCCCATGAGTTTGTTTACGATGAAGAAGCTAAAAATGTATAACACCTCCAATTCTGGGTTGTACTTTACTTCTCTGCTTCCAAATCAAGTCCTTAGAACACCAACTTCTGTTTATCGGTAGAGGCCTGTGGTAGAGACAAACTACTCAATCCATACTTATCGAAATATCTGTCTTATCTATAATAACTTAAATTGACTTAAAATAAACTTTTAGATTTAGAATACCTGCATATTCTTGCAAGATGCAAGTATTATGTCTAATAGTTTACACACAGGTCTACAATACAAGAAAACAAACGACTCATTTAACTTCAAATTAAACACGAACAGGTTTTATGCAAAAGTATTTCGTTATGCTTGCTTCAATAGCTAGCTATATTAAAATATGAAAGCAACTGAACATTGATTAGAATTTTCGTAAAATCACAAAATACTAAATACTTACTTTTTACAAACTTAAAGAATAATATTTACATTTGAAGGAAGATTAGACATTCTACACTTGCTCTCTATTTTTAACTTCAACAAAATTCCGTAACGTATTGAGCATATAACAATCCGGAATTTTCATAGCAATAGTAGATCAATTCAAATTTTTTATATAGTAAAAATTCTATGTTGCGTCTTGCCAGAGACACACGGTATATTGTATATATAAATTAAAAAAAGCTAAACGGATGTTATCCATATAACCTCAAACAGTAAACATGGTTTGAGAAATATCAACTGAAGTTCTACTTTTCGTAACTAGTTACGAAAAGTTCTTAATTACGAAAAGTAGATGGTTTCAACACATACTTTGATTATGGAAAATATCACTTTACGCGTCAAAATTAGAAAAATTACATTTATACGATCTTTCTTTAGAATAAACTCTTTGTGACTTTTCCACCTTGCATTGGATTACGTCTTGCTAGTCGCACTGGTCGTAGCTAAAATTTGGTTAACTCAAATATATTTTCATGTGTAGTTTTAACTGACCAGCGTACTTACAGGTAAAATCACACAAATTATATTTATACGGTCTTTCTTCAGAATGAAATATTTTGTGCCTTTCTAACTGGAGTCGCACAGTTTGCAGGTAAAACTCCGTTCGCCAGAATGTATGTTTATGTGATTTTTTAAATTACCTTCCATTTACTGAGGTGTGATCAGATAAATTGCATTTATATGGCTTTTCTTTGGAATGAACTGTTTTCTGACTTTTCAACTTACCATTGGAGTACGTCTTGGTAGAGAAATCGTTAATGGTCTAGAATTAAGAATACCTTCTGTTTCAATTATACCGTGTGTCCCAAGGAGAACGCAACATAGGATTTTTATTAAGGCAAAATATAGAACGGATCTACTTATGCTATGATATTTTTCCCCGTCGCGATACGACGTGCGTTGTGTCAGTTGAAGTAAGAAAGAGAGAGCGGTTTGTGTGTGTGACGATTGTCATGTCTACCACAACTGTAATATTTCTTTTGAGATTTCTCAACCTAAAATTTATTATTTTGTTTTTTGCGAAAATTCTAATTGTTTAGTCGCTTTGATGTGATCGCTTTCTCAAGTAATTCTTTTACATAATTACGCATAATTATTTTCGAAAATTAATTTTAGGTTATAAACAAAAAGTACATTATAAAGAATATTAAGCTGATTTAAGATGCAGTTATATCAATATGATTAAAAGTGCCTGTAAAAGTATAATTAATTTTATACAGCATGTTAAGAACTTCACGATATAAGACCGATACTTATGTAAAACACAATGAAGGAAGAACCAGGAGACGACAGTTTCATAGGCAAGGAATATTATTATTTTAGTACCTACCTAAAAAGTGATTTAACTTGGAATATTATTTGCAGGAGTCGTACAAGCTAAATGTAGGTAAACAAAAATGTTGTGATTATTTGAAAATGCCAAATAGTTATCAGCTTTGAATGTTTGAACCTCGGTTTGAACTCACAAAAGAATAAGGTTTGTATTTTAAATTATTTTCTTTGTTTCATATTTTAAATTTCAGATCATAAATTTAAATCTCTGCAAATGCACACATGAGATCTATGCACACAATCGCCAAACCTTTGTAAAATGAATTTAAATTATGTTTATTAATAAAATTGATTTTCTTTGAAAGTCGTGTAAAATTCTTTTTTGTGATTTTTTTGTGGTCCTGAAAAGGATCGTTTTGGTTTTTGGGTAGGTATGCAGAAGTGAAAACTACATTTTATTTAAGCCAACAACTGTTTATATAAAATGCTGGAGCTGCTGTCCATGTACTGCTATACAATGCCTTAATCGATTATAAAAATTGCGTTGCACATTAGAGATTAAGTTTGCCGGAACATTAAAGCAAACTTCTACAATTCTGTCTTTTAATAACTCGACAATGATGTGTGGTCGATCTGAATACACTTTAGAGGCAATGTATGACCATAAGAAAAAGTCATTAGGAGACAAATCTGGTGATCTCGGTGGCCAAGCAATTTCACCACCTCCTCCAATCCAAGTTCTGGGCAACAAATGATTGCAAACAAAAACAAAACAAAACCAAACCGGACTGGTACAAACATTGTTGAACTGCCCTCACATTGTTACGGTAAGCGCCGAAATCTTCCAAAACTACACTATCAAGAAGGAAGGGAAGTATTATAGTTTGACAACGTCACTTGAAGCTTCAGGTTACGAGAGGGCCATCAACACTTCACGGGATCCGTGTATCACGGTATCCCACAAGCAACCTTAAAGAAACTCGCAAGACCGTCAGCTAGCCATAACACCACTTAAAAAAAAGATAGAAAAGATATAAAGCTGAAGGAAGAAAATGAAAAATAAAGAACCCATTGTTTAGCCGATTTTTACGGAATCATGCGGTGGTGTCCGCAGTTGTGACCATTCTTACTCCTTACACTACTCAGAAGTGCAACGAAACTTAAGTCTAAAATGTTAAGTACTAAAGAAAATATTTATGGCTATAATAACTCGTATGTCTGGTACGACACTTTACGTTTTATAAAAAATGGGCCTACAAACTTCGGTGCAAGCTTAGCGGTAAAATAACGGAAAGCATCGGAGAAGACATAATTCCTTCTCTACACGGTATTTCCAACTTCAAAAGGAGTAGACATAATATTTCTTAGAACGGATATAAGCTGCTTCTAAGCGTTTCTTAATATCCCGGTAAACGTCATTAAAAACATTGCTCCTTGGAGCTAAATGGGTACGACCGCCAAATGAGAAAATGAGAGATCGTCGAGTTCGGAATTGTTGGTCGTTAGACCAAAAACGAGAACCATCGAGACATATTTCTCGACCGAAATTGGTGAAGTATGGCGTCAGGCCAGTGACTTCATGGACTGCGGTACGAATGGCACAAGCCACTTTAGCTAAATATTGTAACGGTCACTGTGAGTTAGGCAACACCCAATGCAAGGAGTCGCGGTGTAAACGCGACATATTCGCGTATTTGCTCCTTAACGAAAATTTTGGGGATTTAATTCCCAGAATTCAACTTCCGCGTTGTCCTAATTGGCCAATACATTTTCGGTTTCTTCAATTTCCGCCTGGTGACAACAACCATCACGCCGTGCTACATGAAATTAAAATTTGCCTTCATCTGAGTGCTTAATCGTAATTCCGTCAAATTTTCTAGTGGTATGTATAGGACCCTGCAAACTTTCAATGTATAGCAGTGTATTTTTAGCTGGGGAAAGGATTGATTACTCGATTTTCCGAAGTTTATCTTAGGACGGATGCGTGTACTAATTGCTTCTAATGGTCGCTCGATTGCATTCAGGTACGACAAATATTCTTCATGGCTTCCTCAACGTTACACCGTGCATAATTTTCAGATAAGGCGAGTTACTCCGGGATTAGAGTACTCCGGGATTAAAATTACTCGGCTGTAAAGGTTCTTTTGACCTAAACAAAACCAATTACCTGGCTGATTAAATTCATCGTGGGATCTCTTTCTACCTTTTTGTGTCTTGTCGCTGCGTGTGTCGCATACTTGGGGTTCGCTGTTAAAATTGCTGAAGTACGGGACATCCTACCGAAATTAGGGTCGCCGCAGCCGGCATCGACACCGCATATCTGTATCTCCTCCTGTGTGTCAACATCGTAAACCTCTATCTACAACATAAGGTCAGATCTTTCTAGTTATACTACTACGCTGAAAACAAACCATCTCCGGGACGTCACACTGCTACCGAAAACGTCTCAAGCGTAACACCTAAATAAGTACAACTTGTCTTGGCACCTTAAGTGCAGTTAAATATTTGGAACTCGAAACGTATTTGTTCACGTATTTATAATCTTTTTCTGTTAATTCACTACAATATAATTAATTCACTTGTTGTGGCGCATATATTGGCCCAATCTATACACGAATGTGTACCGTAAAGGCGCGAACTTGCTTCATTTACCCACCATTGCCTGGGGATCTTTAGAGTAGAAGTGTACTACCACGGAAGAGCGCTCTTTTGGGGAAACACCTAAATCTCCGATACTTTTTTTGCTAAATATTGCAACTGCGAACACTAAATACACCTTCGTATTGTACGGGTGGGGTCACGTCGCCATCTTGTTAGATTATATAACGCCAGTGGCGTAACTCATAAATTAATAACTTGCTATTAATTATATATTGTTTCCTTCTTTTGTGTACGAATATATATAGGAATACGAACGAATACGCTTCGTAGAATTATCTTAAATTGTAAAGGGATATATATTTAAATTGTGCCCTGTTCCTTTTTTTATGGTGTGTTATTAAATATAACGTTTTGTAGGTTACTTGTGTCTCTCTCTCTTTATTGTATTTATTGCTCCTTTAATTTGTTACGGTTGATTGTTGCGTCTGTTTCTTTAGTTCGGAAGCAGGTTTGTATCCACGCATTAGGACTATGGCGCCCTCGGTTTAATTCAAGACAGTTCTGAAGAAGCGGTGGATCCTTTTTCTCACCCACGCCCTACTCTTCGGCTGCCGGCAACACTTATCTTTCTTCAATTAACCGTAGCAAGAAATTGGCGCCCAACGTGGGGCTCGATTTTCTTCTCGTTTCCTTCTTTTTGTGAAATCGGATTATCAGTCAAGGTTGCTCGAGTATTTTTCTTTACTTGTCGTTCGATTCTCTTTGGAAATTTTTATTTTCTCTCTCTCTCTAGTACTTAGTGCTATTGCTTGCTTTCCTTATTACTATCAGTTTGATCAGTAATAGGACATTTACTTAAAATTGTTTTATTATTCTAGGGTTAGTATTTTAATACTGTTTTCTCTTTCTTACTTGTTGTTGTGGGTTCGAGTTTATTCTTTTTTTGTATTGGAAGCTAGGAGATTTTATTTAAAATGCCGAAAGTGTGGAAATTCGAGGTCAATCGCCTTAAACAACACGAACTGCGATACGAGTTAGCTTCTAGGGGACTTAGTGCTGACGTTTCGGTGGAGGGTCTTCGGAAACTGGTCCGTAGTGCTCTTCAGCTGGAAGCGGAAAAATCTTTATCCGAAATTAAATACAGCATCGAGTATGAAACCGATGTAACTGCGGTAAATGTCTCTTTAGGGGAGCTTCGTACGTTCGTTGATAATTTCACTGGTGACAGCACAACTTCGGAATTTCTTCGTTTTTCTACTCTTTGGACTCATACTATTCGCAGGTGCAAGCTGATGGTTGCCACCTCGACAGAACAAGCTGCCAATAGGAATTCTCTTCTACTTTCTCTTACCGATCTTCATAACACTATTGATTCTATGATCAAGAAGCATCGGCATACTACTTTTGGGTTCAGTCAAGCTGTTACTTCTAGTCCTAAATTAACGGTTACTGAGGACGAAGGTGAACCTGACCAACTATCATCGGAGTCTGATGTCGAACCAGAACCAACACCTGTTGCCTCTTGTAGTGCTTCCTACTTTTCTAAATCTGTTGCTACAGCGAAACTAAACTTAACTTTTTCTGGGGATGGTAAAACATCTCTTTCTGAATTTCTTACTCGCTTGGAGGAATTAAGCACGGCTAGGGGAATTTCTCTGACGCAATTGTTTCATGGTGCTCCAGAACTCTTAACTGGAAAAGCTCTTCTTCTCTTCAGGGCTCATCGACAATCGCTGTCTTCGTGGAAGGATGTGGTGCGTTTACTACAATCGGAGTTTCTTCCGGTGGATTACAACGATCGATTGCTGGACGAAATTAAGGCACGAACCATGGGTGCTCATGAGGGGTTTGGGATATACTTGGCTACTATGCAAAGCCTTTTCTCACGGTTGAGTGAACCATTATCGGAACCACAACAGATCCGAATAATCAGGCGCAATCTAACGCCATATTTCCAAACGGCCTTGGCTCTTCATGATGTCTCAACCATCTCGCATCTATTGTCGCTTGGGAAAAGATTGAGCATAGTCAATTCTTAACCCAATCTTTCAAACCACCACCTACTAGACGCGTGACTTCTTTGCTGGAACCTAACCTAGCTTACGTCGCTTCAGAAACTTCTTCTTTGAATACTTCTTCTTGTTCTTCGGTCTCTTCGACTATTCCTTCTAGGCCTCTCAACTCTTACAGGGGACCTGTACGTTGCTGGAATTGCGGGAATACGGGACATGTTTCTCCTCGTTGTCCAAACCCACAGAACCTTCATTGTTTTGGCTGTGGAAAGGCAGGTGTTACCAAGCCTAAGTGCTCCCAATGTTCGCCGCAGGGAAACGCACGTCAGAACCCTCGGACCGAGTCGTAGGTTCTACTTCTCTCTCAACCTCGGATTCTTCTTTTACTGATCTAGACCACTCTCAACAATTGTTACTTAACTTTATTTTTGCTAGCGTTCGTGGTGATGAACGACCTTTTCTTAACGTATCAGTGCTGGGCATACCTTTTAAAGCCTTACTGGATACAGGATCTTCTAGGACGATACTAGGAAGTATCGGTTGGCATTTGCTTCAGTCCCTTAAGGTGTCCTTAAAAAATCTACTTCGACTTTTTGTAACGTGGCTAATGGTGGACAATGTGCCATTTTGGGTGTTGTTTCTCTTCCGTATACCTTAGAGGGAAAAACCAAGGTAATAGAAACCTTAGTGGTTCCTGAGATTTCTCAAGGGTTGATATTGGGAATCGACTTTTGGAAGGCGATGGCCTTCGTACCAGATTTCAGCAAGGGTCATTGGTCCTTTGGTACTGATGCGGTTGGACATGCGGTTCATTCGAGTGCGCTGAACATCAAAGACGACTTATCAAGGTCGCAACAGTCTTCGCTAGAGGCTGCTATCTCTGCCAGCTTTTCTTTACAGCCATCTGGTCTAGGGTGTACCCAGCTCGTTCAACACAGTATCCATACCAAGGCTGAGCCAATTAAACAACGGTACTATCCTCTATCACCAGTACTATCTCGGATTGTCAATGAAGAACTGGACAAGATGCTACAGTTAGGTGTAGTAGAGCCATCCACCAGTCCATGGTCCAGTCCTGTGGTCTTGGTTAGGAAGAAAGACAACTCCTATCGGTTTTGCATTGACTATCGGAAGCTAAATCAGGTCACGGAACGCAACGCTTATCCTCTGCCGTATATCACTTCTATCTTGGATCGCTTACGGGATGCTAGATTTCTCTCGAGTTTGGACATTCGTTCTGCTTATTGGCAAATTCCTTTAACTCCGGAATCCAAACCGCTTACTGCCTTTACTGTTCCTCATCGTGGATTGTTCCAATTTACTAGAATGCCGTTCGGTCTGCATAATTCTCCTGCAACCTTTCAGCGGCTGATCGACCAAATTATCGGTGCAGAGCTGGAACCGTTTTGCTTCGCCTACCTGGACGATATTGTTATCGCGACACCAACTTTCGACGAACATCTTCGAGTACTGGAAAAGTTCTGAAACGATTATTTGCTGCCGGTTTGACATTAAATCAGGAAAAATGCCATTTCTGTCGTTCGGAGTTGAAATACTTGGGCTACGTTGTGAATAAAAATGGGTTGCTGGTGGATCCAGAAAAGGTGACTGCCATACTTAACATTCCTATACCGACCACGGTCACCGAAGTGCGACGCGTGATTGGCATGGCTAGCTGGTATCGCCGTTTCATACCGAACTTCGCTTCTCTTACTTCTCCTTTATCTGCTCTTACTCGAAAAAATGCTTTGTTTGTGTGGACACCGGAATGTCAATCTGCTTTCGTTTCTCTTAAAGAACACTTAGTTTCTGCTCCTATCCTGACTTGTCCTAATTTTTCTCTGCCATTTGTTGTTCAAACTGACGCTTCGGACTTTGGCGTGGGTGCGGTCCTTAGTCAGGAATCGCCTGAGGGGAAAAGGTTATCAGTTACATCAGTCGCTCCTTAACTAAAGCGGAGAGGCGCTATAGTACTACGGAAAAGAATGTATTGCAGTCTTATTCGCCATTCTTAAGTTCAGACCGTATATTGAGGGCTCTCACTTCACCATCATTACTGACCATCACTCGCTGGTATGGCTTAACCGTTTGCAGAGTCCGTCTGGTCGTCTTGCTCGTTGGTCCTTACAACTCCAAGAGTATGACTTCACCATCAGACATAGGAAAGGCAAAGACCACGTTGTGCCAGATGCGTTATCTCGTGCTGTTCCTGCTGTTGGTGATGAAGCTGAAACCACCTCTCCTCATCTTGATTCCTTAGCTGTTCCTTCTTCTCTTGGTCTTGACTTACCTACTACAAATAAATGGTATAATAACTTACTGAATCGTGTACTCACAACACCTCACAAGTTGCCTCATTGGTCTGTCGATAATAACATCTTATATCGCAGAGTGACTAGTTCTTTACCACTTCTATGGTGGATCCGAATGATGAATGGAAGTTAGTCGTTCCGGCTGAACAAAGGAGACGCATCATTCAGGAGAACCATGATCCTCCAGTTGTTGGCCATGGTGGAGTAACTAAGACAACCGCAAGAATTCTGCAACATTATTACTGGCCTCGATTACGTGCAGACGTGGCTCGCTATATCCGCCGTTGTTCTACTTGCTCTTCCAATAAGGTATCTCAAGCAGCTCCTCCTGGAATGTTTGCTCCTCGTGCTCGTCCTACGGGACCGTGGCAAACTTTATGTTGCGATATTGTTGGGCCGCTTCCTCGTTCTTCTAAAGGCAATTGTTACGTGTTTGTGGTTGCCGATTGTTTCTCTAAATTTGCCCTTTTCTTTGCTATGCGTGTTGCTACTGCTGCTGCGGTTACTAAAATCCTGGAAGAACAGGTGTTTTTACTATTTGGAGTGCCGCAGTACCTTATTTCTGACAACGGAGTACAGTTCCGCAGTCGTGAATTCACTCAAATGTGTGAGAACTATCATTGCACCATCCTATATACTGCCAAATACCATCCGCAAGCAAATCCGGCTGAACGGATAAATCGCGTTCTTAAGACCATGATAGCGTCTTATGTTAAGGACAACCAGCGGAAATGGGATGTGAAGCTCCCTCACATTGGATGTGCAGTTCGTTCGGCGAAACACGAAGTGACTGGATGTACCCGTACTTTGCTCTATTTGGTCGTGAACATGTCATCTCTGGCAATCTCTTCAATAAATCACGTCTTGAACCAACTGACTCAGAACCTGATCATAGTGTGTCTACTCGACGTTACGCGGCTATCCAGGAATATATACTTCAACGCCTTCGGAAAGCCTATGAAACTACACGAAATAGGTATAACTTACGCCGCCGACATGTCAAGTATAACGTGGGTGATCTGGTGTGGCGTCGTAACTTCCAACTATCCGACGCTTCGAAGCATTTCAATGCGAAACTCGCACCTAAATTCTTAGGCCCGTTCACGGTGAAAACTGTCGTGTCTCCCTGGACGTATGAACTAGCTGATTCTTTAGGAAAGTCACTAGGTACGTGGCACGTGAAAGACCTTAAGCCAGAACCTCTCTCGAATTCGGAAGAGGCTAATGCTGAACTTGCTGTGCTGGAGCCTAATTGTTTAAATCACTCTTTACTTTATCCTAGACGGAAAAAGCGTCGTAAACTTGCTTGTACTGCCAGCTAGAAGACACGGTTCATGACTGGATTTCTACTTGGACACGACTTATTTTACTTGACTATTTACTTTTGCTGATTTTATCATATCTGTATTATTTTTTCCACGGGTTCCTAACGAATTTGCTCGGACTATCTTCTTTCTAGTAAGGAGAAGTTCGTATTTTCTCTTATATTGTTGCTGAATAAATTTCTTTTATTTCTGCCTTACTGTAGGTTGGTTATTAATGAGATTATCGATGGTTTCTGGCTCTATTAGCTACACGACATTATGATCGATTTACATCGAAATCTCTGATTTATTTGGTGCTCTCCCGTATATCTTTATTTTCTTTCTGCGAGAACTGTATATACGTAGATACAGGTTCTTTTGTTTTTGGTTTGAGAAGCTTTATTTTTTTTGGGGATGCCTGTTGACTTGAGTTCAAGTTGAGCGTGCTCCTGCTCTTGTTGACAATGCATCAAGATTGTTGGGTTTTCTTTTTCTTTTTCTGGGAGATACCAAACCGCTTCGGCGAGCTTAATGATATACCGACTCAGTTCTAATTGAGTTAGCTCATAGTTATATTTAATTTTTTTTTCTGGAACCATAATGGTTCACATTCGTTAGAATTCCATGTGATATGGGTAGGTTGGTTGGGCACGTAGGGATTGGACCTTCTCAGGTAAATAATACCAAAATTTGACCTTGAATTGGATTTCGAGCTTCGAGACTTAGTTTCATGAGTTCACGTAGTTGTGGGAGTACCGTGATTTCCCGATCCCGTGACGGATTGAACGCCCTCTCCTATATGGCTCGTTGGTGTACGTCTTCGCCAGTTTGGCAATCCTTTTCAAAGCCGAATTCAGACACCTGAATGTGTCTTGTCTTGTGTGAACGTCGTTTTTGTTGCTCTCTGTCCTCTCGAGGAGGGATAGAGTATTTCCCTTTTCCTTGTCTTTGCTATCATCTGTTCCTTCTTTCTTTCTTGCGTAAGAGGTACCGCTTTGGCTGGGGTTTCAGTGGGTGTTGGCGTGAGGGAGTCGGAGCTCCTGTTTCTGGTACCCTTGTTTCATTACCAGGCACACCAACCCTTAGGGGGCCGTACGGGGCGAGCAAGATCTGGGGCAGGGTAAACCGTTCGCCCTTAACCTCCGTCAATGGATCACTGGCCGTAGCCACTGCAGAACCTCAAACTGTTGACTTGTTCCAGTCTTTTACTTTTGGAAATTTTTGGGCAAAATTTTGGGATCCTTCCTTTCATTCTTCCATTATGCTATAGGGTTGGGGGTTTATCCTCGGTTTTCAGAGTCGCACTCTTTAACTGCATATCCATTAGTCTTGTGGTGTCGGGAGTATCGGCCCAAGACTAAATCCTTTCCTGGGTGGGAGGACTTTATTTTGGGAAGGCTCAGTACTAAGGGTCGTGAATGGCGAGGGGTGGATTTTCACTGGGGGCCCAATGACGCGAGTTTCCATCCTTCGCGAGGGTCTTGGTGGGAGTGATGCCTGGTGCCACCCATTCGACATGCACGCCGCTAGGGAAATGCCCGATCTTAATAATTTCCTAGGGTTTATCCTAACCTCTTGGTATTTGGGTTTCAGCCTTATCCTTATTCCTATCTTACCTTAAACCTTTCCTAGGGTACCTTATTTTGGGGTAATTCAGGGTGGTATTGTTTTAATTTGGGTTGGGGTTTCATTGGTTTTTAGGGCTCTGTCCTGGACGCTTGTCCAAACTTCAAACTTTACTATAATAATATTTTCTGTTGACTGGGTTTAGTAAGGTTGGTTGAGATACTGTTGGATGACCCACGTTTTCTTTCCTTGCTTCTCGGAAATCGCTAATTGCGAGTTTTTGTGGGCGTTCAATCTCTTGGTGTTATCCTTTTCTTTTTCTTGGTCGTTGCTTGACTTTGTTGCTGGATACACCAAACGCTTCATGCGAGTTTTGAACAGATTTCATCAGATCAGCTACTCTTAGTTCAACAAACCGTCTATCTCTTAGGGGTTGGGTTTCATTAGGTTTTCATATGTGTGGGGTGGGTATCTTTGGTTATATGTCGCTCTTGTTGGAGATTCCTTTTTTTTTCTGAACACCTACGGATGTTAATTTTCTGGATTATGTATGGTGCAGCGGATTATGTTTATCCTTCTGCGCGGGCTTGAAGTTTTGTGTGGGGGAATTTGTAACGGTCACTGTGAGTTAGGCAACACCCAATGCAAGGAGTCGCGGTGTAAACGCGACATTTCTCCGTATTTGCTCCTTAACGAAAATTTTTGGGGATTTAATTCCCAGAATTCAACTTCCGCGTTGTCCTAATTGGCCAATACATTTTCGGTTTCTTCAATTTCCGCCTGGTGACAACTACCATCACGTCGTGTTACATGAAATTAAAATTTGCCTTCATCTGAGTGCTTAATCGTAATTCCGTCAAATTTTCTAGTGGTATGTATAGGACCCTGCAAACTTTCAATGTATAGCAGTGTATTTTTAGCTGGGGAAAGGATTGATTACTCGATTTTCCGAAGTTTATCTTAGGACGGATGCGTGTACTAATTGCTTCTAATGGTCGCTCGATTGCATTCAGGTACGACAAATATTCTTCATGGCTTCCTCAACGTTACACCGTGCATAATTTTCAGATAAGGCGAGTTACTCCGGGATTAGAGTACTCCGGGATTAAAATTACTCGGCTGTAAAGGTTCTTTTGACCTAAACAAAACCAATTACCTGGCTGATTAAATTCATCGTGGGATCTCTTTCTACCTTTTTTGTCTTGTCGCTGCGTGTGTCGCATACTTGGGGTTCGCTGTTAAAATTGCTGAAGTACGGGACATCCTACCGAAATTAGGGTCGCCGCAGCCGGCACCGACACCACATATCTGTATCTCCTCCTGTGTGTCAACATCGTAAACCTCTATCTACAACATAAGGTCAGATCTTTCTAGTTATACTACTACGCTGAAAACAAACCATCTCCGGGACGTCACACTGCTACCGAAAACGTCTCAAGCGTAACACCTAAATAAGTACAACTTGTCTTGGCACCTTAAGTGCAGTTAAATATTTGGAACTCGAAACGTATTTGTTCACGTATTTATAATCTTTTTCTGTTAATTCACTACAATATAATTAATTCACTTGTTGTGGCGCATATATTGGCCCAATCTATACACGAATGTGTACCGTAAAGGCGCGAACTTGCTTCATTCACCCACCATTGCCTGGGGATCTTTAGAGTAGAAGTGTACTACCACGGAAGAGCGCTCTTTTGGGGAAACACCTAAATCTCCGATACTTTTTGCTAAATATTGCAACTGCGAACACTAAATACACCTTCGTATTGTACGGGTGGGGTCACGTCGCCATCTTGTTAGATTATATAACGCCAGTGGCGTAACTCATAAATTAATAACTTGCTATTAATTATATATTGTTTCCTTCTTTTGTGTACGAATATATATAGGAATACGAACGAATACGCTTCGTAGAATTAACTTAAATTGTAAAGGGATATATATTTAAATTGTGCCCTGTTCCTTTTTTATGGTGTGTTATTAAATATAACGTTTTGTAGGTTACTTGTGTCTCTCTCTTTATTGTATTTATTGCTCCTTTAATTTGTTACGGTTGATTGTTGCGTCTGTTTCTTTAGTTCGGAAGCAGGTTTGTATCCACGCATTAGGACTATGGCGCCCTCGGTTTAATTCAAGACAGTTCTGAAGAAGCGGTGGATCCTTTTTCTCACCCACGCCCTACTCTTCGGCTGCCGGCAACACTTATCTTTCTTCAATTAACCGTAGCAATTTAAAAACTATATATAAAAATAAAATTATAAAAAAAAAAATTAAAAAAATTTAAAAAAAAATAAAAAAATAAATTTAAAAAAAAATTTTAAAAAAAAAAAAAAAAAAAAAAAAAAAAAAAAAAAAAATTTTAAATATAAAAAAAATATATAAAAAAAAAAAAAAAAAAAAAAAAAAAAAAAAAAAAAAAAAAAAAAAAAAAAAAAAAAAAAAAAAAAAAAAAAAAAAAAAAAAAAAAATAAAAAAAAAAAAAAAAAAAAAAAAAAAAAAATAAAAAAAAAAAAAAAAAAAAAAAAAAAAAAAAAAAAAAAAAAAAAAAAAAAAAAAAAAAAAAAAAATATAAAAAAAAAAAAAAAAATAAAAAAAAAAAAAAAAAAAAAAAAAAAAAAAAAAAAAAAAAAATTATAATTATATGTAAATTTAACAACATTAATCCACACAGTTTGGTACATGTCAAATAACTACATGTTACCCTTAGTAAATCTGCTTAAAGACTGAAACTTAAAACTATTAACAATCATTAGGTAAGGGGAGTCTTCCCTCTTAACATTTCCTACACAAAAGAACATTACAAAAAATTAACGCTAATAAACAAAAATGACTTTTCAGAAATTAGATCGTGGGGTACGATTCGTTGTTATTCACTTATTCCAAAACAAGTCTTTAATTTAATTGATAAAGGCGACAACCACCGACTGTTTTCCTGGGATTAAACAAAGACACCTTTGAAATAACAAAACAAACTGCGACTTATATTGATTAAATTCGAAGAAATCAAGTGTGAAACTTATTGAAATAAAGATTTCCTAAAAACTCTAATTGCCTGAACAGTGACGAAAAACGCGATTCTCTACACCAACTGATTTGAACACAAACAAAATATATCAAATGACCTAAACAACATCTTGACGAATATGACCATGAACACACGTGTATTGCAATGTAAATGAAATACTTTAAAACTATAGTCAATCAATTAAAAGAGCTTTATGACCAAAATCATTCGGGCGTATAAAAAAAACAATTTTCACCAAAAGGAGATGACAATCTCGAACACTATTACCCAGATAGAAATGGAAACTGATTTACAAAATTAGTAGTTCAACTAGATGACGTTTTAAAAATTTGAAAAATATCAAGACCTACTTGTATCTGTATCTGAAGAAATTCAATTTTAATAAATAAGCGACAATAATTTGTATGTTCACTATTTTCTAATTATAACAAACACACATGGTATTTTATTTACGTAATAGAATCACGTAATAATAATCAAATCCTTCAAAAAATGTTTTCCGCAAAAATATGTCCAAAATAAAATCTATAAATTTGACGAGACTATAAAACGCACCCCAACGATGACGTCAATACCTTTATCGACGCATGCGCTGTTTAGGTTTTTGAAAATGTCATTTTGAATTTGATTGTTTGCTTGCTAATTTTTGTACTTTTAGTGGTTGTTTTAATTAGGTTAGTTATAGAATCTTTGAAAGAGTATTTTAGCTCAATAAATGTTTAAAATTACAAATAACAGAAATTCTAAAAAACTTAAAACTGTCACGATTTCCTCTACTGCCACAGTAGACTACACACCCAATCGCTGGCATTACTGTACATTACAAATCAATTAAACGTATAAATTATATTAAAATCTTGTAACTCAATGATAAAATCCATCTAGTTATACGTAAGTTTGCCGTACAGTAACTATTTTCAAAGGTTTTTGACAGCTATCTGACAGCTTATTAAGATGCCTTATAACTACTAAGCTTAGATACAACACATTCTAACGTAAACTTTGTATCAGTTTTTTATTTCAACACTCGTTATAAATGAAAACCGCAACCAGCACGCCTACTACGAAGTGGTATTTAATAGATTAGCTACCCTCGAGGGGTCAGTGATACAAAGCGGCTAGTTCTAAATAGAACGGTTTTGGAAGAAAGCAGCTGCTACCGATGGAGATCAGCCACAGCGCTTAGGGTTCGGGGTAAGTAGATGCCGGCTTTCGAATTATTATGGTGGTTGTTTTTAGGGGGTTCTCTGGAGGTTAAAGAGGGTTTTGTGCCACGATTGTACCGAATTCAATCAGTATCTGCAGTGGTCTTTGAGTTAATACTTGCCGCGCCCGTACCGAATTGAATCAGCATTTGCAGCGGTCTTTGAGTTAGTGGCGGATAGCTCTAGGCGGTTATATATTCGGGTTTCGGGTTTCAGAACTAATGCGGACGGAGTTCTTAAGGAGAATCAGGTCGGATTAGGAATAGAAGTAGAAGTCTAATAAGAAGTGGCTTTTGGGCTTTGCGCTCGCGCTTATATAGGAAGTTTATCTTGAGCGGAAGAGTGGGCAGCGGTTGTATGAGTAATTTTTAAGTATTCTTGACGATGCAAATTTTATGCTGTGAGATAATTCTTTCTCGGCGGTAAATTTAAATTATAACATTGTCGGTTTCTTACACAACAAAATCGATTGCGACTCCACACGTCTTTGAGAAAACGGCAACTTTTCAGGTGCCCGCTCTTTACGCACCATAGGAAGCACAAACAAAATTTTTGGTACGATTCCTTAGTGCTTCGTTTGTGCCTGTTTGTGCTTTAACAAAATGGATTGCAACCTCACACGTTTTTAAGTAAACGACACTTTTCAGGTGCTCGCTAACTAACATTTTCGTCTGTTGTAGCATGGTAGTTTCTGTGAATTTAATTTAAAGTTCATATTTTGTAATATTTGTAATCTACTGGTCTTTTTATTTGTGGATACTGCAAAAAACATTGAACTTTCCGATAGTTCAAAAATTGTCTTAACAATGTAATAAGTTACACTAAATAAATAATCCAGTGAAAACCAACAAACGTAACAACTTTGTTGTTGAAGATAAAAATCTACTTTTCACGTTCAAGTCACTCCAATCTCAAAAGCAAATTCGGGCTTTTAACATTCTCATATCTTTCAAAGGGGCAAGTAGTATATAATTAAATGTGTAACATGTACCGGATTGTAAAAGAAGTATTAGCAACGTATGTATAGTTTATTATAATTATGACTGTTTATTATTATTTATTATTATTGTTATAAGTGTTTTGTGATTTCAATAAGCAGTAATGAATCATATCCAGAATTTCGTTTGTGCTTCCAATGATGCGTGAAGTTAGCGGTCACCTAAAAAGTGCCGTTTTATCAAAACGTATGGGATGGCATTTATTGAAGCTACAAGAGGCACAAACGAAACACTAACAAATAATTCCAAAAATTTCTTTGTGCTTCCAATAATGCGTGAAGTTAGCGAATACTCTGGAAGGTGCCGTTTTTTCAAGGAAGTATGGGGTAGCAATCGATTTTATTAAAGCACAAACAGGCACAAACAAAAGTACTAACAAATTATACCAAAAATTTCGTTTGTGCTTCCACATAATGCTTAAAGTTAGCTGGCACCTACCTGAAAAATGCAGTTTTCTCAAAAACGTGTGGGATCGCAATCCACTTTGTTGTAGCTCAAATAGGCACAAACCTACATAATTATTTGTTCAGTATTCGTAACCTTGTAGTAAGCTTTCTTTATAATTTAAATTTATATCTTGCACATCTTGTTACTGTTTTTGTTGTGGTGTGAGTTCTAAAAGTATGACTAGAATTTTATAAAGTAAAAGTTAAATCGCTCAAATTCAAACAAAAACTGATGCCAACATTACCATAATCAATTATACACTACAGTAGCGCCTAAATTAAAATAACCAGATGTTGCATGCAAAAAAAAAAGTTAACAACAATTTTGAATTAAAAATGTAGCATAAATAAGGGTTTCACCGTAGCTTAGTAGAAGAGGTGGGTAGCGAGATGATTTGCCTTTGTGAAATGATAATGTCGTAGTAAATGGTTGCAAAATCGTCAATAACAATTTATTTATTTATTTATTTAATCACATGGTACATTTTAAATATTGTATTATGATGTAATGTGTTATGTATGGTGCCTCAGAAGATCAGTATAAACCTATACAGTGTAGTGACGATACCATGTACAATTGTGGATTGGAAGGGCGCCAACAAGGTCACGACGTTTGTTTACTGAAAGCTTGTCCAGAGGGTACTTTCAAATTGACTTACTTTAAGAAAAGTACTGTCACAAATCTGTTAAAAGTTAAGACAACACACAAAAATTGTATAAAAAGGCTCGTTACAAAGAAAAATCTACAAGATTTACAGCATTTAAAACATCACAAAAACTTATGAAATAAACAAAGTATACACGTGATTAACATTACTTAACTAAGAAAAAGTGTGATCGCTAATTTTGATTAACAAATCAACTTACCTAATTTAATTAAAAGTTATCTGCATTACGCTCATACAAATTAAATCGGACAAATCACACAAAACAAAATCTAACATTGAACGTCTTGCATTAATAAGTTAAATATACACACACAAAATGTTTAATTACTTCGCGACAGGTTATAATTTACATTGTGAGTTTCAACGCCCTTTTTAATTATAGTATACATGATTAGTTAAATAAAAACAGAAATACCTGAAAGTCACGGCTACGTGAAACCGAGGCTAGTTGAAGTGAACCAGAGCATTGATTAAAATATTTGATTAGAAAGTTATTATTGTGGCGGTACGAGACGTTAGAAACAAAAAGACAAAAAGTCGTATGAAACTAATTCTTTTTGAATGTTTCTACTAAATAGAATTAAAGTTTATAATTGCGAAAATTTTAAAACCGCAACATCGCAAAACTGGGTAAAGACTTCAAGTTCCCAGTAAATTTCGAAGGTTAAATATTTTTGTCGAATGAAGAAGAATGTATATCCAACTTGCAAAAAGGGAGAAAACACTCCTAACTAACTTCAAATGCAAAACTTATTTATTCCCAGTATCTATTTTACGTGCGTTACGGACGTAACTAAATTCGGTCATTCGTTGACTGACTTAAAACTGCAATAGGGGCATTCCTATCATATCTAGTGCACGTACTGCTACCAGAACTTTCTAGATACTAAAATTTCAAACAACATTAAAAAAATTTACAATCGAAAAGATGAAACAACGAAATTATTTTAATTCAAGGTGAAGTTAACAAACTGATCGCAACTTGCAACGGTAAAATATAAGAAAACGAGACAAATGTCACGTACAATACCAAACAAAAAACAATGTTTTCGTGTGAATGAAATTTAACGCAATTTATATATTCATAATAAAAACTTAGCGATTATTTTTCAAGAAAGATTTCAATAAAGATTATACAGATTGCATCATCTGTGAAAAAGGAAAATTAGAAATGTTAATTAATTTTGTACAATATACAAGGTGTTTCATAAGAAATTATATACTTAGTGGATTGATTAAAAAAAAAAGTAAACCGTATATAGAATAAATGTTTATTAATTATTAAAATACACTTTTTGGGGATTTCAATCTTAAAAATTCACTGTAACTGCACGCTCCCTTTCGTCTTCAAAAAAATAAGGGCGGTAATTCCTCGCGCCAGCATGTGCAGTCCATACGGTCACTTTAGGCAAATGTAGAGGTTTCTGATGTTTGCGTTTCAGATTTGTTGCACATCAATAGCAGTAGTTCTGCTTATTTACGTGGTCATTTAGATAAAATGAGCTTCATCCGAAAACAAAATGTTGGTAAACGTTTAAAATCGCTCAATCACCTGATTTACGAATACTGCAGAATTTTCTACGCGCCTACAGTCGCCGAATCACCGCTGCTCCCGAAAAACGCTCCATAGCAAATGAATTCCCAAGAACCAGGCAACTGATTGACATAACCCCGCTCCTCGGATACGTTGCGTTCACGCAGTAAGCTAAATAAATATAAAAATTTCTTTTGAGACACCTTGTAGAATGTTTCCAGCGCAATTAAATCATTATTTAAAAACCAAATTCTTAAATGTAACCGGGTGGCCAACTAAGAATGGACGCCAGCTATATCTCGAGAATTGTAAATCTGACAATATTGAAAACAAAATTTTAATAGGTAAATCGGCTACGAAAAATCGCGGGAAATTATTTTCAAGTTTGTAAGATGGCCGCTAGGAGGCGAAACTGTTATGGCCGATCATATAATTGGTTCTTTCTCCAAAAAATATGCAAATATAAATATATTTTAAATATTGCCGTAGTAAAGTCTGCAAAATTTCTGATTTTTTTGCTTAGAGTATTTTACTCTTTCTTATAAAATGTAGTAGTGGGGGGAACATCAAACAAGTTTTATTTAAATGAAAATAACTTCGGTATAAGTTAACAGAATTGAACAAACTAGGTCTCGTTTAAAGAGCTCTTCTTACTTAATAATATGCTGTATAAAGATAGTCCGAATAAGTTTTGACATGATAGCTAGAGGGCGCTGTTTAACATTACAACAATTATTGCGCATTATCATGAGATTTTTAAATAGCACCCTATGTACCTTTTTACACAGTTAAATAAAAGACACAATTGCTAAATAGTCGGTACAAACCGCAACTTCCTATCTTTTTGAAACCGAAGATATCAATAAAACAAATGTTAGACCGCTGACTATTTACATATTTTACGCGTAAAACAAATTTAAATTAGTTGAAATCATTTAATTAATGCCATCCTAAATGTTCAAACTGCCGTCCATCGTTTTCGATGCACCAAACATCCTTTCACGCATGAAGCCAAACTGCACTCTCTAGTTCAGCTACTGAAATAGTTTGCATACAGTCCTTATTTGTCAATCATGTTATCACGTGTAGTGGGTCCGGTTGCAAAAAACTATCTTTTACTCGACCCCATAAATAAAAATTCGTATTAAATCCATTGATCTAGCCGGCCATGGAAAAAATGCTGCCCCGTTCTATCCATCTACCGGGGTAGTTGGCATCTAAAAAGTTTGAACATTTACTGCGAAGTGTGCTGGACAGCCATTGTGCTGGAACAGCATTCGTCTTCAAATTTCTAGGGACACTTCCTCTAACAGAATCAGCATTGCTCTGTTAAAAACTTTAGGTAATGTGGCCAATTGGTTGGTTATTAAAAAGAATGGACCGATAATTTGCCCTTCTAGAATCCCCGCAACAATTTACAGACCAACGACCTTGGTGCTGAACTTATTGCATCCAGTGTTGATTCGTTCTTGACCAATAGTGCATATTATGGACATTTACACTGCCATTACTATGAAAGGTAGCCTCATCTATCCACAATATACGTGATAGAATTTGGGGATCGTCTGCCATCATACCCAAGAGCCAGTGGCAATGGTCTGGTCTTCGATCAAAATCTGCAGCAGTCAATGCCTGATGCAGGACTAAAAGTGATATGGATGCAGCCTGAAAGATGTAAGATGATCACTACTGATTCAACAGTAGGATAAGTATTAAGTAAATCTTTGTAAGTTTACAGTAGAGTTTCAACATTGAAGATTCCTTATCTGTGCTTTTTGAGAATGTTTTGAACGGTAGATCGAGTTACTCCCAGATCCTGTGCAATACTTCTGGTACAGGTGTGGATCAAACTGCACATAACCTAAAACATTATTAATGTTCTCTTCGGTACGTCTCCTGTGTTGTCTACGGTATACGGGAACATGGACGCTTCCAGTTGTTTGTAAACGATGGATAACTCACAGAAAAACCTTTTTACTCGGGTGCCGTCTATCGAGATACCCTTTCAGCAACTGTAGCATTTCTCATGCATTCAAAATAGACACCTATCATGTGAAATAACTCTTCGTTGGTATAAAGCATTTTGTAACACTTAACAGCACAGCACTAAGACTATCTAATACTAATACTAACAACACTAACGTAACACAAACAACAACAAGTAAACTCAAACTACACGAAAAACTCAAACAATCACACGCAATAACAAAATCGAAAGAACAAGCTTTTGAAAAATAGCAACTAAATGATATTGACATGAAATTCAATTGTTCCAATATTTTGACGTATTGCTTCCAATTTTGTTCACAGCCTACTAATGTTATGATGGGTGCTTTCGCTAAGAACTTCTTATTATTTACCATTTTATTCTCTTCTTTTTGCATACATTGTCGGTTTTAGATGCTTAAGTGCATCAAAAACGATGAACGACTGTTTGAACATTTAGGGCGGCATTAATTAAATGGTTTCAATTAATTTATATTTATTTTCTACGTAAAATATGTAATATATGTTGCATAGTCAGCGGTCAAACATTTGTTTTAGTGATATCTTCAGTTTGAAAAAGATAGGAAGTTGCGTTTTGCGCCGACTGTTTAGGAATTTTGTCCTCTATTTAACTATGTAAAGATACATAGAGTGCTATTTAAAAATCTCATGATAATGCGCAATAATTGTTGTAGTGTTAAACAGCGCCCTCTAGCTATCACGTCAAAATTTATTTGGACTATCTTTATACAACATAATATCGTTGATTGAAATATTGGTAAAGATAGTCAACCTTACAGGGATTATGCGACCCCGAAATTTGTTCTAAACATCAGAGGTCGGTAGTATCGCTTTGTGCTAAGAAAATACGTCAATTGTATTGTAGAATTTACAGAACAGTATTGCCGATAAATGTGAAATAGAAAACTGTAATTTTGCTGATAGTTTATGCTAAGGCACGACATTGTTGCCAATGCATCATGCCGTTGATTGAAATATTGGTGCATTGAGTCAATGTTGACAAACAAACAAAACATGCGTTCTACAATATACAAGAATTTATTGATTTTGTCGACGTACTAATTAAATGTGTGTCCTTTGTTATATATTTTTTTCTATTGTCTGTTAATTGTTCAATGTAATAATATTTATTTGTATCTTTCTTACGTAAGGTTATAACAATGGTTATACCATCATGACAAACACATATATGTACAAAAGATTGTATACATACACATGTGAATAAAGTTTATTATTATGAAAAAAAAACCTGCAGATTTAAAAGTATTAATTTCGTAAAGAAATCGTTGAAAAACGTTCTCCCAAAAAAACAATTTCTTTAAATACTTTTGAAAATTCCATACTCATATATTTATTACATTAACATCGTTTATCCGTTGAAAATGTTTTAAAATCTATTAGGCTTACGCAAGTAAATTTCTAAATTTTGGTCATTGAAATTAAAATTTTTAACATAGAAACGCTATCCTTTTTATGTTGGAACTAATGTTGAATTTTCTTATATTACAATCTAACGTACTCAACTGTTTGCATCTAAACAATATTATAACAAACCTACTCATTTACTAAAGGTGTTGCTAAAAGTATGCAATTGTAGAATTTCTGACTAAGCCGATAAGGAATGTGACTCATAAACGATAATCCGGAAGACTCCTCGTAATACATTTGTTTCAATATCAACTTTAGGTGTACTTATATTTTAAGATATGATATGTGTAAATTGTTTGTAAATTATTACTATTATTTTTAGATCAGTTGGAATTGTAATTTTGAAACAATGTTTATAATTAATGAGCTATTTTACTTTAATTAAACTATTTTAATTCGAAACCATGATATTTTGATACAGTTTCAAAGAGTAAAATCCTAACTTTTATCTCTACTAACAGATAACAAAGTGTCACTTTTCGTAAATTATTTTTTCCCTCAGGAAAAAAAGTGAGTACTATTTTTAACACCAAATTTCCCTCAATAATTTTCTAATTCTATTGTAATATGATTTTTCAATATTAAATCGTCATTTATTTCGTCACAGAAAAGAATAGTGTATTATACACGTATTATCCGCACCGCGTCGGGAGACAACACACCTCAAGCTAAAATCTAGTACTTTTATTTTTAGAAGTAATAGGAATAGGTTTTATTACCAAGTGAATTTAAATTTGAAGGTCTAGTGGAACCCACTTTCCCTAAAAACACGGTAACTTGTTGCCTTTTGAATTGAAAAATTTGAAAACCAATTTTATTTAAAATCCTTTTCAACTGAACACGTAAAAACAAGTAGATACAAAAACCAATAATTTTGCGTTTCTGAACTCTAGTGGTATTTCTCCCAGTATGTTCTACTTTATTCCTAACGAAGTTATTAAATGACAAACAAATGTCAACATTATTATTTGCAAGTTAAAAAATAAAGTGCAAGCATAATTTGTAAAATAATTGTTTCTTATTTATCTAACACCGACCAAACCAAACTGTTTTAACAAATAACGCTTCGCATGTATTTTAGTAAATTATTAAAAAAACATTGTCATTAAAATCCAAGATATGTATCATCAATGGTATTATTCATAAATGAAAAATTCGTCACTTTTAATTACTAGTTAATACGTTTACTAAATATTTGAAAACGTTGCAACATTGTATTGACAAAAGTAAATTTTACGGATTGTATGTTGCGCCATTTTACAACGGTGGAATAAATTGAACTATTCTATTTCAAGAATCGTACACATTATAACTTAGCGCTTCAGTACAGGTGAAAAAAGTAAACAAAAACGCAACCCAACATGCATATGTAAATTGCATCCGTGATACAAGCAAATACAAGCGGTTGACTATCTTTACCAATATTTCAATCAACGATATTATTAAGTAAGAAGAGCACTTTTAAACGATACCTAGTTTGTTCAATTCCGTTAACTTATACCGGAGTTATTTGCATTTAAATAAAAACATGTTTGACGTTCCCCACCACTACATTTTGTAGAAGAGTAAAATACTCTAAGGAAAAAAAATCAGAAATTTTGCAGACTTTACTACGGCAATATTTAAAATATATTTATATTTGCATATTTTTGGAGAAAGAGCCAATTTCATTATCGGCCATAACAGTCGGTCATCTCACAAACTTGAAAATAATTTCCCGCGATTTCACGTAGTCGATTTACTTATTAAATATTTTTTTCAATATTGTCAGATTTATAATTCAGAATATAGCCGGCGTCCATTCTTAGTTGGCCACCCGGTACAATGAAATGTGAAAACTATGTCATTGAATAATAACAATTATATTTCTAATTTTAGCAACAAATTTTGTTTTTATTGTACGTTTTCATTTGAAGTATTTGATTCAGCACTATATGAATAATATGAATATATATCAACAAATGTAATCTTTGATTAATTAATTAATTAATCGTAATTTGTCGTAATCAGACCATTAACAATTTGTTAGCCACTGCGCTTTAAATTTAAAATTACCCGGGCCTTTATGTCTGTTGGACTTTTGGTTTATTTGTTTTTCTTCAAAACCGATTTCTTTTATTGCATCTTGTATCTGTTTAATTAGCTTTCTGGCAAGTCTTCCATCAGTTTCGAGAATTATTCATTTTACAGAACAATTTTATTCTTGACCCCCATAGCGTCGAGGTATAATAGGTTTCTCTACCGGAAGCAGGGTACAAAAATGTCACATTGCACTGCTATACAACTTCCAATAGTAACTAAATGCTTGTCCCACAGTATTTTACAAAGCCGCTTCTTGACTCTGTTGTATTTTTGGTTGACAATTTTTGATTTTTTTTTCTTGAAGAACATTTTCCTACCCAGACCGATATACTTTACCTTTCAATTAATCTGCAACTATCAAGTAGCTTAATCCCTAAAGATGTCGTCCATTATGACAAAGTCTTCTCCTGGCTGGACGGTTCATCAAACCTGGTTCAGATTTGGTAGTATGAGTGTTGAATTATTAGTTAAAAATTTGCCAAGTACTTTTGCAAATCTGATTGAACCTTATACAGTTTAAGAAACCCATCGATTCTCATCCAGGACAGTATTAAATAACATAGTCTTTTTTACACAAATTACAGCTTAAAGTCATCAATTTTTTTAAAGAATGTTAATCAGCAGTTACAAATCTTCTATTTCTTTATTCTCAGTTACAAAAGCTTTTACCGACGTAATCCCACCCAACTGTCAACCAATCCAGCTTGAATTAAGTAATCATTAAAGTTAGTCTCAATTTATTTCCATAAAAATCCTATAAATTTTTCTTAGATCGACATTTGCTACTCCACATTATCCACGATCGTTAATGAAACCACAATCAATCAAATATATCTGTTATAAATGTTTCTTTGCAAATCCACTGATACACGATTTTTTATGTATTTATATGCAAAATATTTACATATATTGATTGCAAAAATCCAAGATACACAATAAATGAGAATAGCTAAAAACTTTAATTCCAATGGCATGCTAGGCCTGATCATAGTATTAAATACTCCAACTGATCCAAATCCAAGTCGTACTAACAAAAATAATCCAATGAAGGTTATTTCGACGCAGTAAAATAATGAAGTATTGTGATATCCGTAAGTGCGCAAAAACCACCTAGCTTGTAATAACGGATTGGTTATTTCTAAAACACCCAAAGCACAAGTTGCTTGATGACCATAAGTGCCACGTGACAACATTCGCATTAATGCTACGCAGCTATATACGTGATGTCCAATTATTAGAGCACTCTCCGTTTGAAAATACAAACACCAAACAAGGTCCATTAAAAAGTACCCCAAACTTACGGATAAAAAGAACCCTTGAGAGCAAGTTGTGGGTTCGTCCGGAATTTCCCAAAGGGACACTTCTTTAAAGCATTGAGTCATTCCAAACAATGTCGTAACACTACCGTGCATCACTGTAAGAAATCTACTGCAGTATTCTGGAGATTTCTCTCGAAACCTCGATTGCGTAAAGTAATACAATGTTATCCAAGAAGTAAAGCTCACAAAAATTGTAAACCAAGAACCAAAAGGTGCCGTATTGGTTTCCACTACACGTACACCCATCGCTCTTAATTATAAAAACGAGTAATTTTTAAAATGTTAATCAAACTGACAGTTATAGCTAAACTAAAAACATCAAAGCATTGAAACAAAAACATTTTAAAAATGTCGAATTTTTGTTAATCAGTGTCAAACTCGTATTTTAAAAAATATACGAAGTTGTTACAACATCAATCGTAACTAAATTTATATCGTTCATACGAATATTTCAACGCCAAAATTTTCACAACTGCCTTAAAAATAGAAATGTCAAATCGTCCTATTATAAACTCGGAAGTTTTAAGTGCAAAAATGGATGAAGATGTTTTGTCTTTAACACAAAAACTAGTGAAAGATGTTGAACCGAAGAAAAAGAATTCTGTTAAAATTTTGAAAACAATTAAAAAAACAACTCGCGCACAAATATGTGCCACGCCGGGTGCCAAAACATGTTTGAAATATTTTTAGCGAACAGAATTTGGATGGTGTCTATAAACATGTACGACATTATGGGATTGTTAGATATTTGCCCTTGTGGTACTCTGCATTCGATAAGACCTTACATAAGTTATAAAATTAAATAACAAATTGCTCTAAATATGAAATAAGACATCTTCGTATTTAATAAAGACAAGTGTTTAATGTTAATAATAAAAAACTTAATTCGTTTTTTTCTTGTGTAACATGTTTCTTGGGCAAATAGGGAAAGAAGACATCCAAGTTTTATTACCTTTTACCACCTAATAATTTTGAAAGATTTAATGAAATTTAGTCTGCAGAATTTTTGTGTACATTGACTAACCTGCAATTTTGTGTATAAATTGTAGCGATCGTAAGATCGTAGCGTAAAAAATGCAATTTTGTGTGTTGTTGTAAGCTACAGATTCTTGTAAGTATTTACGGTTTCTCGTAAATCTTTACAGACAGACCTTAAAAATTTTGACAGAGTTACAAATTTGCAAATAATATCGATCTGTAAAAGTTCTGCTATGATCAGATTAGAAGATACGATCTTCCAATTTTACGATATTACGATTATTAGTAGAGAATTGTTATGGGTAGTAAATAAAGATAGATGCTGAGCTACTTGTCATAAGTAAGTAATAACGAAATACGTTTGTGAATGTGTGGCGGTCATAATTGCAAAGATCCAAAAATCAAACTATAGTTCGTCAATCGAGCAATTAATAGTAAACAGTGTGAGTTGTTGAAAAATTTCCTAATTTCGCTAAACCTACCAGTGATTTTTATTGAAATATTTATTCAAAGAACGAGTTAAATATGATAATTACTGGAACGTAACAATTAATTGCTTCGAGTGCCGCAAGTAGCAAGGAAGTAAATGTGTTTCTACTTTCGGATTTGAGACTCCACTTATTAATGTGTTGTGCGTTAGTAGAAAATTTTGCGTTTTATTAACGCAGTCTTGAAGTGGTAGCAGAACATGCGCTTAGCAATGGGAATCAGAATAAGATACTCTTCGAGAGCTTGCTATGAACGGTTATCATAAAAGATTGGTTAGAGAAGCTATTGAGATCCCCAAACATCCAAAAAGGAAGAAACTCTAAGACTCAATCAGATCTGAAATCCTATCCTTAAGAACACCCGAACGCCACCTTACGAAGGAGATCCGGATTTAACCGCCGAAGCAATCAACAGTCTACGTATAATATCGAAAAGGACGGACCTCTGAAGAAGCTTATCAATTGTGTTAGCGAAACTTTAGGAAAGAATTCCATTCAACGACGGTCTTTAGACTTGAATCTGGACGACACGAACTCAATAAAAAAATTTAGATATAACTTAATCGACATTTACTTTGCTACTCACAAAATTAGAAAATTAGACGTTTATTGTTCTCTCAATTGTTTAGAAAGCCGTTTTAGTAACATTGAAGTTCAAGGACATCAAAACATCTTTCAGGGTGAAAATTCATAAAAACTCAGATATCTACAACACTTCTTGTGTTGCTTATTAGCAGTTGAAAAATCGCGTTTCAATAACTAAATTGGCAGAAAAAGTTAAAAGAAAGGAACTATACTTCTTGCCAGGAAAGAAAATCCTGCGTCATAAGTATAAGCATATGAATCAATATTTAAAACTTCTGAATCAATTTGATCATTTACTATTTAGTTACTAGTTAAATTAGAAAGTAACTAAAACCGTGTTGGCAAGATATGTGGTTGTCAGTTGAAATACTAACCTTAAAAGTAACAATTGACAGCAATTTATAACCAAAAATACAGAATGAACCTAGAATGACAGCGACCGACATTTGACAGAAAGTCAACTTAAATGAAATTGAAGTCAATTGAGTAACTTTATTCATAACGCATATAGTACATTTCCTCTTTATTTTACACATATCTATGTCTTATTCATACAATGATCGATACGTTATTTTGTACATCGGAAAATAATGACAAGTATCTTCTTTGGTGGCACCATGTTTATCAAAGAAATGCCATAGAAACAGTAATTTATGTTTTATATAGTTAATCAGCTAAAAGTTTATTTAATCATGTACGTCAATATTCGTTAGAGTTTTCTGTGTGTGTTTTTAGGCATTTTAATACAAAAATATTATATAGGGAAGGTGATTAGTACCTTACAGTACTCCATGGTCAACAAGCAAATATGTTGTTCCCGAAAATCACCACTTTGGTTTCCGGACCCGATCATCAAGACCCTCCCGGACAATTAGAAAAAATTTTACCAAACACAATCATACACTAATATAGGCACACAAATTACAACTACAAATTAATAGTTGAGGGCTGAGTAAGGACAATTCAGATTTCTTGTGTAATCTTTGTTTCAAGAATAAAGTAAATATTTTACTTTTACAGGAAACACACTGTCGAGATGAGACAAGTATACTCAATAAAGATATAGTCAAAGGTTTTCAATTAGTAGACTTTATTGTGAGCCCTATTCATGGGATAGCTACATATGTCAAAGAAAATTTCTGGAATTTTCGTTATAGCTACTAAAATAGGAGATTTACATGTAGTAAATATTTAGAAATCTCCTCCGATAGTTTGGCCAGAAAGTTTTAATGTCGTTTTTCCTCATCCATGTGTATATATTGGTTACTTTAATTGTCACAACACATTATGGGGCTACAAAGATAACGATGCCAATAGAATAACGTTACAAACGTGGATGGAGTTTCAAAACATGCATTTAGCATAAGATCTGAAAGACATCAAAACAATTTACTCGAGTCGATGGCAAAACAATTACAGTCCGGACCTGTGTTAAGTATCAATGGATCGTGACATGGTTCCATTACAATCAAAACGATTTTCCAAGAAGTCAACATAGACCTTTGTTATTACAAATAGGACTTCAAATTCCGTTCGTAGAATCTTTAGGAAAACTAAGATAGAATTTTCAAAAATCAAATTGGATAAACTACAGAACATCTCTCAATTCTATTCTTAGATGGATCTTACCGGTTTCTGATAATTATTTTAGGTTCCACGTGGTTTTCGAAAGGAATATATCCCATTTTGGTCGACTAAAACAAACAGATTGTACAAATCCTACCTAGAAAATCCAAATAAAGAAACTGAGGATGCTGTACTGTCATCTCTAAATAATGGAAGAAAAAGAAACGAAAATTTTGTACATTTATGTCGTAAAAGCTGGGCACTTTTAAATAAATTAGGTTCTACAAATCAATCTTTTATAACAAATACAAAAATTTCTCCCAATTCTATTACTTCTAGGTTGGTTAATGTTTCAAACTCAATAAATGTGGAAAAATCGATTATCACAAAGATGAAATAGTGTTTACAAAAGACAAAAAATCTACACCTATCTCAGAAGATATATTCAGACCTTTTACTGTAGAAGAGCTAAAACATGCATTAAAAAACACAAAATCGAAGAAAGCTGCCTGGTTTGACGGAATACATCCAGAATTTCTGAAAAAATTAGGAAATTATTCTTTGAAGTGGCTACTTATGTTTCTCAATAACATTTATAATACAGATAAGTTACCACCAAGTTTAAAAAAGTAAAATATCATTTTAAAAATAATATCTTCTACAGACCCAACTTCTTATCGTTCAATAAGTTTGTTAAGTGTAATTTATAAGGTTTTGGAAAGATTGATTTTTCAAAGAATTAATCCGTTAATTGAAGAGAAATTACCAATTGAACAAGCAGGATTTCGATCTGATAGAAGTTGTTGTAATGAAGTATTGGCATTAAAACGCATATCGAAGCTGGATTTCAGAAGAAACTTAAAACAGGAGTTGTCTTTTTTGATTTAAAACCCATATCCGCCCAGCTGTTCGTTTACGAATTATTTTTTAATTTTTTGTTTAAAAAATTGATTTTTGTACGTAGTGTTTTCTATTAAAAGTATAAAGTCACATATGGAAGAAACATTGCGTTATAGTTGCACAAAAATGAATCTCACCTGCAAATCTCCCACTTATACAGTGATCGGTAAAGAGTTTGCATGAAATGGGAAAAACTTTTGTAATTAGGATATTCGAAAATTTCTTTTGACAAATCAATTCAACATATCGAATGACAAATGTCATGTGACCACTGTCATGGCGGCAAATTTGAAAAATATTCCTTAAATATGTAAAAAGTGAGGTTAGATGACAAAATATTGAAAAATGCCTAAGAAAAAAGTTGTTCAGAATTAGATTATACGTCTATGTGCAAATTGTCCAAAGAACATAACGACTTTTCAAAAATATCAGTTTACCGGCATTTTTTCGGAAATATAGAAAACAAAAATTTTGCGTTTGATTTGCATAAAACACAATAAAACCAACAAATAAACTTCCCAATCCAGTGAAGTTGAAAATACGGACCCCGAAAATGAAGGTCAACCTACAGATATTGTAGGTACCTTTGAATTACAAGTACACGTCGACAACGTTGATAACGATGAGGAGTTTGATTCTTCTGATGATGAAAGTTTGGCGTCAAAAACGAAGAATGAACAATAGGAGTCGTCGATTCTTTGCCACAGCCAAATTGGAAAAAAAGGTACAATTGATTACACTCATTTTCCTATATCAAATGAAATACAAGATCAGCGCGTCATTATAGAGACCAACTTGAGGGGAAAACTCCTTTAGATATATGTTTTTTATTTTTTGATGAAGGAGTGCAAGATCTAAGTGCAATTTTCTCTAAAATATGCTCGCGATAATAATAACAAGATTTTCAATTTACCACAATACTTTTTGGGTATAATGATTCTTTGTGGGTATCATACATTACCTCAAATTCGCATGTATTGGTCAACTGATATAAATATTGTGAAAAAATGTATGTCACGAAATAAATTTCTAAATACACAAAAGAAACCTCCATTTGTCAGATAACAGCTTATTAGATACAAATGATAAATACAGTAAATTAATACCGTTTGTAGACATAAGAAATAAAAAAATTTGCAGGGGGAATATTTGCATTCAATCTGTCTGTCGACGAACAAATGATTCCTTATTTTGGACGGCATTCTTGTAAAATGTTTATCAAAAACAAACCAGTGCGATTTGGCTTCAAATCTTGGTATCTCTCTTCATCAGAAGGATATTTGTTTTATTTTATACTTTATCAGGGAGCACAGAACAAAACCGGAAAGACAACTCTTGGTCTTGGAGCTCACGTTGTCATGGATTTACTTTCAGTTGTAACTAATCCTTTCTATCACAGAATAATTTTTGATATTTTTTTCTTCTTTCAAACTTTTGTTCACTTGAAAAACAAATCCCTCAACCATGCGCCATTTCAAAATATAATAAATACATGGGAGGTGTAGATTTGCACGACAACGGTGTAGCGAATTATAGATGTGGGGTGTTAGGCAAGAAGTGGTGGTGGCCAATTTTTGCAAATTGTTTAGACAGCGTTATTATAAACTGTTGGAAAGTATATATCGCAAATGACAAAAAGATAAGTCAACTTGAGTTGCTCAATGTGCTACAGTCGGACGACCAATGAGGTCTATAGACGAACTTGGGTTTGATAGGAATAGTCATAATATAGTAACACACGAAACCAAAACTTAACGAAGATTCAAGATTTGTAAAAATTATACCATACATATGTGTCGAAGATGCAATGTTCACCTTCATGTAGCTTGTTTCGAAAGTTATCATCAAAAATAAAACAAAATTTTGATCCCGTATTATCCTATTGGTTCGTTTATGCACCAACAAAAAAAATTGATTTTGAAAACCATTATAATTTTTTTATGTATTTATAACTATATAGTTTGTAGTTTAATTGTTTTAAAATATTTAAAAGATAATAAAGCTACATATATATGTAGTTTTATGATTAACTTGTAAGTGCCAGTTCATGCATTGTACCGGCGGTTCGTTTTCGCACCATGACTTTTTGTTATTGTTATATTTTATTGTATCTTTTTTTAAAGAATTTCTTATTAAAGTTATTTCAAAATAAATAATAATAAATTCTTGTTTAATTTTACTAAAGTCTACCTTGGGCTTAAACGGGTTAACTGCTGCATACGATACCGTGTGGAAAAAGGTTTACTTTTAAATTGTTTAACGTTATTCGTTGTTACAAAATTATTTCTTTTATTGAAAATATGTTATTTAATCGGACGTTTTAGAGTTTTGTTGGAGATAAAAGCATCAAATTTAAATTTAAATAATTGTCTTCCATATCAGGGATCGATTCTTGCACCTATTCTTTTAAAGGTATATATTTCTGATATTCCTTCTTTACAATGTCGAAAATGTCGAATTTTTTCGAAATTCAAAGAAAGCTATCTGATGATTTGCGTATTAGTGAACATTCTTTCAATAAATGGGGATTATGCCCCAATCTTAAAAAGACCGAGGTTTCTTGTTATCATTTAAGTAATAGAAAAAAGTAGAAAACTTGATGTTTTTTAATTTACAAGGATCATTTAGAAAAGTCAAACAAAAAATGAAAACAAGAAATAATGCCATTTAAAAATCAGCTGGAAGAACTTGGGGAGCAGATGCAATGACACTTCGTACAGTTGCATCGGCGTTAGTTTATTCTACAACAGGATATTGTGCTCCTGTGTGGTTGAATAGTTATCATACGAAAAAACTAGATGACCAGTTGAATAAATTGCACTATGCGTATAATTAGTGGAACCATTAAATCTACTCCTCTCGATTGGCTTCCTGTTCTTTGTAATATTACTTCTTCGAACATTCGACAAAAAGCTGCGTTCAAACGAGAATGGGATAAATGCCAACTTAACAAAAACTTACCAATTTGGAATGATATTGAGAACTCTCCAGCTAAAAGACAATCTCGAAGTCCTGTATGGTTGCAAGACTACTTAACTACGGCTTTTTCTGAAGTTGAAGAGTGGAAAAAATTATGGTTTGGAGTTGATGTTTTCTATAAACATGATCCAACAATAGAAGTTGCGGGTTTCGATCAAAAAAGAAAACTTGGTCAAAAGTAAATCACATAAGAACACGCCATTCAAAATGCAACTCTATCTTGTTTAAAAGGGTTTCTAATCCAAATTATGACTGCGAAAACGAACCAGAGGCCGGCGCACATATTGAGAAGGATTGTCAATTTACAAAGGTTAAAGGAGGGTTTCTAAAATTTAACGAAGCTGTATATGGGTTACTAACATGAAGGACATCTGAAGTTAAGCAATATTTTGTATTCCCTGTCCTGATAATTTGTGTTTCCATTATTTTGTTTGCTATTTCTTTAACCTACTGTTTTTTCGTCATTGTCATGACTGGCGCTTGGACCAGTTCATTAGCTGTGTTGTTATGTTTTGTTGTTATTTACGTTCTATAATGTTTACACACTTAATTAATATTATTACATATGAATACTAAGTGTTGGCATGTTTAGGTCTTAGTGGTTCTCTTAAACCTTGAAGGAAATACTTTGCCAAGACGAACCAATCCACAATTGCTCACGGTTTCTTCACCACACTATACAGGTTTATACTGATCTTCTGGGGCACCATACATAATACTTACATCACAATACATTATTAAAAATGTACCATACGAATAAATAAACAGTATACCTCAAAATTGGTCCATTTTTGATATGCCTGAACCGTTTTTGCAAACGGCATGGAGCCGACGCCAATAGTATTAAAGGTAAACATCAGAAAAAATTAAACACATTTAATCCTTCCATCGACAACTAGAGGGCGTTATAAAGACTTGCCCGAAACAATCTGTTTGCGGACAAATTAAGAATTCACTCAAATAAAATAGAAATTTATTTTGTTCCAATAATTTTTCATGTTTGCATTACGCATGCAGTAAAACAAATATTTTTGTTTGATGACTTATTACTGATTTCAAAGTATAATAATAGTATCTAATGAGCATTAAAAAAACACTTCATGAAAATCTGTAATATACTATTGCTACATATGTAGTTCGAATATCGTCAAATATTCAATTAGTCTCTTTGACTCAAAGATTTATACAGAGTGGTCAATTTCAAGAATCTCACCATTGGGATATTATAAGCGGTGGGAGATACAGCATCGGTTAAATTAGAGAAAAATCGCACATTTTAACCACTTTTAAGAATTAAAGAAAAGTAAGATATTCCCAGTCATTCTCAAGTTATTTAAGTTTCCCTCAATAAAATAGGGTCCTAATAATTTATCACCTAACAGCCCACACCAAACATTAAACGAATATCTCACTTGAGGTCTTATACTATGAGTCAGGTAAGGGTTTTCGATGGAATAATAATATTTGTTTTTCGATTAAATATGCTACTATTAGTAAATAAGGTTTCGTCCGAAAATAAAATTGTTTTTGAAAATTAATATCATAATCATGATACCCATGTTTTTTTTAAATTTTGAACACCACTTTTAGATAAATTACATTCCCTTGCAATATTTCTCTGCGAGATTTCTGGATTAATATTCACTTGTGCCAACACATTTATCTCATTTACAGCGTCTAGATTTCTAAGAGTACGACGAGGATTTTCGAAGGTATGGTGTTGTCTCATACGTCTCTCTATGCGTGAAAAAATATGACGAGTAGGTTGTCGTCTTTCTGGATAAAGTTCACCATCAAGGCGTTCTTCCGCCGAAAAATGTGCCATAACTTTAGAATTCCAACAAAAACTGTTTTAAACTTTACACAGGTTATTTTAACTTGTAAATAATATTATTTGCACAAAAACACTTATGTTACAAATGTCAGTACTTGTTTTTTTATTGCTTGGCAACTGTAAACAAATTCTACATTCCATATTGCCATGGCCAACTGATTTTTAATAATAAATAATAAAAATACGTTTTTGGCTAGTTATTTAAGATTTTAGTATACATGTGATACATCAAAAAATTCGTAATTTTTGTAACTATTTATTGGTATAAATGTCTAATATGGCGCCCATAAGAAAAACAAAAGTAACCGTTTAAAAATCGATTTTTGAGTGAACCTACAAAATTTTTGATAGTCTTATTAAAAAGCAGCTGGTCGAAAATGTAAATCTAGTAAGTTTCATAAAAATTGTTTAATAAGTAAAAGTTATAACAGAAAGAGAAAAATGACAATTTTCAGTTTTTTTGTCATAAATTGATTATTTTATTTTTTAATTCTTAAAAGTGGTTAAAATGTGCGACTTTTCTCTAATTTAACCATTGCTGTATCTCCCATCGCTTAGAATATCCCAATGGTGAGCTTCTAGAAAGTGACCACCCTGTATAGATATCAAGTGTCATATCAAAAATACAGATGAGTAGGAGCTTAATAACCTAAACATGTATAATTTTTTAATATACATATTTACATAGTATCCATATTTTTGAAGAAGCGCCCTGTTTACATAGCACATGCAGGTGCTTTATACTAATTGCTTTAAAAATCAAGTGAGTTTTGTGTTGACTTTAATACTTGCCGTACATTAACATTGATTCTAGATGAATCAATGTACTTTTGAAATGGAGCCCACAAAAGATTATCTGTACAATAACTTACAATATCACAGTCTACATTCTCATTAAAAGTTCAAAGCTGTTATTATTTGTTACAAAATTCACTCTAGCCTGTAGAATCTTTGGCACCCCATGATAACACAAACGTGACTCTTTGCTCATCACTACAATATCACCACTTTCAATCAATAAAGCTGTCGGCTTAACATCAACAGTTTCCCTCCAATAAGAAAAATCGCAGTTTGACCAAAACTAAAATATATTCTAAAGTGTACAGTAAATTTTCAAATAAACTCACCTAAAAGAAAACAAAGGAGCTTCTAAAAACTGTTCTGAGTGATCTGTATGTCCCGATAATCGTGAATTCATGTGATAAAAATTAACAATTGCCGCCTCAGCCTTAAATCCTCTAAAATTAAGTATTTCAGCTACATATTCACTTAAGCCTGCTAAATCTGAAGGAAACACACTTTTGAAGCTTCACTATATACCTGAAAAAAAATCTTTAATAAATGCATCGATTTAAAAAAAGTAGTCTAACTTTCGTATCCCAATTATGATGATAGCCTAAAGTTGCCCACCTTAATTTATTTATAACACCAAAATCTTTTTGCCCATAACTCCAGAAATCTTCATTTGGTGGGATATAATTATGTACGTCCAAATTTAGTTTGTTCGGTTTTTAGTGTAATCACGTAAACTTCTTACTATCCAATATTTTTGACCAGTAACCGTAAATGGATTCTTAATAAATATTAAACCTTCAACGGGAGATGTTTATTTAAAGAAAATACTTGGAAATTGGCCCTTACCCGGATTGGTAGTTAATTCATAAACTTCCCATTCTTCAAGAGGTTTCAATCCATATTTGGCTTTGTCATTTGTATTGATACAGCATTTTTTAACCTGCTGAATAGTTCATGTAATATCGGTACATAGAAATGAATATGTATACTACCTGGTGTGTTAATACATCTTTGCAATCGCTAAAATTGAGAATATCGTCTAAAGGTGGATTTTGAGTTTTAAAATGTTGAAACTCTCTTTAAACATTTAATAAATTGATGTTCTTCAACTTTTCAAATTAATGTTTAAAATTGTGGTTATGTATAAAGAGTGAAAGAGTGTCTAAGCTTACATACTTTTACCACAGGATACTTCTAATAATTAAAAGCAAGAATTAGGTGTTTTGCATCGTTTTAGATTTATAAAAATTTGTACGTTTTATTATTCTAAACATTATAATATAGCTTAAAGTGGTACTAGAAAGTTAAAAATTGCTTTATTTGTACCCAAAACGCTTCTTGAAGTTCAAGTAATTAATATTTAGCGGAACGTAACATTGACTGTGACGACAAAGGTCATACGTTGACAGATGTAGCTGATTTTTCCCTAATTCAGTATCATAGAGTCAACCTCTTACAAGGAACTATCAACTACAGGTACAAAACAATTTTCTTCAAAGTTTTATGAGTAACTAGTTATGACTTGTCTAGTGGCAATCACATAAACAGCATGACAGCGACGGTACTTATACGATTCTTGACGTCACACGTCACCGATTTGTTTTAAACGGGAAAATTATTTTTTAATTTCTAAGAGTAATTTCTCGAAAACGGTCATCAGTTTTTGTATTTTAACAGTGTTCTTAAGTACCCACAAACTTCAAGTTATTAATTTTTGAAAAAAAAGTAACACCTAATTGTATTTGGTTACCACATGATCTGTAGTAAGTTGTAACTTTTAGATAATATACTAAAATTGAATTTTTGCGACTTTTGTATGTTCTCTGAAGAGTAAAAACTATATTTCAATTTAAATTTGTCGGGTAGTCATGGTTATTATTTTATATTTTACTTTACTATAATTGAATGATCAAACCATATTCATCTCTCGGGCTAAAGCCCTCGAGCTGTATTCATGGTTCTCCGGGCGTAATCATTATAGTAACGCACTTGGTGCATAAATAGCTATTATGCGCAAAAGTGTTGATAACAGAAGTGTGAGCTTTAGATAATTTTATTTTTACTATAATTGAATGATAACGCCTAGGATACGAGATATATAAACATTTCCATAACAACCAGGACATAATAAGAGGGCGTAATAAATTCATTACGCCCTCAAAACATTGTTTGATCTTAAAATGATGATCTATAAAATAATCAAAATTTTACAAAATACAATTTGCAAACATACGATAGATTTAAGTATTTTTTTTCATATTTTGCTTTCGCTTTAACGGTAGCAAACTTTCCTTAGCTTTTTGAGCATTTTCTTATACACATTCAGGTAGGGCATTCATAATTGCATTTCAAGGCCAAATTTGACAATTAATTAGTAATTTGTTTTTGTTTCATGGCTACCAGATATTATAGGTATTTGCGTAGGTAAGCGGTGTAACCAAAGATGCTAATTCATTTGTTTTTAAGAATACAAAGTGAAAAATAAAATCTCGTATGTACCACGCGTTATTGAATGAATACGCCCATCATGGTTCTCCAGGCGTAATCATTATAGTAACGCACTTGGTGCATAAATATCTAATAAACCGAGAATTTAGTTTTTGTTCCAACTTTGGTCGTTTTGTAAAATCTATAATATGATCTAATCCTAATAGCGAGGACATTCACTTAATTATATTGCAACGTACTATGTTTTTCGTTTGTGAATTTGTTTTAATATTGTGTTTATTCATAAAAATAATTCGATCATATATGCAGTGATTTATATATTTACTACAAATAAATGGTAAGTCTAGAAAATAGTAAATTAAAGGTATCCTTGAATACTGGAGCTGAGATTTTGTTAATAAATGAAGCATGGATAAATACAAATTAAGAAAACTTTAAACTAAAAATGATAAATGTTCAAAATTTAATAACTGCTAAAAAATGGAAAATGAATCTTATGCCATAAAAAATATGAGAATAGATGGATTATTAGGTATGGATATTATGGGAAATAGAACGGAAGGATACAGAAGGAGTTAAAGAATATAATAAGATTATAATGAATGTTAATAAGATGAATAAAAAAGAAATAAAAGTGAAGAAAGATGAAAATTAAGTGTCTGCATAAAAATGAAAAAAAAATGTTAAGAAGGCATCAGAGTTTATTTGATGAAAAACAAATTTTAGAAAAGATACATAAATTAACCATATTTGAAGAAGCGCTCTAGACGAAATCATACCAATAAGTTCCACAAACATTGAAAAAGCAAGTTTGGCAAGAGTTGAATGGAAGTGGAAGCCCAAGCCCTAAGGAATAATAAAAATATCAAGCACTTCATTTATTAGTCCAAGTTGTTAAAAAGAAAGATGGAAGTATTCGCTTATATTTAGATGCGTGAATAATAAATTATTTAAGAAAATTTCTGTATCAAAGTCCAGAGAGGATAGATACGTTTACAAGTAGATTAGGAAAGAGTTCAATTTTTACGAAACTTGATTTGAAAAATTTATTTTATTAAACTTTTACATGTAGAATTAAGAAAATATACAGGTTTTAGTATCGATAGTTTTGTGTATCAATTTAAAGTAGTACCATTCGGGTTATCGTCAGCGTTAGTAGAGTGAATAGAGTGATCCAGAAAATATTGAAGACGTGAAGAATTTTGTATTCTTTATATTGATGATATCGATGAAAAGTGTGAATTCATTCTGAAGGAGACAAAGTTTGTAAGATTCAAACTTAGTGCAAAAAGATTTAGAATAGATAACGAAAGGATTAAAGATATACTATAGTATAAGAAACCCAAAAATATTAAAATGTTGCTAGGATTTTTAGGAGTTTTGAATTTCTACAGAAAATGTATATCAAAATACAGGAAAAAAACAATAATATTATTTGAGTTATTAAAGAAGAACAAAAATAGAAGTGGGAATGGAAACAAGAAAAGCATTTGAAGAACTGAACAAACCATTTTATGAAAATTTGAAATTAGTACATCCAGATTTTGACAGAACTTTTGTTTTAACTACGAATGCTTCAGATAACGCGATAGATGCTGTACTTTTGCAAGTCATAGATGGACTTAAACAATAAATTTTATTTTATTTCAAGAACAATAAAAGTAGCAGAATTAAAGACAATAACAGAAAAAGAAATGTTAGCAATAATGCAGTTAATTAACTGAGATATTACTTATACGGAAGTAAATTTATAATAAGGACTAATCATTCAGCGTTAACATTTTTGATGGCATTTTTCTTAGTTTATACTATTCATACGTGTCAATGTTTAAACGAGATGTCGCAAGACACACATTTTACTTAACATTTTTTATGTTTATTACTACAATACCTATAATTTAAAATATAACATATTAAAGAGAACAAAATATAGTATCAGATAGTTTAAGAAGAAGATGATACCTACGTTTAAACCACTTAAATCACGAAAAATTTTATACAGAAGAAGGATAACAGTTGTTACGGTTTTATTTTCAAAGTTAGAACGTATGTCAAGAGCCTTCTTAATGAGGTGTGTCTGTGTAGTACGTTACTACAAAAGACAAATTTGCCGCGCATGTTGCTAATTTTCGATTGGTGGAAATAAAATAAACAAAAGTTTTGGAGACGATCAGCGGACATGTTCTTCTTCTTTTCTACATGGGTGTTTTGGCGTGTCTCTTGAAGTTAAAATTTTACACATAAATTATTACTGTGTGTTTTAAGATTTCCAAGTCGAAAAAAAACTTACCTAAAATTCGACACATTAATTGCGAGCTTTAATTATTGTTGTTGCTAACGCACGTAATCATATGCGACAGTCTCTCTATTTCTGTCACATTCTTCTAGTACTTTAAGATTTGTTTGCTGTATGGAATTGTCTATTTGTCTCTCTGATTTGTGTTTGTTTTAGCGTATTAGACCTTTAGTTAAACCTTTTGAACTCCTGTTGGTCGGTTTATTTCTTTCTGTTACCCAGCAGGTGGAACCTTGTTAAGCAGCAGTCTATTTCTTTACAGTTCTTCAAGGACCCCCACTCACCGACTAAGTCGGACGCTGCTGTACTAACTACTACAAATACTAGATCCTCCACAAATTCAGTGGGCTACATTGAGCCAAATTTCCTTATTTTTTCTCTCTAGGTTATACCGCTAGAACTGTCGCTTTCTTTTTTTATTTGTAAACCACAACCGTTACACAGTATGACAGCATAATGTCATTTATCAAAACGTCAAAACGTACGTGTGTGTTTTAGGCGTTTTTAATACACATATAAAATATGGAAGGTGATCAGTACCTTACAGTACTCCATGGTCAACAAGAAAAACATGTTGTTCCTGAAAATCACCACTTTGGTTTCGGACCTGGTTATCAAGACGCTCCCGGATAATTAGGAAAAAATGTACATCGCATTTTCATAAAACACAATCACACACTAATATAGGGCACACAACAAATATTCTACAAATTAATGTTGAGGGGTTGAGTAAGGACAAATCACATTTCTTGTCTAATCTTTGTTTCAGGAATAGGGTCGATATTTTACTTTTACAGGAAAGATGGAGATGAGACAAGTATATTCAATAAAGGCATAGTAAAAAGTTTTCAATTAGTAGACTTTATTGAGAGCCCCATTCATGGAATATCAGCATACGTCAAAGAAAATATTCTATACGAAAATATACAAAAAAGTATAATTTTTGAAATTTTCGTTATAACTACTAAAATAGAAGATTTACACGTAGTAAATATTTACAAACCTCCTCCAATACCTTGACCAGAAACTTTTAATGTCGTTTTTCCTCATACATGTGTATACGTTGGTGACTTTAATTGTCACAACACATTATGGGGCTAAAAAGACAACGATATCAATGGAGTAACGTTACAAACATGGATGGAATTTTAAAACATACATTTAGTATACGATCCAAAAGACAACAAAACCATTGATTATAAATTTTATAATCAATGATCAAACATTTTACTCCGGTCGATGCCAAAACGATTACAGCCCGGACCTGTGTTTAGTATCAATGGATCGTGACATGATTCCATTACAATCAACACCTATAGTATTAAACGATTTTCCAAGAAGTCAACATAGACCTTCGCTAATACAAATTGGATTTCAAATTCCGTTTGTAGAATCTTTAGAAAAACTAAGGTAGGTGCTGTTAAATGTGCAGTAAAAAATCCATTCCACGAGGTTTTTGACAGGAATATGTCCCATGTTGGTCAACTTATTTATTTATTTAATCGTATAGTACATTTTAAATATTGTAGTGTGATGTAAGTATTATGTATGGTGCCCTAGAAGATTAGTATAAACCTGTACAGTGTGGTGAAATGTGTCAACTGAAACAAACAGATTGTACAAATCATATCTAAAAATCCAAATAAAAAATTTTCTGATGTTCCTTCTTTACAATATCGAAAATTCGTCTACGCTGATGATATGGCAATTTTATTTCAACATTCGGATTTTTCGAAATTGAAAATAAACTATCTGATGATTTGCGTATTATGGAAAATTATTTCAAAAATGGCAATTATTCCCCAATCTTATAAAGACAGGTTTCTTGTTTTCATTTAAGTAATAGAGGAAAAAGTAGAAAACTTAATGTTGTCTTTAATAATACAAAGTTAAACCATAATTGTGGTGTATTATTCGTTAAATATGGTTTTGTAAAAATTAAAACTGTGATTTATTTTTAATTGGTTTCGTTTACTACGATTGCTTCGTTTGTTATGATTTACAATGAATATGAAAGTACATGAACGGATTATCACAAGGACAAATACAATATGATAAAATACAACGTTTAACATTTTGTTCTTATAATGAATGACGTATAAGTTTTTAATTGTAGAATCGAACAGTAATTTTAACCCAGTTTATCTGGTAGTAACTTTAGACACGTTTTTAATTTACAAAGATCATTTAGAAAAAGTCAAACAAAAAATTAAAACAAGAAATAATGTCATTCAAAAATTAGCTGGAAAAACTTGGGGAGCAGATGCAAAGACACTTCGTACAGCTACATTGGCATTAGTTTATTCTACAGCAGAAATTGTGCTCCTGTCTGGTTGAATAGTAATCATGGAAAAATATAGATGCCCAGTTGACTTGCACTTATGCGTATAATTAGTGGAACCATTAAATCTACTTCTCTCGATTGGCTTCCTGTTCTTTGTAATATTACTCCATCGAACATTCGACGAAAAGCTGCGTTAAAACGAGAATGGGATAAATGCCAACTTAACAAAAACTTACCAATTTGGAATGACATTGACAACCCTCCTGCTAAAAGACTTAAATCTCGAAGTTCTATATGGTTGCAAGACTACTTAAGTACGGCTTTTTCTGAAATTGAAAAGTGGAAAAAATTATGGTCTAGAGTTTATGTTTTCCATAAACATCTCATTGATGATCCAACAATAGAAGTCCCGGGCTTTGATCAAAAAAGAAAAATTTGGTCAACAGTAAATCGCATAAGAACAGGCCATTTAAAATGCAACTCTATGTTGTTTAAATGGAGTGCGATTTCAAATCCAAATTGTGACTGTGAAAACGAACCTGAGACCGTTACACAGATTGTAGAGGATTGTCAATTAACGAAGTTTAAAGGAGGGTTTTCAAACATTCATTATTTAACGGATGAAGCTATATTATGGCTTATGAATCTGAAGGACATCTGAAGTTTAGCAATATTTTGAATTCTTGTCTTGATTATTTGTTTTCTATTATTTTGTTTTGCTATTTCTTTAACCTATTTTTTGTCATTGTCGTGACTGGCGCTTGGACCAGTCCATTGAATGTCGTTATGTAATGGCTGTGCTGTTATATTTTATGTTCTTATTTACCTTCTATAAAGTTTACACACTTAATTAATATTGTTACATATGAATACTAAGGTGGGTAAGAGATGGCATGTTTAGGTTTTAGTGGTTTTCCTAAACCTTAAAGCAAATGCTTTGCCAAGACGAACCAATCCACTATTGCACATGGTTTTCTCACCACACTATACAGGTTTATACTGATCTTCTGGTGCACCATACATAACACTTACATCACAATACAATATTTAAAATGTACCATACGAATAAATAAAATAAATCAAGATCATATTCAGTTTCATAACACATTCATAAGGAAATCTTGCACAAAGAAACATACAAGAAATGAGAATATTGGTGACAAATAACTATAAAGAACAGATGGAATTCTAGACAAAGTTGAAAATTTTATAAATTGGACTTCAAATATTGAAACAGCTTATGTACCTTTATATTTAATAAAAGGAATAGATCCGCCAAGTCCATGGGAAAATTTAGAAGTGAGAGATTATTACCAAGATTTAGAGAAAGCAAGAGAAAGAGTTGAAATATACTCGAGAAGATGAACATAGCAATAAGAAAGTGAACCAGATTCAAAAAAAATAATTTAGTAATAAATAGTTTAACAGAAGGTAGAAGAATTAAAAATGCACGTTCGAAATTAATAGTTCCGTATATACGACCTTATGGAATAAATAAAATAATGAATGATATAACCTACGAACTGAAAAATATTGATAGTTACGAGATAAGAGAAAAATTTCAAGTAAATCTGATATATCCTTTTGTTAATGATGAAGAATAAAATTGTCAGAAAAATTTGTTTAAGTTGCAAACATAGTTATCTATGTATATTGCGATGTTATTCTTGTCCCTGCTCCCGAGAACATGAATAAAGATGATTCCAATGTAAAATAGTCGATATTTGTAGCGGTGTAGAATAATCGGTAGATGTTTGGTGAGATGCTTGCAGCTGACAGAAATTTGTTGAAATTAAGCCTTAATCCAATATGCAAATTGAGGTTAAGGAAACCGACAAATTTAGAGTCCGATTATAGTCCTAGTATGGCGCAAGCAATTGAAAGGGAATAAAAACGTAAGAAGCAATAAGCAAGCAGTTTCCCATGTAATGAATTTAATGTTAATTAATTACATAAAATTCGTAGCCAAGTTACAGAAAACTAATCAAAGGAAATTTAGTTCAAAACAAGCACCGGTAGATGTCAGCGCGGAGTTTGTTGATTAAACCGTTAAAAGTTTAAAAAAAACGGATAATCAAGTATGCCTTGATACCAAAATGATAATACGGCGCGTACTGACGCCAACTTCTTCTTTGATTCAGACGTGTTAAAGAAACAACGTTCACGTTAATAAAAATTAGAAAGAGAGCAAACTACTCTGACGTCTCATTTTACAAAACGTCAAAAATTTATTAAATAAAGTGACGCGATTTGTTGATTGTACCGAAACAATTAAACGCAAGCTAAATGTAAACGCAAGCAAAAATAAAACTAAAAATGTATTTAAACAAAAATTTAAAAGGTTATACTTGTGAACAATTTAAATTAAGGAATAGTTTCAAAGCTGTAGATACAGAAAATCCTTATTGAGTTATAAATTGTAAGAACAATATTCTCAGAAAGTCAACATACGGTGTCGGATGCTGAGCGTTTAGCTAACTTCTTCGATGAAGAATATTTTGGAATGCAATTGAAGATCTCCCTCTTAATGTGCGTTGGGGTATATATTTGCGGATAAATAGTGGATCGATTCATGATTCAAGAATTGTTCGTTACTGGTTGAACTAAAAACTGCTGCCACGAACGGTGAATACTGTAACCATTGATTATCTTAGTGCATCTCATAAATGCAACATCGGTGTCTACATTCGAGAATGATTCAAAAATCAAACTTAGCAGTTTCCAAAGCCGTTCGTTCTTATCGCAAAATAAGTAACTTGCACGTGCACTCAACTAATTTAGCTTGCTACGAATTTATCCTAGTGCATCATAATAGTTGCATTTGCGAATTGTTTTTAAATTTTAAATTATTTTAAATTTTATATTATTCTTAAAAGTTTGCATCAAACTAAACAAAAATTAATAAAACAAATTTATTTCAAAATTTGTTAAATCTGCGGCACATTGAAAATAGGTTAAATTTTATGAAATTACCCTAAAACTTCTCCTGAACGATCTAAACTTTTGTATATATTTTTTCGAAAATAGGGATTTTAACAAGTAAAAACTCGACCAAGTTGAGGTCAATCGGTTAAATACACTCAGATAATTAAATTAAATACAACTTATGATAAAAACATCATTTTTATGTATTTCCATGTAATTTGATTATTATTTACATAAACAATTTATTTGCTTCGAACGCAGTTGGAAAAGATGAATCTGCTGAGTTTTTTTTTTAATCCAGAAGGACGTCCTAGGTTGTAATTCGCTTTGCAAGTTGATTCTAAGAAAAAAATTACATAAATTTAATAATAAAGTTGTTAATGGGCTATTCAATTTGTTTTGTATTTTTGTTTTTGCGCAAAAACTTACAGTTGGATAAATTAAACATCATAAATTATATGCCATCAATTTTCAAACGGAATAGTTAGTAAAACACGCGACGAATTTATGTGAATCACTTCAAACGAGTGCATAATTCATTATCTTATCAATTTGAAATTTAAAAAAACTATAGAAAGGTAGATAAGTTAATACACAAAACTATTTCAGTAGGTAAATAAAAATAATATTAATTTGCTTTATAAGTACCTTCTTTCTCGAATTTTGGCGGCACTGAATTTTTATCTAATTGTTTCTTTTATTGTTTATAATTATGTCTGACCTTAAAAAATGTTTTTCACAAATTAACGTATTTCCTAAAGCGTCAATATCTACAAGAGCAATAACATTGTTCCACAATTTTTTTCCACTTGCTGGCGCGGTATATACTTTTATTGGAAATTAAAAAAACTATTGTCTCTGTTCTTCTTCGTATTGTTTTGCAATTCACGTATTCGCACTTAGTCATTGTCACAACAAATCACAATAACTTCCAGACACACGCACAAACTCGGAACGGTTCAACGGTGACGTTAATTCAACGCAATCAAGAAAGCAACTAAAATATTTCGCGGAAGTCGACGGTAGAGCCAACTACAAATCGGTTAAATTGTACGTCACATTTTCCCCATATGCGTTGCGGATCTTAAGTAACTTTATAATGAATGATAATACATCAAAACTTCGGTTGGAATTCAGTTTTGCCCACACGATTAGACCTATATATTTAGAAAGCCCATGACCTAAAGAGCACGAATACACAAAAATTTTAGAAAAAAAGTTGCGAAACTCAGTCATTTGTTTCTTGCAATTACGGCAATTTTTAAACATGGGCAATAAATGATTTCTAATTGCATAGCTTATTGCCAGATTCCGTGTTCCAGTTAACTCGCTGAGTCTTTTTCGATTCCATTTTGGCTTGAAATTCAATGGCACAACAACAGAAGAAGAAGTAGAAGGAATTGCACTGTGACACATTTTGATTAATTGAAAACAATGACTAATTTGAGGGGTTGTTTCCATATTTTCAATATAATCTAACCTAACCTAACAACTGTGCACGGCGATGTAACCCATCCTAAATTAAATAGAAGAGAGTGAAGGGCTTTTCCTGAACAACTGTGCACGGCGAAACCTAATCCCTGGCTGTGCACGGCGGCTTTGTATTGAAAAATCAATAAAAAATATTTTTTATAAAATAATTGTTTTCACCATGTTCCGCAACTTTTTTTCAAAAATTCTTGTAAATTCGTACTCCCCAGGTCATGGGCTTTCTAAATATATAGGTCTCATCGTGTGGGCCAAATTGAACTAGAGCCGATTTTTTGTACTTTTAGTGGTTGTTTTAATTAAGTTAGTTATAGAATCTGTAAAAGAGTATTTTAACTCAATTTATGTCTAAAATTACAAATAACCGGGATTCTAAAAAACTTAACACTGTCACGATTTCCTCTACTGCCACAGTTCACTACACAACCAAATGCTGGCATTATAGTACATTACAAATCAATTAAACGTATAAACTATATTAAAATCCTATAACTCAATGATAAAATTCATCTTATTATACGTAAGTTTGCCCTACAGTAGCCATTTTTAAAGGTCTTTGACAGCTATCTGACAGCGCATTGAAATGTCTTATACGAATCATAAACATAGATCATAAAGAGAAAACTATTTTAACAAACCCTAAACAACATATGCCTTTGCTTGTGGAATCATACATGAGTATTAACCAGGTCTAAAGAAACCCAGAGACATCTTCTTTGAACTCATTTAGACAAATCTAAAGTCGGGGGTGGGCCCGACTCAAACAAACCGGTGGCTAAGTTCTACTGGGACCCAGTGTTGCGGGGTATAACGCATCCCCTTGCCCAGGGATACGGGTGAAGACCACACCGGCAGAGAAGGCGGAGAATAGAGTCCTCAGCACGGCGCAAGTGGCAACCCTGCTTATAGGGATTGTATAGAAGCGATCACTGACGTTGGGAAGCAGCGACGTCAGAACGGAAATGATGCAGATGGGAAATGATCCCGGTATGGCTCATACTCTGACACTTATAAGCGAAGTTAGGACGACTCAATCGGTTATAAGACTGCGATGAGGAAGGCAAGAGGAAACCACCTCATTATAACTCCTGAGTATAATTAACATGGTGAGTAACAATGTAGAAACGGTCCTTAGTCCCCGGCAGCCCTTAAATGGGCAGAGGGTGCAAAGAATCCCCGGAGGATTAAAATAGGCACATGGAATGTGCAGAGTATGTTTGAAAGTGGCAAAGCACATAACGTAATCAAAGAAATGAAGAGACTAGAAATTGACATATTAGGTATTAGCGAAACTCATTGACCGGGTACTGGACAATGTACGATAGGGAACATACTGTTTTTTATTCTGGCAACGATACCACACATCATCTGAACGGAGTTGGCATAATTATTTCATCAAACATAAAACATTCTGTGAAGTCATTTACACCGCTCTCCGACAGAATGCTACTACTACAGTTGAAGGCTTACCCAATGGACGTAAACATTATACAATTGTATGCCCCAACGGCCGACAAGGAGGACGCAGTCATCGAGAATTTCTATGAACAACTGGAATCACTGATGAAAATGACTAAACAGACCGAAGTTACAGTGATTGTCGGTGACTTGAATGCTAAAGTCGGTAAGGGATTGTGGAGGACACTGTTGGTAATTTCGGACTGGGCATAGAAACGAGAGAGGAGATCGATTAATACGCTTCTGCCAAGAACAACAACTTGTGATAACCAACACCTTTTTCAAGCTCCCACCACGCAGACTTTATACCTGGAAATCTCCAGCAGACTCAGAAAGTAAAATCGTAAGGAATCAAATAGACTTCATCATGATACCAAGAAGATATAGAAACGCAATCAAATCAGCGAAAACGTATCCTGGAGCTGATGTTCACTCCGATCACACTCCATTGATATGTAAATTTGATCTTAAACTTAAACGCCTTGAAAACAAAAGACCTCAAAATACTGCTATAAACATTAGAAAGCTAAACAACCCTGACATCAGACAACAAATACAGGAAACATTGAACAAGGACATCGAGAATTTAAAATTATCCACAGCCGACGAATTCTCTCAGTGGACCACAATTAGGAAAACTATTGAAGAAACCAGTACAACATTTTTGAAGCAGGACCGTACTAAAAAGAAGGAATGGATGACTGATGAAATACTTGATATGATGGAAGAGAGAAGAAACTACAAGAACAAGAATCCAACAAAATATCATGAAACTCATATCAAAATAAGAGCAAAAATTAAAGAAGCGAAAGAGCTTTGGTTGACGGAAAAGTGCAGTAAGATCGAGGAATGTGAAAGGAGGTACGACTACCACAATCTGCATAAACGGGTGAGAGAATTAACAAATGGACGGACAAACAAAAGAACACCTACTAGCCTATTAGATCCAAATGGCAACCTAATATCTGATGATTCGAAACTAATTGAGATGTGGGAGACGTATGTGAAAGAACTTTTCGATGCTGAGCGAACAGACAATTGCACGGAACATGACGATATTTGCGGGCCCTCTATTATGAGATCTGAAGTAGAAAGAGCAATTTTATCCCTAAAAACGATAAGGCTCCAGGCCCCGACAACATTCACGGAGAAATCCTGAAACTTTTATGCACAACCAATGACTATTTTCTCGACATCCTGACAAACATGTTTAACAATATCTATGACAGTGGAAAAATCCCTGAAGACTGGATACAGTCAACTTTTGTGGCGATACCCAAAAGTCTAGTCCAAAATATTGTGAAGATCACCGCTTAATAAGCCTCATTAGTCATATAACTAAAGTATTTACCAGGATCATCCATAACCGAATATATCACAGATGCGAAATGAACATCTCCGAATCACAGTTTGGTTTCCGCAATGCACTGGGCACCAGAGAAGCGATATTCAGCCTGCAGGTTCTCATTCAACGATGCAGAGACATGAAAAAGACGTCCATCTATGCTTTATTGATTTCTCAAAAGCGTTCGATAACGTCCAACACGACAGACTTTTAGAGGTGCTAAGGCAGACTGGCATCGATGGAAAGGATATCCGAATAATATCCAACCTCTACTGGAACCAAACTGCTAAAATAAAAGTTAATAACGCGTTCAGCAACAAAATTGCTATCAAAAAAGGAGTAAGACAGGGCTGCATCCTATCACCTTTACTATTCAATATATACTCCGAACAGATCTTCAGAGAGGCTCTAGGCGAAGCATCGGAAGGAATCAAGATAAATGGTGAGACAATTAACAATGTCAGATATGCTGATGATACGGTGATCATCGCAAACGATAACGAGGAACTACAAAGACTCATGCAAAACATCCAAACAACAAGCAACAAATATGGACTCCCATTAAATGCGTCGAAAACTAAATGTATGTGTATAACAAGAAATATTCAAACACCAATCAACCTTAATGTAAACAACAAAAACATTGAACAAGTAGAATCATACACATACCTTGGAACTACCGTGAATTCGAACTGGGACCAATCAAGAGAAATCCGTTCACGAATTGAAAAGCTCGAGTCACGTTTAATAAGATGAAAACCTTATTTATCAGTAAGAGTATATCCCTTAAACTAAAATTAAGATTAGTTAGATGCTATATTTTCTCTGTCTTATTCTACGGAGTAGAGGCCTGGACAACAACAGAGGCAACTTTAAAGAGGTTGGAAGCTTTCGAAATGTGGATTTACCGGCGCATTCTTCGAATACCATGGACCGACCACACAACCAACGTGGAAGTCATGAGAAGAATAGGAAAAGAAAAAGAGGTCGTACTCACAATAAAGAGCCGCAAACTCCAATATTTCGGCCACATTATGAGACACGATAAATATCGTCTATTGCAGTTAATAGTTCAAGGCAAAGTGGATAGTAGAAGAGGTCCGGGAAGAAGGCGACATTCATGGATGCACAACCTAAGACAATGGTTTGGACTGTCATCTGTCCAGCTGTTTAGAAGTGCTGTAAACAAAATCAAGATTGCTATGTTAATAGCCAACGTCCACAGGGGATAAGGCAGTGATAGAAGAAGAAACAACATATGTAGAAAAAAAAAAAAAAAAAAATCAAAATAAAAAAAAATTTTATTTATTTTAATATTAAAAAAAAAAAAAAAATTTTTAAATTTAATTGTTTTTTTTTATTTTTTTTAAAAAGGCTGTGTTAATTTTTTTGAAAAAGAATTTGAATTAGTGGTGGAATTTTTTATTTTTTAGTAAAAAAAATTTTTTTTGGAAGATTTTTTTTTTTTTTGAAAATTTTTTTTTTTTGTTTTTTTTTTTTTTTTTTAATAAAAATTTAAAATTAACCTTATTTATTTTTTTTTTTTTTCCCCCCCCTTCCTTTTTTTTTTTTTATAAAAAATAATATTTAAAAAAAAAAAAAAAGGAAGATCTAAAACAATGGCTTGTGTATAACTGAGGTTCGGAAAGCTTAAGAAAAGTGGCTATTCTTTCTGGAATTTCCCCACAAGTGTTTTTTTCCCACAGGTTGAGAATAACGTTTATTATTTTGAAACTTTTGTAATATTTAAGACATATTTCTACAAAATTTATAGAATTTTTAATTGCAAATACTCTATCTGTTTAGTTTTGGTATTCTTTAAAGTTACCAATATGGATGAATTTAAGTCCTTTACATCATTGATTGAAAGTTGAACCAACTCATCTTTTCTACACGCTCCAGCTACACCAAAGATTTGTGTAACCTACATTATTTATTATTAAAATTAACAGTACACATACCAATCAAAATTACAACTCACCTTTAGCAATTAATATGCGTTACCCGGAGCATCAGTTAAAAATGTATATACAGGGTGGCTTATTAGTGCGAGGAAGGTGGATATCTCGGAAAATATTAGGGTTAGAAAAAAACTTTTGCAATAAAAGTTGTGCAAATTATCGAACTGCACATTTTAAAATTATTTTCGTTTATACAGGGTGTTCCATAAAAGTGCAACATACCAAAGTTATGTTTTTTTAAACGAAACCACCCAGTTTTTATTGTAAATTTGGATTTCTTGGAAAATTCGAATGTAACTTTATGCATTATACCAGTGTCTAAAATGGAGGTTTTTGGCATTATTGCACTTTTTCTGGAAAAATTGCTGTTTCGAAAAAATTAAATAACTCAGTTATCCTGGAATTTATCCAACCGCGATTTCGTAGCTTTAATATGCGTTACATGTACTAACTAAAGCTTATTTGTTCGCGTTTCTAACCTTGATACGTTTTGAGTAATCAATTATTTAAATGGAACTCCCTAAATTCGTGGATAACTTGAATTTTTCAAATAGCACTACCTAATTTTTTACGTACCGTTAAACGTGGAATTTTATAAGCATTCTAATGATAAGGTTGTAGGTACCTAACTCTTACGGGTTTTTGCGGTTTTTTGAGTTAGAATTAGATACCTACAATCTTATCATTACAAAGCTTGCGAGAATATACGTTAAACGGCACATAAAAATTAGGTAGTGCCATTTGAAAAATCAAAAGTTCAATTTAAAGAAGTGATTACTCAAAACCAAGTGAGGTTAGAAAAGTGAACAACCAGCTGTAGGTAGTTAGCACATGTAATGCATATTAAAACTGCGAAATCGCAGTTGAATAAATTCCAGGATAACTGAGTTATTTATTTTTTTGGAAAAGTCAATTTTTCCGGAAAAAGTGAAATAATGCAAAAACCTTCCATTTTGATACTATGTATAATGCATAAAGTCACATTAGAATTTCCCAAAGGAGTCCAAATTTGTTATAAAAAATGGGTAGTTCCATTTAAAAGAACATAACTTTGGTATGTTGCACATTTATGGAACACCCTGTATGATCGAAAATAATTTTAAAACGTGCAGCTCATTAATTTGCACAACTTTTATTACGAAAGTTTATTTCTATCCCTAATATTTTCCGAGATATCCTCCTACCTCGCACTAATGGGCCACCTTGTATGTCTTCTCAGCTAAGTATTTTGGACTTTTGGGCTTATAGCCTTCGGTTTGCCTTTTAGAAATGCGATTAACTTGGTAAACTTGCTAATATCGATGTTACTTTTTACACATAAAGTTGCTTTCACAATAGAATAATATAACCAAAGTGTAGAAGACCTGTATTGTTTGGAAATGTCTGCAAAATACACTAAGATCACATTTTCCGTGTAGTTTGTTGCTTTTTTAAGTCGACCCCATTTTAAAAAGTCATCGTATGTCTTTTCATAAATTTTTCTCGATTTAGCAGGTAACAAATCCAGAAGCATGTTACCTACTTCCTGTTTAATATCGGGAGGAGTATTAGAAAGTTCTTTATTATCAGTTTCCATTTTCACTAATTTTAGAAGTTCGTAATTCAAAATTTTAAACGACGCCACGCGCAGTAGCGACGAGTTTAAAAATGACGGTAAAGAACATTTTGTTCTTAATTGTTGTAACCTACCCTAGAGGTCGCGACCAGTTCATGTTCATAAATTTAAATTTTTAATTAGTTTATTATTATGTTAGAGGTTTTAATTTATATGTTTGTTTTTTCAAACTTATTAGTACTATTATTTTAAGATCTTTTTCTATTTTGTATTAAAATTAAAATAAAATACGTAATTAAAAAATAAATTTGCTTCGACTTAAGATTACTAGGAAGTGCAAAAAAAATTTGTATGCACCACAGGTGTAATAGTATATTATGATACGGGTTATATAAGAAGCATTTTGGCGCACGCACGGGTTTAGGACACGAAGAACGCACCGAGGAGTGTCCTACAAGAGTAAGTGAGACAAAATGCCCTATAAACAAGATACCATACAAATTTTTATATTTTGCCCTTTAATTTTAGTTTTCCATTTAAAATTTGCAATTAATGTACTCTGAGTATTTTAGCAGTTGTCGACACACTACACTGTAGATGAGATTTAAAATTTAAATTGATCAAATGTATAGCCATTGTTTTAAACTAATTTAAAAGTATGACGAATTATCATCTACTCCGCCAGAAAATGTAGAATACAATGCAGAACTTATAATCTTGTAAAGTATTCGTACGAATAATTGGTTGTTGAAAACATGAAAAAAGCAGAGATTGAATTTCATGTAATTCCATCATTTCCTTACAACAATCACAGGCTATTTCTACCTCAAAAATACAGAAAATAAAAATTAATAAAATGAATGATTAAATTTTACCTGAAACACAAGAGTAATTAAATGTCTAAATGAGATTTTTTTAAATACCCAATACTTTCATTACATTTAATAACGTCGTCGTTATGAATAGGAGTAGATTTGATTTTACATTTAATCGATTCATTTGACATACCATTGTTACCAACTTTAAGTAGATAAACTTTGGGTGCTATAATGAGCACGCTCCAATTAATAATAGCACGGCTCGGGCAACAATTTTCATGCTTGCACTGAAAAAAAAGATTTGTTGTAAATACTAAATATATTTGTTTGCGGATGAGTTGGTTATTGTAAAGAACAGTTATTTGCTTTAAATAAGCATTTGTGTGTTTGAAGTAGTACTAGTTTTTCCTTATTGTTTAATTTAAAAAACTACTTTGTTTCAATCCTAATTGTTTGAATTAAACAATCAATTGTTTCACTTTCATGAGTTCGTAATAAGAAATAACCGATTGTTTGACTCAAACAAATGTAAGTTTCAATAAAAAAAAGTTTACTTTGCTTAAATCGTTCGAATTCGTTGAATCGCCGGTTGTAAGCCGTACTACGCCATATTGGTCGTATTCTTGTACTTAGCGTACCTATACTCGTATTCTTTTCTTGTAACGTGCAAAAACGTTGATAGTGCTAAAGTGGCATATTTTGCCTTACCATTATAATTCTAAATAAATGGCTGATGAGAAAACCCGCCAACTTATGTCCGATTGGGGTTTTGAAGGGCTGATCTCCAAGTTCCAAGGTAAGTTGAGTAATCAATATTTATCTAGTTCAGATTTTTGGAATCTTTGGAAACGAAATGGTTTTTAAAGAAATTGAAAATTAAAAAAATAGTAATTCAAGACTAATACACGTAGAAAACCACTGTTATCCATCATTCTGCGCGCTTTGTCAGCTTTTTTGTGAGAACTGCAGATTATTACATTTTGTGCAACGCTTATCTCACTATTTATTAAAGTAGCGTGTATACTTTTGTCACAAACGTATTATATTTTATTTTTGTGCAATTAAATCGGTATTGAAGTATGTATAGATTATCAGTTTCCCATTTATTGTAATCTTTAGAAGAATGGGGAAACGAACGAAATGAGTTTTAAAGAAATTAAAAATTAAAAAAAATAGTAATTCAAGGCTAATACACGTAGAAAAACCACTGTTAGCATTATTCTGTGCGCTTTTGTCAGCTTTTTTGTGAGAACTGCAGATCATTACATTTTGTGCAAAGCAAAAATTTTAATTGTATTATGTGAATTATTAGACAATGCCGATTTGACTTTGTAATTTTATAGAGGAAGAAATTACATTGGATGCCCTACTTGCTTTCATAAGGGATGATATAAAATTGTTAGTACCAAAAGTTTTACACCACCACTGACCAATTCTACATCAGATTCAATTCAAGTGGAAGTTTTTAATGAAGCTGACAACAGGTGGAATGATTCTGTATCTACACCACAGTATACATCTACGTCTACACTAAATTCATCAGAAACTGTATTAGAAACACCTTTAACACATATTGAAAACAATCATATATGTAAAGTTTTACTAATTTTAAACGCACATGTTCAGGAAAAAACACAATTGTGTCATCTGAACTAATAATTTCTCAACGTGGATAAAGTTAACCCCCATTTTTTAAAATTAAATAAATTGTTAGTTGTTCCAGATTGTTGTTTGTTCTGTATTGTTCCAAAGTTATAAGGCCCAAAAACAAAAAACAACACATTAAACTCAAAAAACATCTTTATTTAGTGGCCCCCATTTTTGAAAAATCAATTTTATTTTACTGTTCTGAATTGTTCTAGGTGTTGTGAACATTATTCTAAATTATCAATTCTCTAAAATAAATTTTTACAAACATACGACAAAATAGTTATTCCAGGTTGATCTGTTTGTTCTATTTATTGTTCCAAAGATATAAAACAAAAGACAATACAAGGAATGCAAAAAGAAATTTTTAGCGTAGAATAGAACATATAGAACAATCTGGAACAACTAACAATTTATTTAATTTTACAAAATGGGGGCCAACTTTATCAACGTAATTTCTCAGTTGCTTTTACATTTAGATATAGGATAAATCTAGTTTTAATATTTCAATATGTACAATAATAAACGCATGATGACACAATCTTTCGTGGAAATGAGAATGACTGCAGTGTGCATTACTTACTACGAAATAACAATTGTAAAATTTGTGTATGCTTCTAATGTCAACATTAATAATCTCTCAGTACATGTAATTTAAAAGTAGTAATTTTTTTTATATCTGTTCAAGGTTGCCTTAAATAAAATCGATTCCTCTAATTCCATTGTAAACATAGATGAACTGGATTTGGAAGCTCTTTTGAAGTCTGAAATTAGGGTATTGCTATTTTGAACACTTATAAAGCAGGTGGTTTAGACTCAAAGTGTCGAAACTTGCTGGTCGAATTAATCACACATTGCATGTCTATAAAAAATAAGTAATGATACATATTTCAATTAGAATTTTCTTTATAGTTACTTGGAAAATAAAGATCTTCGATCCATTGCAGAAAAAATAGTGAATCTGTTTCCCAAAGAACATAAAGCTATTTATTTTGTATCTCCAAATACCAAAAAGGGGAAAATTGCAAGAGGAAAATTAACAGATAAATATAGAAATCTGAGAACTTTCTTAAGAAAAAGCAACGTATTGGGAGGATTTAAAGAAAAACTACCTGAACAGTTTGAAACGTTAAGTGATTTGGGTAAGTGGAAGCATTTTAAAATATTTTTTGTATAATGTAGATATGCATATCTTTTCGTTGAAGTAATTTAAACTTACTACATTCAACTTGTTTCAAGTTTTAAAATAAGCTTTTATAAAATTTACAAAAAGCAATTGACCAATAATTTCTGAATTTCTTTAGTGGTTTCTGAAGAATCGATAAAGAGCAAAGAATGGCTGAAATATCATTCTGAACCGTTTGAAGACGTACAAAAGCACTGGAGACAAACTATTACACTAAGGAACCAATTTTCAAAAACTAGCATTTCAATAGACTCATTTATAAATGAGTGGCCAATTCTTAAATGCTCATTAGGATACACTTTGGTAAGGTTCGACATCAAATCTACTTTATATATTTATAATGTATAACTTTTAGCTTACTGATGACTTTGATCGTAATTATCCAATACACGCACAAAAGTTATATTCAAGATGGGAGTTTTTTTTTTGAAAAACTTTTGAAGATTCATCAGTCACAACTACACGCTCAAGATTCTACGTTGGTTGACCTTTTGAGATCAGACAACATAAACACAGATTCCAAAACGGCGTTACAAATATCACTATTATCAAGTTTAGTGCCACCGAAAGGTAGAAAATGTTTTGGAAAAGTACATTGGAAACCATCTATTCAAGAAGCACAAGATGGTCTGATTATTCATGTGCACTCACCATCAGAAATTGAAGAGGCAATTGAAAAGAAAATAAGTAAGCTCAGAAAATATGGTTTGACGATACAGCCATTTGTAATTGTGGCAGGTAAATCACTTTGTAACGTAACGAGCGTATACGTATATTTAAATGAAATTGTTTATAAAATACCTCGTGTATTAAATGCATTTGACGCATGTTTTAAAATGTATCACGTTCTTGATGCACAATATCCTCCAGAATGTGAACATCTTTGGTATATAATCCAGTTCTCAATCTACGAATTTCATACAGAACACGATAAAAAAATATCATATGTTCTTGATGTTACAAAACAAATTGAAGTACTAGAGTAAATACTTAACTGTTTTTTATAATACTGAAAAAGTAATTAGTATGTTTTGCGAACTTTGTAAAAATACTTTTAAATGTAAAAAAACATATTTAATTCACTTTAAAATGTATCATGCTTTCATTCAAGTTTATTCGTGTGGTATCAAAGATTGTTTAAGAAAATTTCGATCAATACATAGTTTAAGAAAACATTTAAATCATCACTCTGATAATGATTTTGATGTATTAGATGTAAATTTAAAAAAGCCATTGTTCAATCATCGAATAGACGAAGCTACTACGTCTGAATCTGCTGAGGTTGTTACAACTTCTGAATAATAAATAACTGATTCTAATTTACAAAATTCTTTAAAAATGCAAGTAGTCTCATTTCTTTGCAAACTGTATAGTATAACGTCTATACCTAGAAATGCTATCCAAATTATAATCGAAAATACGAAGGAATTGTTTGGCTCAACATTAGCACCAATTCTTTCCGAAAAGATGTTACATGTATTAGATAACAGTTCTAACAAATTAGAAATCACTTGTTTATTAGAATTTTTAGAAAATCCATTTTATCAACTTGAGTCTGAACATAAACGTTTTAAATATTTTGAGTCTTGCGAATGGTATATACCACCAATTACGTTTAAGATTGGCGAACTCCCATGCAGTCAGAAAACAAACCATAACAACATTATTCTAAGCACTAAAGTTTGTGAAGGACAAATTGTTCCGTTACGTAAAGTTCTTAAATGTTTTTTAGAAATCCCGAATGTTCTTCAGCAAATTTGTGATTACATGTCTGCAATTGTATCTTCGGAACTCATTATTAATGTTATTCAAGGTGACGTATGGAAGGAATTTAAGAAAAAAAATGTTGAAAAGTTTTGCCTTCCATTGTATTTGTATTTTGATGACTTTGAAGTTGGGAATCCTTTAGAATCTCATGCTTCTTTGTACAAAGTTGGTGGTGCATACATTTCAATAGCGACGATTTCACCCGAGTTTTCATCTTCGTTAGAAAATATTTTTTTGGCAGAAATATTTCATTCTGAAGATCGAAAACATTTTGGAAATAGCGCGGTATTTTATAATCTTGTGGAAGAGTTACAGTTTTTAGAACAAAATGGAATATGTGTTAAAATAGATAGTACAGAACGTCAAGTGTATTTTAGCGTAGTAGCTATTCTAGGGGATAATCTCTGATTAAACTCTATTCTCGGTTTTAACGAAAGTTTTTCTTCAGCATATTTTTGTCGATTATGCAAAATTAACAAGCAGGAATCGCAATACCAGATTGGACTAGATGAGAATCTTATGCGTAATTATGAGAATTATAAGAAAGATGTAGAAAATCAATCAAATGGCGTTAAAGAAAATTGTGTCTTTAATTCAATTCCATCTTTTCATTGTGCAAATAACTTAAGTTGTGATGTGATGCATGATTTTCTGGAAGGTATTTGTAGATACGAAATGGCTAACTATTTAAATTATTTTATTTATTCAAAAAATATTTTACTCTTGACAAATTTCACTTACGTTTAAAATATTTTAATTTTTCTGACGTAGATATTGCCTACTCTGTGCCTTTTATTAAATCTGATCATATAAAAAGAGGTTCTATTATTATTTCTGCATCTGAAATGTATACCTTAGTTAATTTTGGAATTATTATTGGCGATTGCATACCACATGATGACGAAGTTTATTTTTGTTTTTTAACTTTACAAGAATTGTTGCAAGTTTGTTTATCGAGAGTACTTACGAAAACAACTAACATACTATTAGATACTCTTATTCAAGAACATTTGTGTCTGTATATATCATTGTTTTCTCAAATGTTGAAACCTAAATCCATTATTAATTAAACTTCTTGGTCCCATCCGTAACATATGGTCAATGCGATTCGAATCATTTCATAAAATCGGCAAGAATATATCACAAGTTGTTGCTACTCGAAAAATATAGTTAAGACGATTGCTATCCGTCATCAACTTCTGGTTTGTTACCGTTTTATGTCTTCTTCGGGATTTAATAGAGTAAGAGAATTTGGAAAATCAGTAAATGTATTATCTTCTCAATATAAAAAAATAGCATTTCAGTTATTTAAAAATACTTCTATTTTAAAAAAAAGTATTTGTTACAAAGTGGGTAAAACTGGTTGATATTTTCTTTAAAATTAATTATGTATTATGTAAGGCAGACTGTGACGAAGATTCATTGAATGTATATTATTTAATAGAAGCTATTTTTATTTTAGACGGCGAATTTTACTTCGCAGTAAAGAAATTGTATAATGTTGGTTATGACAAAAATTATAGAGCGTTGGAAGTTTCTTATAGTAATACTAACCACATATTAATAAAACATAATAACCTAATGTTCGTTAAAAACCTCCATTTAGCAAATGGTCGGCAATATATTAGTATCTTTTAAGTCAAATTATGTATTTGTTGTATTGAACTATTTCAACTGTAATAAATTACATTTATTAGTAGATTCGTGATTTTATTGACTTTTCAATTTTACCATTTTATTAAATTTTTAATAGTTCTTTAATTTGTGCATAAGTATACTAATTCAAATAATCAGTGTTTAAATCAAACAATTATTTATATTTCATTGAAGTGAGGTATTTTTTAAATTTAAGCAAATGTGGTGTTGAGTCAGTGAAATTTTTTCTTATAACCAAAGTAACAATTTTTAAATTGAAGCAGTGATTTTCTTAAGTTTGAATAATTCTTTCTTTATTTGAAAAAGTACTTATTTTAATTTAAAAGTTTTTTTAAGTTAAACAATGTAGGATTTAATTTAACAAAATAGTTCGTTGAATGATTGAAATAATTGTTTAGACGAAATACTTATTTATTTGAAAAATGAAACAATCAATTTATTTTGGGCAAATAAAGATTTGTTTGGACCTATTTAAATAACGGATTGATTGATTCAAATAATTTTTTTATCGGTCAAACAAATATTTTTCTCAGTGTGGACTTAAAAGTTTTTCTTTACACCCTTGGTACATAAATAACTATTAATATGCATTACTAAAAAAAGGTAAGTAAACAAACATAAACAACGCCTTATAGAGTATCAGCAGTGTTTATTTGAATTTTAAGCGGTGCATTTTTAATACTTTTTGTTTAATAACGACTTTTTGGCATTACAACGTACCTAAACCATACCTACTTTCGGTTTCAACGGTGAAGATTCTAAGGCAATAAACAAGATGAGATTCCATAGCAAACCTGTATGTAAAAGTTATTGCAAAATTAGAAGTAAGTGAACTAAAACGTTTTACTATGTTGCGATAGTGTTGGTTCCGATAATTCCAAGATACCTAATCCAATAAAAACAGTGTATAACGTTTGAGGTTACATAATTGGAACACGAGAAATATTTGAGCGGAAAGAAAAGTCGAGTGATATGACTATGGTGGTAGTTTACAATTAATAATCGTACTGACAATGTGCACTACATCTATCTGAACCTTTTGTAAAGATCATCCTAGAGATGCCAGATGAGACAGCTCCAACACACAAAGGAAACGGAAGCGAAAAAGTATTTCTGGTATAAGTAGACTAACGGATATATACAGTTTTTTTATGCACTGGATATTCTCTGTCTTGAATGGTGAAAAATGATTCTTCCGCTTAAATAGTATTGGTCGCTCTTCTGAAAGCTCAAGAGATGGAGAAGCAATGCATGTCATTTCATAACATCACAAAGAAAAGAACGTTAAAATAATCTTAACAATACCTTACTAGTAGTATTTATCTTGAATTTATTTTTTACATTTTCAGTAACACATGATGTACGCACAGAAACCTCAGAGTTTTATAATAGGTAACAAATATTACTATTCAATCTCTAATATTTAATGATATCCATTTAAGATACTTAGTAACTTTTAAATGTACTAAAGGTTCACCAAAATTTTTACAACCGAATATTGATGAAATTCCTCCAATAAACCACTGAAACTTGTTTTTATACATAACCGGTCCACCTTCGTCACCAAAACAAGTTACATCAGTTGAATTTTTAAATAGCTTGGTGCAAAACTGATATTCCGTTGGTGGGTTTGCGTAATTAAGAAGTCTTTCTCTTTTAATACAATCGTCTAACGATATCAAATTGGTAAAAATTTTTTTTTTATTTGGGGCCTTTCTACATCTCTTTCGTTGACTCCAAAACCAGTCATATAAAATGTTTTTCCAAAATCTGTTACATCATCTTCTGATGTAGGGAGACATATAGGACGTACGTAATCTTTTTGACGAAATGATATATTTATAAAAAAAATAATATGGGTTTCATTTACCTGAGAATACAACTTTGACTTCTAGTCGAAGTAATGAGATGTCGTTAAGAAATTGAAATTGATTGTAATAAGGATGGTTCTTTATTTCTTTCACTTCACGTTCTTGAACATCGTTACAATCAAAATCATCCGATCCTGGAACATGGAAACAATCTATTTCTGACCTTAAGTTGTAATCTCCTAAACGCACTAGCATTCTGAAATCTCTGTTAACTAAAACGATTGAAACATATTTCGAAACTTACATATCATTAGGTTGAAAAGTCAAAATGCATTGCGCAGACGAAAGTACATAATGATTTGAAATTAAAGTGCCTCCACAGATAGCAACATGTTCATTAGGAGAAGTTCCGTTTACTACAGCAGCCAGCCATGGAAATTCATCTACCGAAAGCGTTTCGTTTAACGAAAATAATCATCTCGATGTTGGAATCCACATAATCTAATGTCAGAAATATTGTAAGAACTTGGTTCAGCATCAATTAAAGTTGTAGAAATAGTAAAATCAGGCTTATATCCGCAACATACTCTCAGCGTCACTTTATTTTCCACAAGGTTTGGAAATACGCAAAGAAAATCATCTAAATACTCTTTGTCTTTTGGATCTACATTTGCAAATGCTGTCACTAATCTTGGACACTCGGTTAATTGTATGCATTCTCCTGTATCATTTGCTGGTGTAAGACAACGCTCTGAAATGTATATTTAATTTAATTATCTTTACTTATAAATACGAACCTCCACCCATAGATTCTTTAATCCACAGCATATAATTTTGAACGCGGGTATGAATTTTAGTTTCTTTTCCGCGCGATGTAAAACCTACAATATACCATTGATTTTGGTACAATGACACTACAGGATATCCTACAGATTTTTCGTCTGTAATAGTTTCGTTAACCGTACACATGTCAAACGTAGTTAATACGTCGTCATTTTTAATTAGACCTTTACAAGCAGAATTTGTAATTGAAGTTGATATCTTCGAACTTTTTACACTGATATCTCTTAATTCGTGGAATGTTTGATTCCAACCTGACGTAACCATTATACTGTGGGTGAAAGTTTCGGAAACTAGTGGAAGACATATTGGTATCGTATTTTGTATTCTACGACTTAATCGCAATAGAACTATATTGTTTATCTTAGTTACATGATCATAAAATGGATGAACGGCAAAATGATCAAATTCAAATGTTTCAAAGACGCTACAATCTCTAGTGTAAGAAGAATATGATGAATCACAGTTAGTTCCGTTCCCTGTGTAATAATCAACTCTAATATCTAAAAAAAATTTATTTAAGTACCAACACAGAAAAGTGTTTCTTTATCGAACAAGTCTAAAATTATAAGACTCACCAGTGAAGCGAGGAGGAGAATAACAGACTCGTTCGGTAAAGACACTTTACTGACGTGGTGTGTACAAGATTTCATCGCCAACCGTGAAAACGTTTTTTATAAATAATTATCGAATACATTATAAAAAACAAGTTTTTTATTAGGGTTGATTTGATAAACACGTTCCAGGTATGGAAAACAAGGAGTAGACAAGTTTTGTATAGACTAAGTGAGTCAAAGCCCTTATAACACCAGTATTTTATGCTACTTTATTTGTCACGAAGAATAGGTTCTCAAAGGTTAGAATATCACAACAAAAATTCGGTTGCTTCCAGAGAATATATAGTGTCCGGAAGAAGTATATACGATTGACTTGTATATGTAAAAGAAAGACGGAAATACGGCCATTAAGAGCCACTTTTGATTCATTTGTTTTGTTGTTGTCTTAACGTCAGTTTAACGTACACTATAGTTAGTTACTAAGGTTCATTTATTAAATTTCTTATATTTTTGATTTATTGAAATCGCTGTGCGGTAAAAATAAAAGCTTAGGAATTAGATCTTATGTGTAAGTTTCTTGTATTTCAATTTATTTAAAATTTATGTATTCTAACCTTTCGTACTTACAATTTGAAGTTAATCATGAGCGTGCGCGTATGTTGTGTTATTTAAAACCTAATATTCTTTTAATTTAAATTCTTATAAAAAGTATTTCATAAATTTTTAGCCCTACTTTATTCATTAATATTTTCCAAGATGGATACAACAGCACGATACTTGCAAACCGGAAACTGTCACCTGTCATATACAACGATCATTTCAATCCCACAATTACGTTGCATAGATTCCTTCCTGACACTATACAGTGATGAGCAAAAGTATGGAAACAACTTACGTTGAAAATGGTTGAATTAAGCCAAAGAGAACGGGTTGAAATTTTGATGATGATTGGGTTTGGAGATAAGCAACGATCTTATAGTGAGCTGTATACTCTTTTTTAGTAATTTACATCAAGTCGGCACCCAATAACATTACAGCGGTATCGTATTAGTGGAACAGTTCGTAATTTAAACTGGACTGCCAAAAGTGACAACAAGCTAAACTAAAGCGGAATGTATTGCAATTTCATTAAAAGAATTGCCGAAAGCATTTACGTGCAGTAGAGCTAGCACGCATCCATAATACCAGCCGCCGCTCTGTCGGAAGAATTCTAAAAAGGAAAAATATTATCCCTCTAAAATTCGTCTTGTACAAGCGCTTGCTGATTACGGTTTTGATCGGAGGTTACAATTCTGTGAAGATGCGATGAATATTTGCAATTGTAATTTCAATTTCGCACAGAACGTTGTATTTTCTGACGAGGCAACTTTTGGCTTAAATGGTACAGTGCATCGTCATAACGGTCGCTATTGGTCTACACTGAATGCAAAGAAGCCTACACGCAGCACACCCAGAATTAAATGTTTAGGCTCGTACTGTTTGTTTTGTAAATATTTAAAAATTATGTATGGGCTCTGACCGACAAAGTTCGATACGATAAAACTTTTAAGTTGTTACCTTCGAAAATATATGTGTACAAATGGTTTTCCGTTAACACAGTAAAAGTAAAGTTTTACTATTTTCATATTGTGTGATCCTACCTCAACAGATATTTATAAGAATAAAATTATTGGACCCTTTTTCTTGGAAGGGACGCTAACAAGCGAACGTTACTTGAATATGTTGAACAACCAAATCATTCCTGCATTACTAGGAGACGGACGGTTACCTGGTTTCAACAGGATGGCGTTGCGCCCTCATCATTTTGCAATTCTTAGACCGTGTGTTTGCTAGTAAATGGTGGGATTGAATGGCCTGCAAGATTTCTGATATCAACACACTATATTATTTCTTTTGTGGATATTTGAAGCCACTCAATAATTTAGACGATTTGAAGAACAGAATTTTGGAACAAATGCAAACGATTACACCGGAGATGATTTCAAATGTTATTGTAGGATTTCATCACCGATTAGCGTGCTGTCAAGAAACAAATGGTGGCCTGTTTGAACATTTCATACATTAGTATTTATTTTATTGTGATTTAAATTATTGACATGATTGTTCCTGTTTATAATAGCGTTTAATATAGGTACCTGTAGTTTTTCTAGTGCTGATGCAGGACATTGCCTTTACTTTAAAATTTAGTTCATTATAAAATTGTACAAAAGGATACATTTTAGAACTCCAAATTTAATGCTATAACCGAATATTAAGAAATATACAAGGTGTTCAATTTAAAATTTCATAATTAATGCAACTTCCGGTTAAACCGGAACTCGTATTATGATATTGATAGCTCCATTTTATTCAGAATGTCAAATAATATACAAGGTAACTCACAGTCAATGGTACCTTAGACGTTTACGGAAAACAAGCCACAGGATTATTCTGATTATGTCAAAATTACGATTATAGATAGGCAGCTATGATGTACCGTGGCTCCAATGTCAAATAATGTTTTTAATAACTGATCGTTTAACATAAGTAATAATTAAATACATTTAATCACATTTTCTACATTTTACCTTTCATTTTCTTTTTGTGTATGTAATCAATCTTTTAGTTATTTTGTATTTCTATGACTTGTACTTTGTACTTCTCGACGTATTGTCTAAAAAACAGACAATACGTCTCGTATAATCAAGAATTTTTACTTGTCTAGTTGTCTAATATATGAAAATTTGATTATTGAAGTAATTGTGGGTACAATATTTTCAGGGATGCGACGTTGCCGCTTCATGTAGAAATATGTGATAACTTCTTTATTTTAAATAACATATCCTATATATTTTGGATGTACTAGATTTGTCATTACATTCTCATCATTTTTGCCTAACATTATCCTATACCTATAAGTAAATTTTTGAGATATTGATTATTTTTCAAAATTTTTAAAAACATTGCCCAAATTAAACGTTTATTATAGCGGTATTTGGATTCGTAAAAAACTAAGATTTTGGGTGTGGCTTATCAAGTTCCTGTACATTAGTTCTGTGTAGAGAAGATTGTTTTGCGATATACAGGGTAGTTACAAATTCGTGATTTTACCGCTAGACACAAAAATGACGAAAAGTGCATTTTTTAAATGGGGCACTGCATATACAAAGTGACTCAGAAATAAGTACATTAATTTTAACCACTAGCTGTTTCCATACTTTTGCCCATCACTGCATATACTCTTGTTGCTGCTGATACCATAAAGCTGTCACTATCGTAACAACGTGGCGTTGAAATTAGTCATTAAAAAATTCGCACTGGGTTACTTTAAAGATATTAGAAACACAATTTGGAAAAGTAAATTTTGACGTTTATTTTTGATAACACATTGACAACAACTGACCAGCGACAATTCATGTCATGTTTATTTTAATATTTTTTTCTTTCGGTTGGCGATGTATAATATTTCATTAATCTTAACCTGATAGAATTTCATACTAACAAAAAAAATCGTTTAGAGCTATCTCTGTTCTGTGACATTCGGCTGAATATAAAATATAACGTGGACTTATCATAACACCAGTGCACGAAAGTTTTCTATATGTAGTTGGTCTGTTTAACGATTGTATTCTTACCAACCATGGAAAATTTTTACGTGAACAATTCCATCATTTTGCACTACACTAGTTTGAATTCCACAATCGTGTATATTAGTCAATTCTTTGATGTTATAAATTGAGTTCGGGTCGTAATGGTCTTCAGCATCTTCAAACACTAAAACGTCGTTGAGTACGGGACAGCACACAAATATTCCATTGTCATAATTATTTACGCATTCAAATTGTTTTAAATAAGTAACCATTCCATCTTTCAGTTTGAAAACTGCCACCATAACGACTGGCATTTTGCTAAAAGAATACATTCTCCCTGTTGTCCTGAAGGTGTTTTACAATTTTCTAGAATCAAATAAATTGTCAAACCATTTTAAAGAAATCTTACAATTTACCTCCTGTGGCAGTTGTAATCACTATAAGATAAAAGAACCACAAGATATGCATCGCTAAATCTAAAAAGGTTAAGCAAGTCGGAACATTGTATCGTAATACAATTTAATTTTTTCCCACTATACCATAATTCAAGTAAATGTAAAAGAGGAAGTGGTCAGTATAAGTTACATTTACACAAATAGAATTAGTTAGTAGTTTAGTATTTATTACAAATCTAATGTATCAAATTGATTTTTGTACTAGCAAACTGCTATGAAATATATATCAATAGTGTTATCCTCTTTCTATTGACTCTTTAATTTCATATGCATTGTAGTATTAGTTAAACAATAATAACAAAGATAACTTTAAATGTTTTTATAAAATAGTCACTAATTATATATAGCGTGACCCAAGCTAATATAATTCCTTTACAACTGAAAATGAGTCCAAAATCTCAATAAAAGTTTTACAAATTGACATCTCCACATTTTAAAATTAGTCTGTTATAAACACAGTGTACTCTTTTGGATTTATTTTATCATAGGGAACACCCTGTAGTTTATTGAAATTTTTGACTAATGATGAGCTAATCATGTAAAAGATCTATGCAGCACAACCACTACGTAATTTATGTATTTTTAATGCAACTGTATTTTGATATCTCAAAGAAGAAACTAAATGCTTATCTCCCAAACAAAGCAAACTATAATAGTACCCTGTGTATTACAAAGAAAGTTTAAAATCAAAAAAAGTTTATTTAGTGAGAAACTTTTATTTAAATTATTTTGTGATATTTTCAAATCTTATGGACTTATGGAGAAATTGGCAAGCTTACCGCATCTCTGTATATAAGACTTTACACTACCGTCCATTAGTTTCAATACACCAAAAGTTTTTTCAAATTAAATGTAAATTTCACTTATTAAAATAATAATTTTTTTATATAATTCGCAAAAACAATAAAAGTAATAGATGTTAAAATATTTCAAAATAACATGTATTTATCATGCAAAATTATTTTTTCATAAATCAGAAAAATTAGAAAGTCAATTGAAAATGTGAAATAAATCGCGAGACATGAGGAAACTAATTAATTTGCTAATCAAGGTACCTTTGACTACCTGTTAACTGGTAATTTGAGTCAGTTGAAGATTTTTTGCTACAAATGTTATATTTTTTTTGTACTCATAGCCTAAGATTATCGATTTTCCGGTTATTCTCGATGCACGGAAAGTTCGATTTCCCGCACCGCGGTGTTTTTTAGGTTCCGAGGGAATAGGGAAATTTTTGTTAGGTTGGTATTAGTTGACAACGCAAATCAAATTGTCAAGCAATCGGCGGGACAGTGCTACCAACTCAAATTTCTTGTAAACACAAAAACTAAGCAGCTGTGAATTTATTTATTTATCAATTATTACTACAGTTACTCGTTACAAAAAATAATATACCTAACTTTTTCGAGAAGAAATTTTCCGGGAAATTTATCTTCCCGAACTCGTTAGGTAAATCACTATTACACTTTATCAACAAAAATGTTAACATAAAGCGTAAAAATAAAAAATGGCCCCAAGGAAACAGATTTCAATTGAAAACAGATCGGCAATTGTGCCTCTGAGTAAAGCAAGTTTTATATTAATAATAATAATAATAATAATATATAATAATAATAATAATAATAATAAATCGTTTTTATTTGGATCATAACAAGGTAAATTAATTGATTAATAACACAAAATACAATGAAACAAATCAGTTTATTTATAATTTAATTATTATTCAAAATCTAAAGAGATGTTTTCAATTGGTACAATTAATCTTAGAAGGTCGTGAAAACTAATGTGCACAAGGGATACGATTGTTAGTAGTCTTTAAAAAACTATAAAACAGGTATAGCGTTTAAAGTCACGAATGACGAAATTAAAATTTAACAACAGTCGATCATCAAATTAATATTTTGCAACTTATGAAAACAGAAAACAGCAAATATAAATAACAGCTTATAAATATCTCTAATCAAACAACAAAAGAAAAAATAACTATTAGTTTAACAAATGTTTAACAAAGTGCCCCCCATTTTGTTGTATACATAAGCGGTACATTTCGGGTGTTATTTCATTTGTGGCATTTCTAATTTTAGTCCGAGTTCTTCCAAATCTGCCGATGCCGTTTGGTAAACTTTATTCTTTATAAATCCTCAAATAAAAAAGTTTAACGGGGTTAAGTCAGGGACCTAGGGCATCATGATTAGTAATAAAACGGTTACCAAATTACTGTTTAAATCGGTAATTAAGTGCGAATTGTGAGGCGGAGCTCCGTCTTGTTGATACCACATATCTGCTCTAATATTTAATTGTAATTCTGATAAATAATCGATAAATTTCCAAAAACCTCTAAGCATTTAGTGTTCTTTGATAAAAATATGGCCCCAATATTCGATTTCCAACAATACCTAACCACACTTTGATCGAAAACCTTTCTTGAAATCTAGATTGTCGATATTGTCGTAGATTTATTTCGTCCCAGTATTGATTATTGTGCCTGTTGAAAACATTATTTACTGTAAAATTAGATTAATCAGTCCAGATGGTATTGCCAATATTTTCTAAATGGTGATTAATTAGCCAGTTACAATACTCAAGACGACTTTATTATCACCAGCGTGTAAATTCTGGACTATTCGAATCTTCCATGGTTTAAACATATGTTGTTTTTTTTAAATTTATAAACCATATGATATGAAAGGTCCATATCAAATGCAACTTGCTTGATCGAAATATACGGACTTTCTCTAAAATGTGCCAGTATAATCCCTTCATTTGGAAAATCCCGTTGCAAATTTTGATTACGTCGATTGACACTAGAAAAACTGCCAGTCTATCTTAATTTGAAAGTTAAGAAAATATAAAGGATATTTTTTTAATATTTGTGTTTTTATAATTTTAAAATTTAAAAATAAATTTTTTAATTTTAAAAAAAAAAAATTTTATTTTATTTTTTTTTTTTTTTTTTTTTAAATATTTTATTTTTTTTTTTTTTTTTTAATATATATAAAATTATTTTTTTAAATTTTTTATTTTTTTTTTTTTTTTTTTTTTTTTTTTTTTTTTTTTGCATTCTAAATTTTTTAGATTTTCAATAATAAATAATTTATTCTTAACTTTAGCGCTATGCTTGTGTGTTTTTAAAGAGAATTTAACGAAGAACCACTTTAACTTAAAAATATATCATAATTCATTAAATAAATATAAAAATTGATGTCATTTCCGCTTAAACATGAAGTCAGCCAATTTGTGATAAGTTTGGAAAATACTCATCTTGCTTACTTGTAAAACTTTGATTAATACACTTTTAGTCTATCATGGATAATAAAGAGTAAATCAAGTGGCCCTGATTTCACAATCAATCTTTATATATACAATTAAAATGTCTGTACTTTAAGTAAAATGTTATATAATTTGTCTCTAAAAGCAATCTGGGTCATTAATTTGAAGCTACCTGGTAAGGAGTTGTAGGTATTGGCAATATTATAAGAAAATGATTTAGTTTTATGAAATGGCGGTGTTAAAAATGTTTGTTGCGAAGATCAATATTATGAACGTCAGTTCTGAATGTTATCTTATTGTGTAAATATAAAGGATTTTTTAAAGGTATAATTTTGTGAAATAAGCAACCAACATTCAAAAACCTTCTGTTTTTCATATTTAACCATTTTAGTTCACTAAATTTATGTGATATACGGCGAAATTTTCTAACACCAAAAATTAATCGAAGGCGAGTGTTTTGAACACGCTGAATTCTTGTAACGTCTCTCCTCCCATCCCATCCAAGCAAGCACCATAAATACAAACACAATAATTGAATAGCGATAATACCAATGTCTCGCAAAGCATGATTTTGATTTTTTATAATAATATAATTCCAAATTATTAATTTTTTTTATTCGAAAAATCTCCAGACATCTAAAAATTTCAATTGGTGGTATCCAAGCTACGCTGAAACGATTCTGTGAAACTGGAAGTTTAAAAGATAAACCACGATCAGGGCAGCCGAAGAAGACCACAGCACAACAAGATTTGTACATTATAACATATAAAAAAACTAGATTTAAAACTGCCCCAGAAATTCGAGCAGAATTTTTAGAAGCGACTGGGACAGATGTGTCAGTGACAACAATTAAACGTCGTCTTTAAACATTTGAATTAAAAGTACGTGTAGCGGCAAGAAAACCTCTACTAAGAAAGCACAACAAGAAAAAAAGATTGGCATGGGCTTTGGAACATGATATATCAGGGGATACGTAATTAAATTCTAAATCCAATGAGGACATACCAAAATTACTTGCAATTTAAAAATTTTTATTTTCTTAACTACCGTTACTCCCGGACCTCCCTACAAATACATTTAAAAATGTCCAATACTGGAAACATACTCCAACACCATTTATTTATTTATTTAATCATATGGTACACCATGTCTAACCGTTATACAAGTTGCGTTTATCTGCCTTTCATGTTTCATGAAATATTTGTTTTTCAGTAGATTCAAATTTTCGTTACAATTATTTTTTTCTTAATATTGGTAAAATATAAGTAAGCCAAACCTGGTAGTAGAAGACGTACAATTTTATGCGAAAACCGAAAATAAAATAAAAATTGGGGAATTGCATTTAAAATAACAAAGTTGGTATCCAGTTCGGGTATAACCGGAAGCAAAGAGTTTGCCGGAAGTGACACCGCCATGAAAATATTTTCAGTAAGTACATCATGTCCATTTGAATATAGAATAAAGTTACAAGTTTTCAGCTTATGAATTATTTTTATGTTTTTGTTTATTGTGAAAGGGGCTTTAATCACAAAATGGCTGTTACCACTTCATTAACTTGAATTGCTGTTAATTTGAAGTACCTATTTTGAAGTCAAACTTACACAAGTTGTTGATTTTACCAAACAGATACAACATCAACCCGCACCATATCTGTTGCGGATAATAATAATAATTTGCATCTTTTAGTATTTATTTTACGCATTTTATTTAAAACATAGCTATATAAACTCGGTCAATAAAATAAGTAACAAGTTTTATTTAACTTTTAAATAGTAAATGTAACTGCATCTATTTTTTTTTATATTAATCAAAATAAATAAAGATTTGTTGTAAACTAAAATGTAAGTTTTAATCCAAAACAAATACTAACTGTAATTGTGTTAACTAACATTAAATTAATATTACTTTTTTTTAAATTTAATTTATTATTTTTATTAAATTTTTTTCGGGTACAATAAAAAATCTAATAAGGGTCTCCGATACATTTCTTAACCGGTGGATTTTTCACATTCCGACCAAGTTTCTTTAATGCTTGTGTACCTACCTACTTTGGAAGCAAATTGTATTCGGAATAGAATGATTAGTATCTCAATGGGATTTCCAATGCGAACCTAAACAATTACCTTGCACAAGAAACCGTCAACATTGTCAATAAGGCATCAAAAAAAAAAAACACCTACGCAACAGGGAATCAAATAAAAAAAACAATACCTGTTAATTTCAGTTTTTAAAATTGATAATAAGATTATTTTTATTCAAAATTGCTTATTAAACCACCTCATTGGTCGTTTTATTTGAAATTCACTTAATTTTAGGAAGGCCAAATATGGTAAATGTGTTAATATACCATATAAATGGTAAACATATTTAATGTCTAATTAAAACTAAGTGACGTATGTACATTAAGTTCCCGTTTAAGTTAACACTTTAATTAACTAAAAATTATTTGTCAAGGTAATCAAGAATCTCTCACATTTTTATGAAATTATATAAATGTTAACTATCCAATTAAAAAACTTGGAGCAATATCAGTCGAAAATCAAAACAAGAAAAAATACTTACATTTCTTTTGATTTTTGTCACTTAATAATATAATATTGAGGAACTATGGACCCTTTTTGGAAAGTGCGAATGTTTCGCAAGAAAATTCAGATTGCTGATCAGTGGTCTTAAGAAAACACATACTTTAGAGTGTGAAACATCATCTCAACTTATATGAATATGCAACGCGTTATTTTATTAATTCTCTACTGTCGTGATTTCAAATGATTCTTTTAATGATTTAACTTAATCCGTTTTATGGCCTTGTGTCAAACTAAAATATGATATTTCAATTGATTCTTGTTAAAGATCATTCATGTGCTAACAACCCAATTTTCACAAGTTCCAGAAAAAAAAATGCTACAAATTTAATTAGAACTTCCACATTTCGCACGCGAATATTAATTGCTAGTCACTATTGCCATTGATTATAACTTTATAATCAATGCTATTACTCAAAGAGTCCTAGCTAAATACCGACTTTAACTCGTATACCCGGCTTTTAAGGGTACCGTTATTAATATTATATACAGGGTGTTTCCTAAGTAATCTAAAATATTATATGGGGCGTTTCGTTACTCAATTTTAAGACGAAAAGTTCATATAAACATGTGTGATAAGTCTTGTCGTTAATGAGATACAGGGTGTTAAATTGTTTATAATAAATCAGCTCTGATTGTATTTGAAATTAATTTTTCCTGGTGACGCTACTGGTTTTCGAAAAACATGCTTATTCTAAGTGGCCTTTGGAATAACGTTGACAACTGTGTCAAACCTAAAAACTAACGCAAACAACGAACAATAAATTGTTAATAATACGATCTTTTGTGTTAAGTTAACAACGATGCCTGTGTTTACTAATGCCGAAATGGCTAATATGCACTTTTGTATGGATTAGCGAATGGTAATGCCTTAGAGGCTAGACGTATGTATGCCCAGCGTTATCCTAATAATCGTTTACCATGTTCAGATACGTTTACTAAGCTACATATTCGTTTACAAGAAACTGGAACTTTTGCCAAATCAAAGAATATTATTGGACGACCCAGAACTGTGAGAACTCCACAATTGGAAAACCAGATTCTTCAAGTGATTGATCAACATCCAGAAACGAGTACCAGAAAAATTGCTGATGAACTAAATGTTGGTAACAGAACTGTTTGGAAAATTTTAAAAGATAACTTATTGTATCCATATCACGTTCAACGTGTACAACATTTGCTACCTACTGACTATCCGCTTCGCATACAGTATTGCCAATGGATTTTAAATAAAATAGCAAACAATCCCAATTTTGCTGACGATATTCTGTTTACAGATGAAGCCAACTTTTCAAGACATGGCATTATGAATTTTCATAATGACCACATATGGGCAGATGTAAATCCACATGCCATAATTGTAAAACGATTTCAACAAACATTTTCGGTCAATGTTTGGCTTGGCATCATTGAAGATTATTTAATAGGACCATTTTCCTTCCTGCACGGTTGACCGGTGAGACATACCTTCATTTTCTAGAAAATGAACTTACAGTTCTTTTAGAAGATGTACCTCTTATTATTAGAAGCCGCATGTGGTTCATGCATGATGGAGCTCCTCCACATTTTCAGTGATTGTTCGCGAGTTTTTAAATAACGTTTTTCCAGACCATTGGATCGGACGAGGATCTCCACATCCGTGGCCCCTAGATCACCGGGACATAATCCTCTGGATTTTTGTGTGTGGGGATATTTAAAATCGCTCATTTACACAACCCCGATATTAAACGTACAAGATCTTCAAAATCGTATCATACAAGGCTGTAATGTTATTCGTAACAATCCTGGTATCTTCGAACGTATTCGGCAATCAATTAGACATCGAGCAGATGCTTGCATTTTAGCTGCAGGTGGACATTTTGAACACATGCTCTGAAATATACTATTTTTCCTTTATGTTTAACACATGTTGTTGCTTTTAATAAAATAATAAAACACCCTGTATCTCATTAACGACAAGACTTATCACACATGTTTATATGAACTTTTCGTCTTAAAATTGAGTGACGAAGCGCCCCATATAATATTTTAGATTACTTAGGAAACACCCTGTATATAATCAATTCCCTTCTACCCTTATGGTGTAGGGTTGTAAAATTACATTTTATGTTACATATAGAAGGTTACACTACTTAGCACTACAATCTTAGAAATCATGTATTGTACACAAATTTTCGCCACTCATTTTTGTCTTGTGCTATGATCTTCGCTTCCATCCATGTTTTTTCCTTTGATTCTAATATCTTTGTCAGTATGTTTTCTCATGTTTCTTGCGGTCGTCCACTCTTTCTTTTGCCTACTGCTTTGGTTTCCCATATTTGCTTTACAGCACGATTGCTATCCATTCTCTGGAGATGTCCCTACCAACTTAGTTGACGTTTTTTGATAAATTCGGTTATTGGAGCAACTTCTAGATCTCTTCTAATTTTCCTTAGATACTTCATATCCATTGCCTCGATTATCTTTTACATTCGATTAGACAGTACCCATGACTCAGGACCGTATGCTAGTATTGGTCTGATAATCGTTCCATATAAACGTAATTTTGTTTTTTCCGTAACTTCTTTTTTACCTATAAATGTCTTATTTATGGCATAATATAGTTTATTTGTTTTTTCTATCCTTTCTGTTATGTCTGTTTCTTGTCTGCCGTTTTCTTCTAATGTTACACCTAAATAATTGAAATTTTTGGTCTGTTCTACTTGCTTATCATTTATACGTAATTCTGTTTTATAAGGTTCTTTCGCTACTACCATTACTCTGGTCTTTTTGATGTTGATTTCCATACCGTTTTCTATTAACGTGTTGTTCCATACATTTAAGTTTGTCTGTAAATCTTCTTCTTTACCTGCTATTAGTACCACGTCATCTGCAAAAGCACATTCTGTTATGTATGTAGGTTGTAAATTTCGATATCCTATTTGTAGTTTTTTCGATTCCTCTTGACATTTTCTTATTAGGTTGTTCATAAACAAAACGAATAGCACTGGACTCGTTTTACACCACCTTACCTTAAACCTTTAGTTGTTCTAAATTCTTCTGATCTATTGTTATTCCAAATGACATAGTTTTTTGTATGTTTGTATAAACTTTCTATTACCATGGACAACTTTGAATCTATTCTTCTTCTGCTTAAGGTTTCCATACTTTCTTGGTACCTTATCAAACGCTTTCTTTAGGTCAAGGAACGCAAAATATGTACTTTTTATTGTACTGTAGTCTTTTGTTGAATATTTCTTTAATCGTAAATATGTGATCTTGCTCCTTCCTTCTTTTGCGAAATCTACTCTGTGTTTCTATTAGTGCCGGTTCGATTATTCTTCTTAGTTTTGTTGCTAATATTTGCTCGTAGATTTTGAGTGGTGTGCATAACAGCGTGATCCCTCTATAGTTGGTACATAGTTTTTTATCTCCTTTTTGTAAATTGGTACTATTTGTCCTATTTTCCAATCAGCAGGTATTTTTTCTTCTGTCCATGCTTTATTATATATTAGTAGTAGTAGTTTCTATTCCTCCTCTCCCATTTTCTTAATCATTTCGGTTGTTATTTTGTCGTGCCTGGTGATTTCCATTCTTTATTTTATTTATAGCTACTTCTAGTTCCTCTTTTGTTATTTGTTCGGTATCTTGATCTTGATTATCTTCTCTTTTATTTATATCTAGCTTTTCTTCGGTATATATCGCATCTCCTTCTGATTCAGCCTCTAACAATTCTTCAAAGTACTGTTTCCATACACCCATTGCTTCACTACCGGTTGTAATTACTCCGTCTTGTGTTTTGATTTTTGCGACTCTTGTTGTTTTCCCTTTTCTTAGTGTTTTTAACACTTTATAAAATAGTTTTTGATTTTGTTTTCTGTCTTGTTCCATTTTTTCTCCGAACTCTCACTACGTTTTACCCTTAGCTTCCGTTACCATGTTCTTAACTTTTGTTCTTTGTTTTTTATATATGTCATATTTCTCTAGTGAATTACTTGCCAAATATTCTGCCTATTGTTTCTTCTTTAGTTTTATTTGTGTTTTTATTTCTTGGTTCCACCATCGAGTTCGTTTCTGTTGGTTGCTTGTTTGAATGTTCATCCCACATACGTTTTTAGCTGCTTCTATAACTATTTCTTTAAACTGCTGCCATGTTTCTTCCACCGGTAATTGCTCTAAGTTCATTATTTTTGTTTGTATTAACCTGTTTATCATTTGTTCATACTTGATTCCCACTTCTTCTTCATGCAATTTATAAGTTTTTATTGTTCGTTGTTTTATTGTTAATTTCTCCAGTTCCTCTTGTACATCTTGGGTTGGTCGTTTCATTTTTTCCTCGACAAGATAATGATCACTAAATATTTCTGCCCCTCTTTTAACTCTTACGTCCTGGATAAGTTTTCTATTGTGTTTTTCTATTAAAACATAATCTATAATTGATCTCTCACCTGTGTTTGGGACTTGACGTGTAAATTTATGTATGTCTTTGTGTTTAAAGACAGTGTTCATTACAATTAAATTATATACTGTGCAGTAATCTATTAACCTTTCTCCATTATGGTTTCGTGTGTTTTCTTCGTACATCCCTATTACATTTTCTGCGGCATTTCTTCTTATTCCTACTCTTCCATTAAAATCTCCCATTACTAATAGGTCGCCTTTGCTATTTTCTGTTGCGTTTGCTAGTTCATCCCAGAATTTATCTTTACGTTCTTTTATGTCATCGTCATTCGGTCCATATACTCCTATTACTATTATTTTGTCTTCTTTCGAAAATTCAATGTCCAGTGTTATTATTCTTTCTGACTACACCTTCTACGTATTCAATGACGTAATATTCATACCAACTTAACCGTATAGAAAGAAACTTAAATAAAGGAATTATGCTTTGATTATGCTTCAAGAATTTTTTTAATCAAGTTGATGGTGAAATTAATGATTTTACTGCGTTGCCGACATCTGTTAAAGTTAATAAGTCGTTTACACAGTTTGGTAACTGAGTAATGCTAGATCGCTGAAAACAAATTGTCTGATTAATTTCTATCATAATAGATTATTTTGACACCCTCAGAATATTTTCTCAAAACTGAAATGTAATTCAAACCAATTATCTTTGCTACCCTTCCAATTCTTCTCAAATTTTTCTTCAAATTCGTTATAATTCTCAGCTCAAGGTTTGATTAAATTTTGCTCTCCTAACTGTCAATGCCGAATAAAATCTAATATATTCCTGTTTCGTTTGTTGGAGCGGCAAAGATCTTTAGTGATGGGTCGTTCAACTCGTTTCAAGTCTTTAACTTGAAAGCACTAGATGTCGCACAGCTTATTTATTAACATTGGGTTCCTAACATTTTTAGTTTTTTTTACCAATCTTTATTACTTTTATTGCTCTTTCCTCTTCATCTTTTATGATATCTGGTTCAGTTAATACATGTATTGTTCATATTATATTCTAAATTTCTATTATGACCAAATAATTCTAAAATGTAATTTTTCCATATTTCTAGTTCTTGGCGCTCTTCTGTTAAGAAAGTTAAACAAATCATGTTCGTTATCGCGTCCTTCCATTTCTATACATTGTTTATTAAACTATGCTTATTCTTTTTTTTAAATTCATTTGTGAATTATATTGTACTCTTTTTGAATTCGTTTTTTATGCAAACTAAACTAAGATTAAGGGTTAATTGCATCAAACTCTTAGAACTGCAATAGAAAACTCTTATCTATTGCAAAGATAGCTATTCTGCGTGTAACGTCTCCTTTCTGAGTATACTTATCTTACGTCTAGGATACATTGTAACTTAACATGATAAGAATACAAAGTAACATCTAAATACTAACATTCTAATATTCTAAAAGTACGTCAACCCCCGTTAACTTTTGTTTGTCTAACGAATTTTCTTAACTATGTGCGTTTCGAAGTTATTTATTTATCGTAGGCATTTTTTACATTCTGATTCTGCCCAAGAATTTAAAATATAACGGCATCCCTAAACAACATCTATTCGATATGAGAGTCGACCAATTATTAGGTAAGAATTTGTCCGATTGTTTTACATCTCATTTCGGTAAGTCTCATTATTTAAAAAATTTGGAAACCCTTCTTTCAGAAGTGTACGAAGAGAATGTTACAATACGATTGTTATTATTAGCAGGCATAAGTATAATCATTTGGGTTTGTTACATGGACAAAACCATCAAAGTTGCTCAATGGTACGTGGGATCTATAAATAAATCCAGAAGAACTTTTGAATGATTTTTAAATACAGTTTCTATTATGATACAAAAAAACTTTTTTAATATACCCAAATAAATTATATCATTGAATTTGCATTCTTAGTAAATACACTGAACAAAAAGTTAAATAAAGGAATTTCTTACATACAATGAAAAAAACAGTGACTACAATTTATATGGTGAATTGTGAACACATTAGGGGAGTTTATATGGATTCCGTTCTGAGAGACTTCTGAATTTTTAAACTTCTGTTGTTATTTAGATGTCTCCGGCGCTTAAAAACGAAGAGCTATTGATACAAGAGAAGAGATCTCATGCAGACTGACATCTGTAGTAGGTGTCGGATTGAACAGTGCTACGGTACGTAATGCTGTAGAGTTATTGTTTAATAACTTAAATAAACTATGTAATTACAGGCAGATGTAGATGTAGATATTTAAAATCCGTCAACGCCATACAATTCCTCTCAAAAAAGTGTCTAAAGAAGGTATACTAGTTTTTTTTCTAACTTTATGAGCGACTAAGATATAGAAACTTTTCAAAATATAGACAAATCGATCTTTTTGCTGTAACTCGAAAACAAAAGACGATAGCCGATTCTAGTTACCGAGATAATACCCTATGCAAACGTCGAAATTTACCCACCCTGTACAGTTATTATAATAATTTCCGTATCGTGAAGCAGAATCGATGGGGTCACAAAGAGAAGGAGATGAACTAGTAGAAGAAGCATTAGAAACAGAAGTTGCAGTTCCCGTAGTTTTAGTGTTTCTTAAATTTTAAATCAACTCAAACTGATGTTCAGTATCTGATATTGATGTTAATGATTGCTTAAAATGAATATATTATTATTATATAGGGTGTTCCTAAATATCATGTACAAACGTAAGGTGGTGATTATTTGGCTTATTTTACGACTAAAATATTATATAAATATAGGTCCGCAAAGGCTTCCTCAGCGGACTACAGGGTGTTGAAATTTCAAGTGTTTCGTTTACGGCACCTGATGCAGTTCTTAAGATATTGAGTTTAAATTTGGCATGTAGTTAGGCTCAAGGGTTACATTTTCTGACAAGTCAGAGGACCGTGAGAATTTTACCAGGTGATACTTTTTCATCGGCTATGCCACTTTTTCTGCCCTGAACTTTTCTGTGGTGTACCACTTGTAGATTCTAAAATAAAAAATGGATTCTAATACGCTACAACAAAATGCCAAGTTGAGAGAGAGATAGATGAGAGATTGATAGCAGAGAGAGAGAGAGAGAGAGAGAGAGAGAGGGAGAGAGAGAGAGAGAGAGAGAGAGAGAGAGAGAGAGAGAGAGAGAGAGAGAGAGCGGGCGTTAGACTTAGATGTAGCTTCCGCCAAACCAAAAGGCCTTTCGGTTCGCAATTCCCTCGAAACTCTAGCGTGGGATTATGGAGGATACCCCTTTCACAAATGGTGTTAAAATACTAAAGATAAATACTATAAGTATGGCCGCTTGATGTCGCGTGTACTTCGGTTTCGACCGCATGCAAAATATGAATTATTTCTTAAAACGATAACTTATCTGGTTCTATCGTACGAAAAGTTGATAACGAGGTCCTTGTTAATGCTACAGCTACTGGAAGTTCGGAAGGAGTTCCTTGGGATATGATAGAAAACCCAATTCCAGGAGTCGAAATTGTCGCGATGAACCACGGGCGCACTGCGTGTGAATACCCTAGACCGCAGGAGGTGTATCTGTCCGGCGTCCCCGAGATCGGCGACCGTAGAATTGCAGACCAGTTTTGTGTCACCAATGACAAAAGTAATAGCTCGTTCCAGCGTCCCCAGGAATTTATCCAGACATACAATATAGGAAAGAAGCTGAGGTCCCGACACGTGGTAAATCATATGTCGTAATAAATAAAAACCCCTACATCCACAAAATAATAGTAAAGAGAGAGAATTTATTACATAATTATAATTAAGATACCAAGTTATAGTTTAAAATTAAATGAAAACTTTTTTTTTAAATAAAGGTATTACTATATTGCATATATGATGAGTAATATAAACAACTGGAATAAGTGTCGAAGCTGGGTCCAGAGCATCATCAAACAAAAAGATGCTTACAAATGATTGCATAAAGGTTCATCTGTGAACGTGAAGATACCTCAGCACATAATAATAGCGTTCTTAATTTTATTTTGATCAGAGTAGTTTTCAACATAATTTTTGAGTTAATGTGAATTTAATACGATGCGTGTTTTTAAAGTAAGTACCGTTTTGCAATAAAAAAATAACAAATAAATATTTTCAACAAAATTTTTTTTATTTGAAAGACTATACTTTACTCTACTTTTCTACATAATTTCCACTAATATTAAGGAACTTATCGTATCGTGGGACCAGCTTCTGTATTCCATCGTCAAAGAAGGACGCCGCCTGGGTTTGGACACAATTTTATAAAGAACACTTCTTGAGACAGCACGAAACTGTTCAGATAGGGACGAAATCGTGAATCGTCTATTCTCTTTCACTTTAGACTCCATTTTCATCATGAATGTTTGTGCGGCCATCTTTAAATGCCCTAACCCTTTCTGCATCATTCCATCAATCATAATGCTTTTACCATAAACATCACTGATTTGGCGATGAATGTCAGTTAATTTAAAGCCTTTAGCGCTGAGAAAACGTATCACAGTCGGTGGGATTCTCAATAGTCGGCGGCATTTTACAATCACGCAAACAGATGTAGACTTGAACGGAAGATTCCGTAATGGCGTCCGTGGCTTTCCAACAGATGTAGCTACATGACGCGCATGCGCTAAACCGAGACCGCAGCGCTGCGGCGAAAATTGAAAACGGTACTTACTTTAAAAACACGCCTCGTATCATGATTACTAAAATTACTACTTAGTTATTTGTCTGTCATCTCGTAATAATTGTTGGACGTGCACTGTTCACGGTGTCTTTGCTATGGATTGATCAGTATTTGAAGGACATCACAGATAGACTGTTTTACAACACATCAAATATGTATTATTTTATTTCTGTTGCCGTGTTGGTTCTTTGTGTGTGTGTAAAAACGGCTATTCACGTATACAGTGCGTGTCCAAAACGTGACAGTTTATTTTTTTGTGAATTTTACAATTAGAGTGGTTTATGACAGCGCATTTTGAACTTAATGTTTAGACCCACCTACAGAATGACATTTCTGACGTGAAGATTTAAAATTGAAAGCTCTTGTCAAATGTTAAAAATGGTATTCCCTACTCTACAAAAAAGCGAAAGTTATTAAACTTTGTTTTCGAGTCGGTGTAAAAATAAATGGAGAGCTTCAATTTGAGGTTATAAACTTTATTTATAAAAAAGTCAAGTAACAAACCTTTTATACATGTCATTCAGTAAATGTAATGTTAGATCATAACAATTCACTTTCAAAGCTTTTCCTAATTAATATTTTTATTTCTAGTTATTTCTAAAATGGTTTATTGTTTTTTAATATAATTGAAGTGTTGTCGTTTTCCAACCTATTATTGTTGTTGTTTAAGTAAGTTTCGTGTGGTACTTAACATTATCTTTTTTGAAAATTACGGCAACTAGGGATTTCAGCGATATCAAATCTTTACAGAACGTTGTAATTACTATTAAACAATCAATTCTTAAAAAATTATAACATCTTTGTTTTTTACTTTCTAGCATCTGTAAAGGCGTCCAACGGCTTCATTTCTCAACCAAGACTCGATCATTAATTACAAAAACTCAACGCTTATCGAAGCCACATAGCAGTTAATATTAAGTTTTAGCTTCGAAACGAACGGCTATCCGCCTAGGAACCAAGAACGAGTTACAAGATGTCCGCTCGCCGCTCTGATTCGGAAAACCGCAATTATCGTTCACCAATCAGAAAATTCGGTTCAAAGCGCGGTAAATTTAATTTGTGTTGCAACGCGCAATTTGAAGATTTTGAGCCGTATGTCGTGTTTAGAAGCTTTTTTTTTGCAGTTTTTTCTTATCTGGAATCGTTTTCAATAAAAAAAAATTTTTTAAATACCTAGCAAAATTAAACTTTTCAAAAGTGGTCTAGTAGACTGTGAATTTATTTAGATACTCTTTTATTTTTAATAATATCAAATAATAAGCACTTTTTGCGAATTACCGTGTGTTCCCGTGTTAAACAAAACTGTTATCCCCACTTTACTCATGATTCCGTCATCGACAGTTCCCACTTAAACATTTGCGAAAATAAAGCGGTTAACTCTAGTGGTATAATCTAAGCTGTATTTTTAATAATTGTCAATATATATTTCGATACGAAAATAAATATGTCTGAATCTGAAATTAATAGTGATAATCAAATAATAGAGATATCATTAAACTACAAAGGAGAAGACTACAGTGTTGTAGTTAATTATGACAGAGCTAACATAACCTAACATTTCTTGAACCGTTTGTAACTCTCATGTTGACAACGGGCAGTATTTCAGTTTCCAGTGTATAGATTGTATGACGCCATAATTATATTTCCCTCCACTCATTAAGTCGCAAAAACGTTCCGGTTACAAACATTTAGTTCCCGTTGCTTTACGGTGAACTCACGAAAAATTGCTCAATGATAGTTGTCACTTCAGTAAAAGTTTAATTGTAGTAAACTGTATAAGGTGTAAATACTACTAAGTGTAAGGTGTAAATACTACTAGGCCGTAAGGTGTAAATACTACTAATGACCGCTGAAAAAGTATCACTCTGTATAATTCTCACGGTCTTCCAACTTGTCAGAAGATGTAACCCCTGGAGCCTAACGTACATACCAAATTTGAACTTAATATCTCAAGAACTGCAGGAGCCATAAACAAAAAACTTTTAAAAAATTGGAATTTTAACACTCTGTAGTCCGCTAAGAAAGCGTTTGCAGACCTATGTTTATATGATATTTTAGTCATAAAATTAGCCAAATAATCACCTCCTTTTGTTTGTGCATAATATTTAGGAACACCCTGTATATTAGCATGGACAGTGATTTTTATTAGTTGTTGTTCGCCGCAGACTCCTTTTTGTAGATAGTGATGATGCCGCCGAAGCTCAATGAGGGTGGTTAGTGATTTTCAATTGATTCGTTTCAAGTCCAACTTTTTCTGTCTATTCTCGAGTCCATTTTGACAACCTGTTGATTCATATTGGAGAGTCTTTATACCATTTTCCAGTTAGGGTTGTCTAATAGGACCATTTTTCATTCAATTTGTGTATGCCACTACACAATATATATTGTACTAAAAATTACACAAGATCTTGTACAATAAATTTCGTAATGTAAAACAGCTTTATGGCAAAAAAACTACGAAGACGGAAGTAACCATATACGGAGTAGTACTTACAAAAGCTGAGATGAGGGGGAGGAGCAAAAAGGGTTAAATGGCCACACTCCAGGACAGCTCAAAAAGCAGAGGAATGCCAAAGACTAAAAAGGAAACGAATCAAACATTTTTAGTCTTTTGGTTGTATTCGGTGAGAACAGTTACTGATAAAAAATTCCAGGCCAAGAAAAAACTTCAATCGCAAATAATTGTCATTGAGCCCTTGGATTATATTCGTTCAGCTCTAGAGTATTTAATATGAAAAAAAAAACTTAAAACAGTAGAACTATAAAAAAAAACTAATTCTTTTTGGGCTCCCTGAGGCAGGGAAGGCAACGAGAAACAACCCCATTAATTTCTCCAGGATAATCAAAAGGGTAAAATAAAAAATCAGAAATACCTTAAAAAAACTCTACCCCGAGAGAGATGTATCAACGGATCATAGCATTACTGAGGGCTCAAATTAAAAAAAAATAGACTAAGTCGAAACGAAAAGCAATATTGAACAGAAAGAAACCGAAAAGCCCAGAGTTGTATAGAAGCGCCACACAGAAAATTGGAAACCAATTTAACAATCAAAATGATCAAAGAGAAGAAATAGATAAACTGATGAAATGGATAAACTTTAAACACAAAAAAGTAATATTTAAAGAAACTAGGTGTGACAAAAAAGAGGATGGTTGATAGCAGAGATTCTAAATATCATGGATTGTTACGGTTTTATTTTTTGAAGCTAGGAAGTGTATCGAGAGCAGTATTAAAACGTGTGTCGCAAGTAATATGTTACGACGAAAGTCGTATTTGGCACGCATTTTGCTAATTTTCTATTGGTGGAAAATAAAATTCGGCAAAGATTCCTAGACGAACAGCAGACATCTTTTTATTTCCATACGGGTGGTTTAGCGTGCATCTTGAAATTGAAATTTACACAAAAATCATTAATGTGTGATTCCTATACAAATTACGAAGATGTATTGATATCTAGTTAGCCTAGACCAGTTCCTTGAATAAACAAAATATTGCGTTACCATAGCAACGAACAATAACTTATTAGAAGTGTCAGTGTAAAGTTTGACGTCAAAAAAGTAAACCAAAGTCACGCAATAAATTAAATGAAAAAAGATGTCCACCGAAATTGTGAAAATCAAAAAATTGGAGTATTGAGCCATCATCAAGTACCTGTATTTAAAAGGGTTAAGAGGTAAGCAGATTTACGAAGATATGCTTAATACCCTTGGTGATCAATGTCCTTCGTATGCGACCGTCAAAATTGGAATGCAAGCTTCAAAGAGGTAAATTTTCCATTGAAGATGATGACCGATCGGGAAGGCCAGTTTCTGTGTCAGTCCCCGAAAATATCGATGCAGTTCATGACATGATTTTATCAGACCATCGAATTGGGCTAAAACGGATATCTGAAGCACTGAATATTTCATACGAACGCGTTCATCATATGGTTCACGTCAATTTGAACATGAGAAAATTACTGCAAAATGGATCCCCAAATGTTTGAATGTTGACCAAAAGCGTGCAAGGGTAGAAGCATCGCGTTCGATCTGTGCTCGATTTGAAAACGATGTAGACTTCTTAAACCGAATTGTTACTATGGATGAGACTTGGGTACATTTCTACGATCCAGAAACAAAGCAACAATCGATGGAATGGCGACACTCTGGTTCTCCAAGACCTAAGAGTTTCGTGTCCAAAAATCTGCTAGAAAAAAGAATTCTTGCTTCAGTTTTTGGGATTGCCATGGAGTAATCATGATTGATTTTTTGGATAAGGGTAGAACAATAACTGGAGATTACTATTCGACATTACTGACCACTCTACGGGAAAATATTAAAGAGAAAAGACGCGGAAAGCTATCCAAAGGTGTTTTGTTTTTGCAGGACAACGCCCCTGCACACAAATCTCATGTTGCATGCAAAAAATTCGTGATTTAGAATTTGAATTACTATAACACCCCCCTTATTCACCCAATTTGGCTCCGTCCGACTATCACCTCTTGCCTCAACTGGAAAAAAGGTTAAAAGGTCGTATATTTTCTTCCAACAAGGAGGTAATAGAAGCTGTCTGGTTTGCAGAGCAAGAAACATTTTTTTTTGAAAGGTCTAGATACGTTGAAGGTTCGCTGTAATAAATGTATCCAATTAAGAGGAGAATATGTTGAGTAATAAAATATTTTGACATTGAAATGTTGTTTGGTTCTATAGTAGGCTAAGAATTTTTCAATATATTCTCGTATTAATCATCAATAAAAACATAACAATTAATATTTGAACAACAAAACTTTATTACCAAAAATAACTGCACATTTAATAATGTAACTTTCTAATTCTATTAATAAAGATTTCATTCAAATAATAAATATAAAATATCTAACATCAAGGATATTTTGTCCGTCTTCAATACTCAAAGGACCACGTTATAATAATAACGACTTCATATCAAGTGTTAAGTATAAAACGAAATACTTACATACATTCAAAAAAAGTCAAAGTCAAAAAAAAATTAACAACAAATGACACTACTTGGGGTCACCGTTTCCAAGGATCCGTCACCGATTAACTTCGTTAAAGTCGTTCGACGACATATTCTCCCCGTAGATGCTCCTGGGGGCAGGACATCTACCTTCTTCGGTGAAACGTCGAGCATGCAGAGTCGGCTAACCGGTCTTCTTAGGAGTTGATTTCCTATCTTGACCTCTACTGCTCCTCTTATGCCATTTGTCCCTTCTGGTAAAGGTTGGAAGGTACTCCTTGACCCATCTTTTTGAAAACAGATCCGCAAGTCGTTGAGAAATTCTCCACTGTTTTCTAAGATGAAAATCAGTATTATCAAATTCTCCTATCGGTTCATTGGATCCAGGATGTCCACGAAGGAAATGATTCGGGGTTAAGCTCTCTACATCTTCTGAGTCTACTGATACGTGGATAAGTGGACGACTGTTCACGATATTTTCGGCCTCTACGATCAGCGTCTGTAAGGTTTCTTCTTTGGGTGACTGTTCATTCAAGGTCATCTTTAAGGCCACCTTGACCAACTGGACTAACCTTTCCCAACATCCTCCCATGTCAAGATATTTCAAGGCCTTCTTCAATTCAACATCAGATCCCCTCAGATTAGTACTATTGTCGGAGTACATTCTTCGAGGATTTCCTCTTCTTCCAACCATTCTTCTAATTGCCATGATGGCAGAGTCAGTGGTGAGAGAATGTGCAATCTCCAGGTGAATGGCTTTGGTGGTCATGCACGTAAAAAGAACTCCATACCTTTTCTCGTGTCTTCTTCCAATTGTGACCATCATAGGGCCAAAGTAGTCCACTCCACAATTGGTAAATGGAAGAGTCATTCCTTCCAATCTTGGTTCCGGAAGAATTTCCATTTACAAAGCTGACAATGTGCGAATGCACTTCTGTTCGCAGACTTCTCATGCTGTTGAATAGGCTTTCCAGACCATGATGGGCACCCAAGACATGGAAGTGAGATGTCAGCAGTCTTGTCACGTAATGCTTCGAATCTAATAAAATTGGACGCTTCACTTCTTGACCAACCAATGATGAAGCTTCAATTCTTCCTTTCATCCGAAGTGTCTGCTCTTCGTCCAAAATCGATGAAAGTCGACTTGAGTTTGGTATTGGCCTGTCATTTTCCAAACACAAGATTTCATCCGAGAAGGAATCTGATTGAATCTTTCTAAACCAGTACTTCTCGGCATACTTCATCTCAGCCACAGTCAAATCAATTGGAACTGTAGTTTTCTTCGTTCGGGACTTTTTTTTTGACAGTTGTTGCTGAATCTAAAAATCTAAGCTGTCACTCTTGTCAGCTGTGTCCACGACGAAAATCTTGAACATTCAATGATCAGTTCGTGGAGTCCAGCAACATTAACTGCCTTCAGTTCTTCATCATCTGTAAAATCTTCCTTTTTCACATTTGTCTCTTCTGGCAAGTGCTCTTTAGGCAGGTAAAGGAAGCCTGGTCCATTGACCCAACGAGTATAGGGACTAAAGTCAATGATGGTGTCATTTCTTGTTCCTTCATCAGCGACATTAAGTTTCGTCGGAACCCAACGCCACTCTGGAACTTCAGTCGTCTCCAGGATTTCTCCAATTCTGTGAGCGACGAACATCTTGTATCTTCTGTGTTCTGACCTGATCCAACGAAGAACAGTTGTCGAATCAGTCCAGTACACTTGTCAATCTTTATCTCCAAGTGCTCTTTGATGAATTGAGCAAGTCGACTTCCCATCAACGCAGCTTGGAGTTCCAAACGAGGCACTGTCATCTGTTTAATCGGTGCAACTCGTGTCTTAGCCATGATAATGGCAACTGTTGTTCCACGTTCTTCACTTTTGACCCTGATGTACGCTACTGAACAGAATGCTTGGATACTGGCGTCAGTGAAAATGTGCAGTTGAACATTCTTCAGATTCTTCATATTTTCTGCGTAACATCTAGGGATCTTCATGTCAATAACTGATGGAAGTTGAGTAGCCCATTGTTTCCATTGGTCAATTAATTGTTCATTCAGTGGTGCATCAAACTCTAGTCCGGACCTCCAAATCTCTTGAAGGAGGATTTTCCTTGCACCGTATAGTGACTCAGATATCCCATAGGATCGAACAAGGACATAACGACCTTGAGGACTTGTCTTTTGTCAATTTGTTGTCATCTTCAAATATTGACATGTCGACCTTGGGCATACGAAGGTTGAATGAAAGTACATCATTGTTGGGATCCCATATCAGACCCAGCATTCTTTCTGATTTAAACTGTCAGTCAAAGTCCAAATTCTTTCCTTGAGTTGATATCAAGGATTCCGGTATTTGTTGTAGAACTTCACAAGAGCTGCAACTCCAATTCCAGATTTCAACACTTCCTCTTGAATGTACATGGATTACATCCTTGATCATTTGAAGACATTCTTCAGGAGTATGAACTGAATCCAAATAATCGTCCATGTACGTTTTCTCAGTTATTGCTTTAAAAGCTGCTGGGAATTCTTCCTTGAACTCGGCAGCATTTCTGTTCTTAATTTCCTGAGAGGTAAGGGAGAACAATTTGCACCAAAAATGCTTACTGTCATGACGTACGTGTCTGGTTCTCCTTGTCGTCTTTCTCCTCTCCAGAGGATTCGCTGGGCAGGTAAATCTTCCTCGCGAATCTTCACACGATGAAACATGTCCTTTATGTCACCACTGAAGCCAATCTCATTCTTTCGGAATTTGATCAAAGTTCCCGGAAGAGACGTCAAGAGGTCTGGTCCTGTCATTAACTGGTCGTTCAGGCTGATATCACGTAACTTCGCTGCGGCATCAAACACCAGTCGGATCTTCCCGGGCTTCTGTGGGTGAAAGACTCCAAAGTGTGGTAAATACCACGTCTTGGGACTTTCCTTTCGTTCTTCTTCTGGAGTAATGAGTCGACAATACCCCTGGTCCAGATTGTATTGCATTCTTTCGTTGTACTGCTTGCAAAACTCTGGATCTTTGTCCATTCTCTTTTCCAAATAAGAGAGTCTCTTCGGTCTTCCATGCATCACCACGTTTTCGAGAATATTTGTCCATTAGCATTTTTACTCTCAAGTCCTCGGCTGATAAAAGTTTGTCAGGCACTAATTTCACACCCAAGGATTCCATTTTGAAGAATTCTTTCACTATGTGGTGAAGTTCATCATCTGATGCATGAGTAGTTTTATTTACATAGAACATGGTATTCTCATGTAAAAGCTCGCTGCTGGCTGCAGTTTTTCCAGTCAAAATCCAACCAAGTGGAGTTCTTCCAAGGATTGGAGCTTTGGGAGGACCCCGAATCACTTTGTCAAATGCAATCAGGTATGCATTATCACTTCCGAGAAGCACTGTTGGCTTCGCATTCTTGAGGGGCTGAAGATGGACCTTCTTCAGATGAGGCCATCTTGTCGTCAGGTCTTTAAGGTTTGTAGTTTGTCGAGCCACGTCCAAGGACTCGACTGTCCTCACTTCTTCAATGTTGAAAGACTTCTTGTCTTGAGCATCAGAAATCTTCAACTTCACTGCCAAAGAATTCACGTTAGTCCTCACAGTCCCATCAGACCACTGTAGTGAAAGTGGTTTCCTGACTCCAACAAGTCCAAGTCTAGATGCCACACTAGCGTCAATGAGTGTGACTTCCGATCCTTTGTCCAAAAGGCATAAGTTTTCAATTCTTCTTTCGGTCCCTTCAATGTCACTGGAACCACTTTTGACAAAACTTTGTTGGAGACAATTTGATGACTCTGATGGGCTGCTGCATCTTCAACTTCGTTGGCAGGTTCGGGTTCCGCCTCCACTTGTTCAGGTGATGGAGCGGGTTTCACTTTCTTCTTGTGAAGGAGAGGATGATGTGGGTATTTACATCCATCCTTTCTACAATTTTTTTTATCTTGACACTTGTTGACTCTGTGTGAGGTATGGAGACAACAAAAGCACAGCTTGTTTTGAACAACAAACTCCCACCTTTTATCAGTGTCAAGCTTCTTAAATCCATGGCAAGAATTAATCACGTTTCTTTTTCTTACAGAATGAACAAGAGTCATTACTTGATCCATCTGTTGTCGTTGTCAAATGCCATGGTGACTCCTTGGACTTCTTGTCTTTCTTTGTCTTTTGTCCGAGTCCTTTCTTTTTCTTTCTTTTCTTCCTTCTTGTCAGAGAAGGTTCTTGAGACTACAGTTCCCATGGCCTTGGCAATGTCATTAAGCCAAAACGAGAATTTCTCCAAGAGATTATCTTCATTAGGAAGTTGAACCCGTACTTTACCCCAGTCCAACTGCAGTGACGGAGAAAGTTTGTTTCCCAAATCTTTTATGAGAACCGGATTCGTCATGTGGCCTTTCATCTTGAGGGCAATTAAAGTATTAGTCAAATTTCTCACCAAGTTTGAAAAATCTTCAAATTTTCCTTCTTTCACTGGAGGGACATTCTTCACCTTGGAGAGGAGGAGTCAACAATATAGTCGGATTTGCCGAAACTCTCTTCCAAGACTTTCATCACTTCATTTATATTTCCAGGGACCAGAAGCATTGACTGAACTGCGTTCTTGGCTTTTCGGATAAACTCCTCTGAAGTCTGAATAGATTCTCGGTGTCCCTAAATCTACACAGTGTGGTACTCATGTCAAATTGACTTTTGAAGGTGGGCCAGTCTTCGGGGTTCCCGGAGAATTTGGGTAATTCTCGAGCCGTTGACTGTCGAGCCACGAATCTTCCTATGTCATTGTCAGAAGTAGCTGGAGTACTTCCTGACTGCTGAGCTGTCTCCAAGCTGGCATAAACTCCTTGGCAAGGTCACTCACCACTTTGTCCGTTGGACTGTCAGTTTGTCCATTCACCCTGATTGGGCTTCTCTCACGTTCTGGGATTTTCTCCCTCTTTAAGTACGGGGTGGAAGTGAAGGCCGGCAGGCTTCATTCTCCAACTTTCCACCTTGTCCGATTTAATGACATCATTTTCATCACCGGACAACTTTTGTGAATCATTGTAACTCAAGTCCGTATCAAATTCATCATCAATTTTGGCAAGATTAAATGCTAACCTTTTGCCCGCAACTTTCTTGAGTCGTACAAGATTATTGGTGTCTAATTGTTCATCTAACTCGTTCTTAAGTTTAATCCTCTTGTTCTTGTTTCCTTTGGAGCTCCTCCAGTCTCCTTTGGGCCTTCTTCTTTTCAACCTCGGCCTCGGCGTCCGCCAAAGTCTGCTCCAAATCCAACTCCGCCTGTTGCTTTCGACGAAGAATAAAACTGGCTTGGGAAGCACCTGTCGTCCTTAACCGTTGAAATCCCGCACTTCTCACTGACTTCCTATCATCAAGTTGCCAACTGTCTGCTGGCTTGTTGATGGCTCACCGTTGGTTAGAGGATTAACTCTTCTGTTCATATTATCTCCTGATGGAGTAAAGCGTTGTGGCGGCACTCCAAAATTCTCTCGTTCACTACGACGAACGGGGTCGATATTATCGTCACACATTTTAAAGTCAATTGTTCAATGGCACTGATCACTTTAGGTGATCAAATTTGGCTCATAGGACCATATAAAATATCTAACATCAAGGATATTTTGTCCGTCTTCAATATTCAAAGGACCACGTTATAATAATAACGACTTCATATCAAATGTTAAGTATAAAACGAAATACTTATTTATTTTCACAAAATACACTCGCATACATTCAAAAACTTAAAGTCAAAAAAAATCAACAACAACAACAAATGACACTACTTGGGCTCACTGTTTCCAAGGATCCGTCACTGATTAACCGACAATAATTGTGCACAATTATTTAAATCCTAATAATACGAATTTGTGTATAAACTATAAAACTAGAAAATTGACGATCGGAATAGGACTTCATCCATTGGCCGAATTATTTCAACACTGGTCAGTGATATTTTGAAGTTTCGATCTCAGGTTGCTACTTTGATATGTGTCACTTTCGTGACAAGCCGTCTAAAAAAGGTTTTTTTTACTGTCTAAACATTAAAAAGAAACAATTATTTTGTTATAGAACTGTTTAAGTTGGTACGCCGGTTATGAACGTGACAGTAAAGTACCAATCTGATTCGTCGAGAATAAAACGTCACCACTAATCTAAAAATTTGAAAAAAATAAATGAAAACCAGTAGATATGTAATAAACGCTTGAAGAAAAAAATAGTCAATTTCACGTGGAATTAAAAAATATAATTTTTTGTTTAATTTGCTGACTTGGCTAACGCTCCGCCAGCAAACTTTTTAAGCTCCAACAATATACCCATTTAGTGTGACATCACAAACCAACCGCTCAATTTAAAATTGGGTACTTTGCAAAATAGTAGACGAAAAGTGGACCTTAAGTACAAGGAGTTAAGAGTTACATTTAAATAGGTCAATAAAAGGTGGTTGAATTTTCATTATACACGCATACATAACAGAAATCGTTGCCATATTGACTAATTCTGAACCTTTGTGTATCATTTAGTACCAATATTACATTTTCAAATAGCATGTTTTTATTATAAATTAATATTAATTTTTATACTACAAATACACGCGCAGAAAATGAGCAAGTGAGAACTATAATTTTAGAAATACTATAAATTACGTATTATAAAGGACAAACTAATAAAGTAAACGATTAAATAAGGTAATAAAGAAACAAGAGTAACGGCAGGAACAACAAAGGAAAACCGCAATTACAAAGTATAATGTTAACCCGGTGCGTATTTCTAAAATTACTGTTCCCCCAGCTGATATTCTGAGCATGTATGTAGTATAAAAAATTAATTTTAATTTATAATAAAATATGCTATTTGAAAATGTAATATTGATACTAGATGAAAAATAAAAGTTTAGAATTAGTGAATATAACAACGATTTCTCTTATTTATGCGTGTATATTGAAAAACCAACCACTTTTATTGATTTATTTTAATATAACCATTAAGTCTTGTATTTAAGGTTCACTTTTTCGTCTACCGAATTTTGAATTACGCGGTTGGTTTGTGACGTCACTACTAAACGGGTCCATTAGTGTTAACTCTAGTAAAATAATCTATTATTGTATGCGTCTGTTGGTGATAGCCTATGGTGATCGCTCTAACGACATTAATAATTTAAAGCAAATTTGGTGACAATAAAAGTAAAATGCGAGGTATTGCAATGCGTCACAAAGTTTCAGCTTGCGACCAATCTACAAATGAATTGTTTTGACACCCATAACCGGTCAAAAAATTTAATTGCAGTCTTGGAAAATATCTTTAGGGAAGACAGATACGTCATGACCCCACAAAAATATTTCATGCAACATAAATTTAGAAAATTTGTAATAGTGTTACTTCTACTAGTCGTGGTACAATAGACACTATTTCTATATCTTATGATTCTACTCTAGGCAAGTCAGCTGACTGATCTCGTGAATTGAGGGTTTTGGGGTGCAGTTCGTTTTTATTAGAAAATGTCAGGAAAAGATAGATTACCGATTTTTCCCTCAAGAGGGCAAGTTTTTTTAATATAAATGCAACAATTTAACCTACCTATAACAAATTATAATTTTTAACGTGAATTATTAGTATGTACTTAAATATTGTACTAATTATACATTATGGTAGGGCTCAAATGTTAATGAAAAGTCGCCTAGCAGGTGCGCAAAAGGGCCACAACTTATTAAAAGAAAGCTGATAAGTTTTACAAATGAGTGTTCCAATGATTTTAGGAAAATTATTCAGTGTAACGATAGTTTCAGTTTGATTCTTGGTTTAATAGGTACCTTTAGACAAAAACTTTAATGGGCGAAGTAATGAAAGAAGCTGCTTTTTCGTTAGCGGAAGCCAAATTCACCACTCAGGAGAATTTAATCAAGTTGTTCTTCAATAAATGTACGAAAGCTCAAATTAAAATTCAACTAAGCAAGATAATGTTGCTGGTGCAGTAATCACTTATCCTTGGATCATTAACAACTTTTATAGTGTTATTAAACTCTTATAGGTGTTACTTTACCCGTGAGCTTGAAAGCTACCAGGATGGCACAGATACATAGGAATTAGCTGGCTGAGGCTCCGTGGGTGGCCAACAACTGGCAAAACTTAAAGAAAAATTATCAAAGCCGCAGTGAAATTGTTAGCTGAATTGGCATCCCTTCAAACATCCTTTGTCACTCTTGATGATAGCTATAAAAATAACCAATAGGAGAGTAAATGCAATTGGAACATGGTAAGATTGTTGTAGGTATCTTGAAAAAAAGTACTAATTTTTAAAAATTATCAGTAATAATTCCAAGAATTGAGCGCACATTAGCTTATATTATTTCTGAAATTGATGAATTGGAGCGTGAAGAATTCTCTATCTGCCTCAAGAAGATTCAAGATAAAAACGTATAGCTCGTGTAAAAACTCGATGCAATTAAAGCCGCCCTTATAGCTTAGAAGGAAAATTAAGAAATGAGTATGCTGCAAATATAGTTAGATGAAGGTGATGAAGATTTACTCTCTAAATTTCAAACATAAACTTCATCAGACTCAGATAAGTGTAGAAAAAGCATAATTGTAAATTATGATATTAAAATATAAGTACTTCTAATTAAGCAGTATTTTTGTCTTGATTGACAAGCAATAATCTAATCCATTCAAGCATCAACTTTGATGTAATTAATTAGAAATTAGTGATTGTGAGCTGTCCTGTAATTATTATTTCTTAAATTTTAAAGGGATTGGTGATGTTAGGTATAAGAAGTAAAAATTAACATTTAAAAATATGTAAACTTCAAATTGATATTGATGCATGTTGGGTATATAGTTGTTTAAATTGCTGATGCTTTATAGTAATTGCATTCTGTTATCCGTTAGTTACAATATAATTATATTTCTTGTAAATTTAACTGTACATTACAGTTTAAAATGAAATATTTAATTTTCACTTTCCTGTATAACAACCAATCTTGTGATTGTCTATACCTTGAAGGTTCGTAATTCTAAAATTTTATGTGCAATTGTCCGGCGGAGTGCAAGGTGTCTGTGTTGGTTGATAAGAACAAACAGAAAATTGCTTATTAGACATACATTCACTTACCAAAGTTCATTTCCTTCAAATAACTACTCTTTCTTTTGCAATTAAGTTTACTCCTGTATCCTTGACTAAAAGCATATATGTTCTTGAAAAAAGACACGTTAGATCCTATTCAAAATGAATCGCCCGTATACAGACTGAATTTTTTCTTTGATGTTTGGCACAGGAATCTCGAGAAACTAGTAAAGATAGTGAGGCGGGTTAAATGGGAAAACACCTGTAGTTTTTTTCAGCCCTAATAAAATGTGCTTTTCGTTGTTTCGGAAAATACACGGCTAACTAGATATTTCGGAAAAATAAAAATTTTGTAAATTCTGTTTGGTGCCTGTTGTTTTGTTATTATGGGCCTTTACAGAAAATTTATAGAAGGAAAAGTTTTGGTATTTTTGTAGTAAATACTCAAAGTCTAGTCAAAATTCTTATTTGACGTATACTTTTTGAGTTATGATATAAATTTTTATTTTTCTAATCGAAAACCATAGTCGGCTATGACTCATAACAGGTATTTCAGCCCTTCACAGTAGGAGTTACCAGCGTAAACTGAACGAAGTAATACTGATGAGATAATAAAAGAAAGTAGTGCTCGGAATGACATTGTTTGACTAGGTCAGTGACATTGAGACATATTGGAAGATTAAATGATTTAAACCAAAAAAGTTGTGGTTCTGACACTGGATACTAACTTACATATTCAAAGAAGTTATACATGTTCTCTGCTGGACAGTTACACTTCATTATTAACCTATTTTTCACAAGTGGTCTGTACCCTGACTTATGGAAGGCTGTGAAATCACTCCTGGTCAGAATCTAAAGTTAGAAATTAGGCCGGTTTCAATTCTTAATACTATGCAAGGTTCTTTGAAAATGTAATATATAAACTTTTGTTAAATATGTACGAAATTTAATTAGTCCATATCAGCATGAATTTCTTCAGGGAGAAGTACTGAATATAGTCTGTATACTATTGGCGCGGAGTAATAAATCATAATTGCTTGAAATAATTCTTTATTTTTGTGAAAGCGGTACTTTACGGTTGTAAAAACCAATAAATTCTAACCAAAATACGATCATTGTGCCGCTCTTGCAGCATATCGACCCATCTAGGGTCTGAGAACAATAGTTTAACCTGTGTAAACACGCTGCCATCAGCCCAGGTGTACACGAAACGTGAATCATAGCCGTATTATACCAAGATACAAAAAATAATGGTATATAATACGTAAGAAGTAAAAATTGTAATGTGATCTACCATACAAATAAATATAAATAACAAATATAACCACATAATAATTCATATCAAGGTAGATTTTACTATTATAACATATTTTACCTACTAAAAATATGATTTTCCAAACGTATCAGGTACCTACGCCACTGCAATACGAGAGGATTTCGATAATTTGACAGGTTTATTACTCCGCGCCAATAATATACTGAGTATAGTATATTATAGCACCAAGGTTGTGAAGTCTGTCATTATTGCCTTAACACCAGTTTATAATACAATAGAAAACACAATAAGGTACGTAGGCAATAATGGACTTCACAACCATGGTGTATATATTATTTTTCCACTACTAGCCAAATTTAAGCCAAAATAAACATTTTTCTTGTAAAAATCAAGTAGCACAGGAATGTAAATAAACCAAAAGCATTAAAAGCTACATACGTCGATAAACCAACTGGCAACTGATTCACTAAACACTTGTGCGGGATAAGTTTAATCTTCATTTTCTGGAAAATTATTCGGAGTAATATGTAAATTAGTTATTTAGATTAACTGCAGCGGTTTTCATTTGTCTGACGTGTAGAAATTTATAATGTCTTTATAAAATGCTTTTGTTATTAAAGATTATATTATTAACAAGTTATTTTGCACCGACTTCAATAAATCGGAGATATCATCAAATAATTGATTTTCTTATCGCTTACGAGAAGGTGATTTTTCCGGTGTTACATCTATTATTTTAATTAGGTTTTCAGTGCACCTTACTACTGCCCTAACATTGGCACGCATTGTAGTTAGCTTTTCATGCAGTTTAATATTATCGACTTCAATTCTTGCCACCTTTGCATATAGTATTTGTAAGATGTAGCACAAGGGTTATTTAACTTTTATATACAGGTGCTTCATTAACAAAATTTGGAAATAATTTTAACACTAAGAACCCTGTTCTTTTAAATTATGAAGATTTATACAATCTTAAACACCTAGATGAAAGGTCGATCATTTACTAAATTTTAAAAGGGTGTTTTGTTTGAAAGGATTAAAAAACGATTTGTGCTTAGCGTATTTAAAGGACCAATTGACGTATCTATTTCATATTTGGCAGGGAGACACTGTAACACCCTTTACTCTTCAAAATTATGTAAAAACCAACATTTCTCTACTATCCAGAGACGAACTGACAGGGGTAAGTGACCGGTTAATCGAGCCTAAATTCTACGCCACTGGCGAATAAAAATTTTAGTACAATTTTCGATCCTCCAAGATTTATTAAGTGAAATAATGCTACTCTTTCCTCATAACCATTAAGTCAATATTTCTCGAGATATTTTAAGTTAAACATGAAGCTGTACCATTGAATCTGAAAAAAATGAAAGCACCCTAATTAGATCAAAAGAATTAATTCAGTTCAGAGTACCTACTACGAAATAAATAATATTGAAACATTATCCATCTAATGTGACTTTATTTGGATTGTAATTTTAAATAAAAATCAGGTTATTTGGCTTTACATAATATTTTAAAATCACTTTGAATTATTTTAAAGTGATCCTTTATATTTATGTTCAAAAATATAGCGATTTTTCGAACATTCTCATTAAAATCTCTAAGGGATTTTCAGCAGTAAGCATAAGTCTATTGTGTTTGAATATCAACATTTCCTACGGTTGCAAAATTTACCGAGCATTTCATGTGTTCTGTTGACGATACATGTTTTTTATTTATCTTTTAAATGTTTTAAATCTCTGACACCGGATTTTGACTATAGCCAGTCTGACGAGCTTCTTTAGAAATATAATAAACAAACAAAACTAGTTAAATACATTTGATACTTCACAACCACATATCCAGTTAGCTAAATCGTACATTACCTTTGCGAAAATTTTCCAATTGAAACATCTTTATTTTTGTCTTTGCTAGTTTGTCGTAAACTTAGTTCAGGCAAAGGACGACTTTTTCTTGTGAACTCAACTAATTTTGTTAAATTAAGTTTGTTAGTACTTTCAGTTGATTAATTTTCTGCACTACCAAACATTTTCATTATAGCGAACTCACACGCGAATCAAAAATAGTATTTTTACAAAACAACACAACAACAGTAAAATATATCAATATAAATTCTTAAATTGATTTAAAACACGCGAAAATGGAATCAAAATCGAGCGTAGTTGTACACCTATCTACGAAGTCAATGTAAACTGCGGGATCCGGCTGCATGTCCCAAAGTTGATTATTGTTTCCAGGACGTTCGCGTTTATTCGGGCGCTTCACGTTTTTCGAGTTTTTCCGGTATCTAATTCAATGAGGACAAATTGCACCGCCAGCCCAAGGTTGAAGAGGATGAATGCACGAACAGACGGCCGATAAATTTGGAGTTATTGTGACTTGTTCTTGCGACTAAATTACCTATTTTAATAAAACATCGAATATTCGAATATTTTTTTATATATTGTCAAATTGTTTTGGGAGGTCATTGACCAAATGACCATATGGACAAGCCCTTACCGATAAATGTCAGATATTAGTTATTTACCGAGTTACATACCTAAATTTAAAATGATACATCTTCATGTTTAACTTAAAATATCTCAAAAAATATTGGCTCTAATCGTTATAAGGAAAAAGTACATTCATTACCAAAAAATATGGATAATCGAAAATTTTGCTAACATTTCTATTCCGCCAGTTAACGCTAATTTGGGGACGATTAAACCGTTCAATTACTGCTGATATGTAGACATAAATGTTTTTAGCATGAATTTAAAAGTTGTACAAGTATCCATACTCCTGCCAAATATCAAATGAATAATGTCAATTAGTTTTTTAAAATACTGACCAAAAATAGTTTTTTAAATTCTTTAAACCACAAAACACCTGTAACTAATACTAATGAGCGACATTTTATTACAGGTGTTTTGGGTTAAATCTTCATAATTTAAGGTCAGGTATTCCAAGTTTGCTAATTCATTCCAAATAGTAATGAATCACCCTGTATAACTTCTAACCATGATCACATAGCTTAGTTTGAGCTGGCAAAAAAATTTAAAACCTACTTTAAAATTAATATTTTGGGGCTCGTAAATATAATTTTAGTGAAAATTGCTGTATTCCTCTGTATATCTCCTAAGCTTCTTAGTGGTTTATTTTTAAGTCCCATGGGCTGTCACAATTTGTGGCTCTGCTTTCGGAAGTAATCCTTGGAAGATGTTAATTCAATTGGAAGTAGCTAATTACCTAAGAGTATTTGAGCTGCAAGCAGAGTAGTTTTGGTATAGCTAGAGATGTTAACGGGCATTTATTGCTTCGCCAATATACCTTGCATCATTTGAATACCCAGGGTTTCAGAAATTTTACACTTGTAATTCATTTAGGAATGGCAAGTGTTCGCCACATACTTGTTAAGTTTTTATAGTCGACAGGTCGGACTTTCCACATTCTGTTAATCATTCAAAACACCTACAACAAAATGTTTGTAATTTACTTAAAATTCTTCATGTAACTTAACTAGCCTGGTTAAATCTTGTTTGTGAAACCTGAAAAAACTGATTCTACCATCATATTTAATAAATAAATAAATGCAGGTTATGTATTTGTGGTTATAAGATGGGGGCGCGAATTGACATTTTTTATTTAAATAATTTTATCGAGTTAGGTAATTTTAAGCACTAAATACGTTAAAGGTAATCTCCCTGGACTATACAAAATTATGTTACACTCGTATTGTTAAACAACTATTCTTACGAGTTCTCAAAAAACGCGAATTTGTTCATTAATAACAATAGGTCAACACTAATAAAAATTATTAACCACTAATAGAGAAGAATCACCTTCTCAGAGCCTAGGAGATGCAACCTGATCACACACTTCACAGCAGTAGTGGAAAAAAGTTGTTTAAATTTAATTATATACAACTTTTGTTTAAACTATTTTTTTGATTTAAATAAGTAATTACTGAGATTATAACAATCACGTGACAATAATTGCTCCAACAATATCTCCACGAATATGAATTTAACAAAGAAATGTTGTTGGAAATTGTATTGTCTATAGCCACAAAAAGTAAAGGATTCAGAAACTTCACCCGGGAATTTTTTGAGCTTTCGTGAAACTTTCCCACTGCCGAGCACATACTAGTATGGCTGATTGTGGCGGAGAAACTCAATATTTAAATAAAAATTGTACTCACTTGTAAGTAATTATAATGTTCAATTGATTTTAATACTTTTGTTGTTTAAAACATTACATCAATGTGCTACAAACGTTTAAATGACAAACACGTTGTCGTATTCTTTAATTACCGATTACAAATTCACTTCTATTTACATCTCTTTGTAGTTCGTCGAATTGCAAAATAAATTTTAAATTGTAGCGCAAAAATATAAGCTTAATTCATTCGGTCTAAAATAAGCAAAATCGGATAGGCACAAACAAAAAATTAATTTACAAAGGTAGTTGACAGATGTATTATACGTGCACCCCACTACGGATTTCTTAACAGCATAAAAATTTCACAAGGTTTGAGAAGAGTGTTTGTACATTTTTGTAAAATATTCCCAATTTCAACTGTAGGTAATAATGTAGGGCACCAAATTCTAATTAAATTAGAAAACGTGTCGTTTGAACACCCGTGTATTAGATTTCCATTAAAATTTTTATTATATCTGTACACCAGGATAGAATATTTTTATTTCTTGAAATTTGCTAACAGAAATTTTAAAACACAAAAATAAACAAACAAAAAAAACCATTTAAAATAATTATTAAAATTACACATTTGTAATTATTATAAATAAATAAACACTTTTTTCTTATTTTCGTTGTATTTATTGAAATTCCTTAAAAGAGAAAGAATGTGTCGCTTGAAGAAATCGTACCTCCGTACAAAATCTAAACTACCGCTCAATTCATATTGTGACTAAAGGATGCCCAGGACGAGCTGTGAAAAAATGTTTCCCATCCAACATCAAAGTGTCGACGGTTGAGTGAAGTTTCTGGATAGTTTACTTTTCTGTGCTATAACTTTGTTTGAACAGTTTTCTTCTAAAATACAATTTTATTTTCGCTTATCGTAGCGATGTGGAGTTCTGCGGTAAACGTTGTTTCTTTTATTATACCTCACTGTCATTAGCAGTGTTACACCTAAGGGTAGACTTTGAGGTAGGTGACCGCGACGCAAGACACGACAGAGACCGTTTTGTATGCTATATTGTATACAGAAAACTTTTTTCTGATTATATCAAAGAGTATTATATACCTTTGATTGTATCAAGACGCTTTTGAGCGCGAGATATATAGAGACGGGTGACCACAACAGAGACAGCGACCGTTTTCGAACCGGTATGTCGCACATGGTTTCGTGTTGAGAAGTCTACTCTTAAAATGTCTGATCTAAAACTTTCCGTGGAATTCCGGCTGTTGCGGAGCAGCCTGTTTTTAACAACAGTGCCTTTAAACGCTGTGTATACGATACTGAAAGTTAAAGTTGTTCTATTTGAGTGCATTAGGGACAATTTTAACAGGTGATGGAAAGGTTGGTAAAAGACAATTTGTATTTGTTGAGGAAATGCACGCTCTTCTGAGTGAGCATCTGTTCAATATTTGCAGTTGCAAGAAAATGTGGAATTGACTCAACAGATACTCAACACAACAAAGATACTGCGGAGTGTGGACTGGGAACCTGTGTGCGACATTGAAGAAAACACTGATGAGGACACTTCAAATACAAAGAGAAAGTGATGACACATCTTCATCCAACGTATTCTTGTAGATCACCCCAACCAATCGCATCATCCATATCGCGGATCCCATCCACTACAAATTAAGAAAAAACATTTCAAAGAAACTATTGATGCTTTTGCAGAGACACAAAAAAATTTAAAGTAATAAGCAAACAAGAAAAAATTATAAATGGGTATGTATATGGAAAACAACATCAATGGGGAAAAGAGTTTCCATATATGGTGGCAACATAAAGAGTAACTCCAACTTTAGTCGGTGGAATACAAAGTTGACACCAAATACCCTTTATAGGACATCGGGACCATCAAGGTTTTACATTGATATGCTCCATATCTAAGACCGGAAACTGAAATGACACAATTAGTACCCCAGATTCTGTTTGACATATGTATAAAATTAGGGTAAACAACAACATATTAAGTAAAACACTTTATTTATAATCAATAATCATAAGTACGTTACATTAACAACATCCGCCATGTATGGACTGTGTATCATATACATAAAATCGAGTTCTGTTTGTTTGTCTGTTTGTTTGTTTGTCCGCCTTCCAAAACGACTAACCGATTTTGATGGTTGATGGCCTATTTTTCAGGAGGTCAAGGCGGTGAACTTAAGGCATGTTGACCTGACTTTTGACCTCTGAGCTGGTGAGGTCAAATCTTTGAAAATTGAAGAAAATATAGACACATTCCAACGCTCTTGTCTCACTCCGACTTATTCTGGACTCATTCTCTGGTCTTGGTTTCATTAGTACACTTTATAAAACGTACGTTATTAAACGCTACCCCAATAACGCTACATTTATGTTTCCGTATACTTACTTACGGAAGCATGAATTATTCGATTTAGTAAATCACCTCTGGTGTTCGACGAATACACCAATGACTTCGTATGGCCCGAAAGATAGTAATCCATAGTTAATTAACGGGATCCTGGCCTCCTATCCAACGGTTTCACAGTTTTCATTTGCCAATAACTTTAAAACGATTGATTTTAGACTACACTATTGAACTTTTCAGCAAACGAACGTTAAGAACTTAAGCTATGTAAGTCTAATTGTAGGACATCCTGAGTAAATAATACAACGTTAAATAATCTTCTACTTCTTCAAGTAATATTTGAAGCCATTCAAAGTTGTTTTTGATCTCACAAACAAATATACTTTTCAAGGCTGTTGAAACTTTTGTGTTAGATAGTAACAGTGTGAAGAAATAGTTTGTAACTGTATATTTTAGGAAAGGAAAACAACCTTGGGGCATTGAGGGTAGAAGAAATTGTATCATAAAATCAAGATAATATGACATTACAAGAAAACGCATTCTTAGTTTGATTACGTATTTTAAACAACAAGGCACTGTATTCGACCGACTGGTTGTCGCGCTGGTCTTTGCAGCTTCTCCAAACGGCAATAAGGAGACAAGAGATACTGTCGCGGTCTCCTGTCTCGATCGCGTACCTCAAAGTCTCCACCAAAGGAATGATTTCCATGGAAATTTCCGAAAAAAATTAAGGAAGGGTTCTTGCGATCCCGCAACCGACAGGCACTCCTATACACAAGTCCGACCTTCTGCTTGAGTAACTCGTTTGGGATAGCAACTTGAACTTTGAAAGAGTAACTGTGAGTTTGTGGAGATGGTGGAAAGTTGTCAGTGGTAAGTCAAAATTCGACAAGCAATAGAGGGGAAGTTCAGTTGTTTTGTTGAAAAGAAATTGTGACGTCTTGCGCACAATAATTTTAGAGAAAACATGTCTCATTTCTTAAATCCGATTGTACTCATTTTTAAAAAACAAACTTTTTTTTTTTTCTTTCTCCTCTATTTATTGAACTACTTTTAAAATTTTTTATTCAATTTATCAACCAACATCCAAGTAAGAAAACATCCACCCCCCCCCCCGTAAAACAACCCATCCCAAAAATACAAGCAGAGATTCTCTATACGGGGCGGGGCCGGGCTGGGGGGGGTTATGTGTCGTGGGAGGTCCTAGAATCGATTATATTTCATCAAGATGGGGCGGGTGTAATACCGGAAATAATTTTACCACAACAGAGGAGCACTCAATAATTTAAAAATAGATTTTTTTAAGTTTTTAATATTTTAATTTCCATATATACAGGGTTATTACAAATGATGTTCTTATTTTAAGCATACATAAATCGAGTTTTATTCGTTTTACAAATATAAAAAATAGTTACATTTGAAGGAAAACTCAAAAAGTTTCATAACAGGTATTCAGAATTACAAATGTTCAATATGGGAGCCCCTTGTGACACGACAGATGTCAAGCCTATAATCAAGCTCTCGCCATACGTTGTCGAGAGTTTCTTGATTGATTGTTTCGATGGCATTGGCAATCCGTCGCTGGATCTCAAGTATGCTCTGTGGTAATGGTGGTGTATACACTTTATCCTTGATGTATCCCCACAAGAAAAAATCACAGGGGGTGATGTCCGGAGATCTTGGAGGCCAGTTCAAGAGTGCGTCATCATTTGGACTAACCATAATGCAGCCATTTCTCTTAAAATTCAAGTACCACTTGCGAATAGAGTGATTGCTAGGAGGATCTTCATTAAATCTGGTTCTAAAGTGACGTTGAACACTAATAACTGATTGGTTAACGTGATAATCTAACACACAAAATGCTTTCTTGTTTTCAAATTCAGCCATTGCACAAAGCTGTCAACAATGGACTTAAGAAACAGCTGATACATACCGAAATCAATGTAAACAAAACTTTATGAGTTTTTCTTTCCAGCGGTACCAACCAAAGTGGTTTTAATACATAATATTCCAGTGACATATGCAATCGAAATCAGGAACATCATTTGTAATAACCCTGTATTACTAGGAAAGTTATAAGGAAAGAAAAAAATAATTTGGAATTTTTAAATTTGGGGTTTTAAAAAGAAAAAATTTTAAATTGAAATTAATTTTTTAATAAAAATTTTATTTATTATTAAAATTTAAAGGTTTTTTTTTTTTTAAAAAAAAAAAAATTTTTTTTAAAAAAAAAAATTTTTAACCTCTAAGTTGTTTAAAATGGAGTGCGATTTCTAATACAAATTGTGACTGGAAACGAACCAGAAACCGTTACAACATGTTGTAGAGGATTGTCAATTAACAAAGTTTAAAGAGTGGCTTGTAAACACTCATAATTCAACAACGGATAAAAGCTATATTATGGCTTACGAATCTGAAGGATATCTGAAGCAATATTTTTGTATTCCCTGTCCTAATTATCAGTTTTTCCATTATTTTGTTTGTTATTTCTTTAACCTACTATTTCTTCGTCATTGTCGTGACTCGCGCTTAGACCGGTCCATTATATGTCGTCATGCAATAGCTGTGCTGTTATATTTTATGCTCTTTTGATTACACCCTTCATTAATATTATTACATATAAATACTAAGGTGGGTAAGAGTTGGCATGTTTAGGTTTTATAGTGGTTTTCCTAAATCCTTTGAAGTCAATGCTTTAACAAGACGAACCAACCCACAATTGAACACTTGCTTCGTCACCACACTATACAGGCTTACTACTCGATTCCTCTGGAGCACCATACATAACACTTACATCACAATACAATATTTTAAAATGTACCATACCGAATAAATAAGCCTCACCTGTTTCATTTTTTAGACTTTTAATTATCTTTACATTAGCTTATAGCTTATGAAGATATGCTCATAATACCTCTAAATACAAAAATTTCAGTCGTGCGATGCCTTCATCTTATGGTCAGCTTTTCGGAAGGTTGAGCCCCACCATGACACCGGTACTTCTTTATAATTTATCTATATCCAAACCACACTAGCGCACACGGTTTCAAAACCAATCCATAATAGCCGTTTTGATCAATATAAATACAAACTTTTTATTTTCGTGACGTCACGTTAAAAATATTAAACGGAACGTCATACAATCACGCACTAAAACACAAATTGCAAGCCGCAAGTAGCTGTGTGGCTGAAAACATGTATAGCATATATGATTACTTCATCAAAATTTACATCACACCCGGTTACAAAAGCTGTATGACTGATTAAAATGTTTACCTGTAATATTTTCACAAAAATTATTTTATTTAATAAGTTAAACCTTTCAAGTTTAATTTTAACATAATAAAATCCGTCTACAAATCTGAGTCCATACTATACTCAGTATACATTGGCGCGGAGTAATAAACCTGTCAGAATTATCGAATCTCCGTATTGCAGTGGCGTAGGTACCTGATACGTTTGGAAAATCATATTTTTAGTAGGTAAATATATTATAATAGTAAAATCTACCTTGATATGAATTATTATGTGGTTATATGTTATTTATTTTATTTGTATAGTAGATCACATTACAAATTTTACTTACGTATTATATACCATTATTTTTGTATCTTGGTATAATACCCACATCTACGGCTATGATTCTCGTTTCGTCAGTACCTGGGCTGATGGCAACGTGTTTACACAGATTAAACTATTGTTCTCAGACCCTAGATGGGTCGATATGCTGCAAGAGCGGCACAATGATCGTATTTTGGTTAGAATTTATTGGTTTTTACTTAACCGTAGAAGTACCGCTTTCACAAGAAAATAAAGAATTATTTCAAGCAATTATGATTTATTACTCCGCGCCAATAGTATACAGACTTTAACTTCTAGATAACGAAAAAACACAATGGCTGCATAAATTTTCTTTTATTGTTCATTGCCCATTAAACTTCAAAGTCACCACATCTGTTATTCACATTTTTTAAATACAAATAATCAATTAATTTAAAACGACAATTTGATTCACATTAACATAGGTTATGCTTAAGTACCTACTCACTCCCTTCAATTTAGATTTTATAAAGTTACGTATTAGTTAATCTTTTCGATTGTCTCTGCATAGAGACACACGTAAGCTCGAAGCTTATTGACCGATGCTTATGTTAATGTGCTTCATTTTTAACTGCACTCCAGAGTGGTGGCATTTTTTTGTAAAATTATATTTCGTAATTTTAATTTTGAATTCACAAATCATTTGCTTAAAACTAAACTAAACTATAGGTAAGTAATTAAGTACACAATATCAAACTATTAATATCATATTTTTTACACCATACCCAATTAAAATAACTAACAAAAGTAACTCTATTTATTTTCTTTTATACCTTATATTTACTTTTTTACTAAAGCTATTTGGCTATGAATTTAAACGTTAACTTCTAATCTTATTAAATGCATTAACTTAAATTTTAAATGTTTCTATCTATCATATTATCTATTCTAAAGCAAAATTCTATGACGTACGAAATGATTCATTTATGCGCATTAAATAACAATATATGTAAATAATGGTGTCTGTTCGCGTTTCAACATGATCTGATGAAGGTTTCTACAATATACGTTAATTATTTTGCAAATTTTTGTTTATGATCGCTAGAGAAAGACCTTAGGATAAGAGAAAAGTAAAAAAAGAAGTATGTGGTAGGCAAGAAGAATATGAAGTAGGAGGTGAAAATAAAACCAAGAAAGAACGAACGGAGAAATAAAGGAATTAAGAACGAAAATAAAAGTAAAAATAAGAGCAAAAATAGAAAAAGTGGAAAATATGAGAAAGAAAAGAGAAACAAAATTTAGTCGTAAGAGGGTTGAAGTACACGAAACAACCAGAAATAAAGAATCAGGTGTAAGATATGTTAAGGAATAACATGGGGCTGAAGAGAAAGTGTAAGAAGCTAGAGAGAAAGAAGGAAAAGTATTAATAAAGGTAGGAAGTTTAGAAGAAAATTAGAGATATTACGAAATAAGAAATCAATAGTTCGACCAATTTAGAATAATTTGAATCCTCAGTACACGGTTACAACACTCCTTCAGGCAGTGCAAAAACTAATTCTAAAGCTAGAAAGCTCCCGCTCGAGGGGCGAAACGTTTGGGCAGTTTGACGTAAAAGTTTGACTTTAAACCACAACCCCAAGCTCGAAGGGTCCTTGAAAAGGAGAAGTTTTTTTAATTAAATGAAACATTGTAGAAATAACTTTACGTTATCCAAGTGATGTTACAAAGTTTTGTTTATATGATGTTGTTATGTTTAGTGGACCGACGTTTCGCCCTAAGCCGGAACTTTTCAGTGACTTGTTCAATAAAAGTTGATAGTCAAAACAAAATAAGCATTTAACATCCATAAATAAATAGATAGACGTCACATTAATTAAAAATAACGTAATATAAAAAGTAGTACATACCTCTCTGTAAATTACACTTTAAAAACGAACAGAAGGAATCAGATATACAATGAATTCAAACAATGAATAAAGTATTGAAAAACTTCAGCTTAAGAGGCGTAAACATAAGCCAGTTCTACGTAAAAAGTTGGAATTTTTAAACCACAACCCTCCAACGCCGAAGGGTCCCTAAAAAGAATAAAGTTTTTTTTTAAATTTAACATCACCATGATACATTTAAAAGTAACTGCATTTTGTAACATATTACCAACTAGCTATTTGTTAGGTTTAATCTTTCTTAATTGGAGACTGGATAAAGAAACACTTTCTGTTGCCTGTTTCATTTCAGCGACGTCTCGGATGCATTTTTTTATTATTGTTCCTTCATCAGGCTCCAATGATCATAACAAATATAGAGCCTGATGAAAGAAGCTCAATAATAATTTTAAAATGCATCCTGAAACGTCGTTGAAAAGTGAAACAGGTAATAAGTGTTTCTTACATCCCGTCTCCATTTAAGAAGGATTAAACTCTAACAAATAATTTAAAATTTAGGGAAATAAAATTAATCATTATAACATATTACCAACGTTGTAGCTATGTTAACATAAAAATAATAATTAGTAGTAACAAACGTATGCAATAAAACAACTATTCATATTATAATCACGATGTTGTAATCTTGATTTACCTTTTTAAATTAATTCGATACAACAATCTCTCGCCGTCAGCTGGAATCGAATCAGCGCGCCAGCGTTGGTCTAATTTGTTAAATTGACACTTCTACCGCTAGACTAAAATTCCACTGGTAGTAGAATCCAACTGCGGAAACATAAATATCATGTAATTAAATTTACAGTTTGTTACGGTTCAAATTTGAATTGCACAAAAATTTGTGCGCTCTAATAGGCGTTCGAATTGCAAGGACGGAAACACGTCGGGGGAATCGGTTGTAGTGTACGTTTTTCGGTCAGAGTTGATTGTAGTTTTGTGCAGAACGACAGTTGTTGTATAGCTGGGAATCAAATCCATTCAGAATCCACGTGATAGTTGAAAAAGAAAAAAGCAAAGAAAGCTAGTTTGTTATCTACGCACACGTGGTTCACGACAATTATAAGTTCAAAAACGTCGCTATTATTTGGTGAACTTAAGGAAATTTAATTGTGATGGTCGTTTCTTTTGCCTTTACGTCTTCGCCTGTACGTATTGCCTTTATCCTTCGATGTATGTGAAGTCTCTGATAACTTATCGGACCAGAAGTCATTAGCGTGACAGTTTCTAGCTCGGATTCATTTTCTTACTTCATCTTCTTCTTTTGCAGGGTGACGCAACAACACAAAGTGTTACTGAACTTTATTTTGGCTAGCGCGAAGGGAGAACAACTACCGTTCCTTTATGTAAAAATCTTTGGACATACTTTCGAGGTCTTTTGGACTCAGGGGCAACTAGGACCATTCTAGGGGTAAGGGATGGGAAACTTTAAGATGTTTAGGATATGCGCTCTCTCCTTGCCCATTCTCATCTTGTACTATGGCAAATGGGTTGAGTGTACGTGTTAGGCTGTATAACGTTACCTATCTCTGTTGAACATCGGACTAAGACTTTCGAAGTATTGGTGATTCCTGAGGTCCAACATCAATTAATATTAGGGATTGATTTCTGGGTGGCGATGATTTTTGTTCCCAACTTTCGAGAGGGACTTTGGACTTTACGATCAGTCCACACCGCCACCAGAAATACATCAAGTGGTTGCTCATTCTCAGCTTTCCGCTAGTCAAGTTGTTCTTCTTCAAATCGTTCCTAATAACTACCTTCATACTATAACCTACCACGTTAGGATGTACTTCTCTAGTACAACATCACATCACTACTTCGTCGGCTCCTCTTAAACAAAGGTACTATCCTTTATCACCTGCTTTGCAGGATATAGCTAATCAAGAGTTGGATAAAATGTTGGAGATGGGGGTAGTAGAGCGGTCAAGCAGTCCTTGGGCCAGTCCGATTGTGTTGGTTAAAAAACAAGATGGTACTTAATCGGTTCTGGCGTGGACTTCATAAAGTCAATGAAGTTGCAAAAAGGATAGCTATCCACTACCATACATGCGCTTCTATTCTTGATAGATTAACAGATGCTCACTTCCTTTCGTCGCTAGATATTCGCTCTGCTTATTGGCAGATTCCTTTAACTCCGAGTTCAGGAAATCACTGCTTTTACGGTACCTACTCGAGGGCTTTTCCAATTTACGCGAATGCCTTTCGGTTTACTAACTCGCCTGCTACGTTTCAGCGACTTATAGATAGAGTGTTGGGAGCTGATTTGGAACTCCTATTCCTTCGCATATCTGGACGATATTATCATTGCTACGCCAACTTTTGAGCAACATTTGGAGGTCCTTGCAAAATTTATGAACGTCTTCTTTCCTCGGGGTTAACGATCCGCGCTGATAAGTGTAAGTTTTGTCTACCTGAACTTAGATATTTGGGGTACGTCGTGAACCGAGATGGGTTGCTGAAAAGGTGTCTGCTATTTTGGCCATTCCTACACCGAAGACGACTACTGATATTCGGCGGTTCATCGGCATGACTAGTTGGTATCGTCGTTTCATTCCAGATTTTGCCACTGTTACTTCCCCTCTAACGGCTCTTACTAAGAAAAATTTCTCTTTCATTTGGACTACTGAGTGTCAACGAGCGTTTTTATTATTGAAGGAACATCTAGGGTATTACCATTCAGACGGATGCTTCCGACTCTGGTCTTGGGGCTGTGTTGAGTCAGCGCGAAAGGGATAGTGAGCGAGTTATCTGCTATTTAAGTCGGTCGTTAACTAAAGCCGAACGACAATACTCTGTAACCGAGAAGGAGCTATTAGCGCTGCTGTTCGCCATTGAGAAACTACGTCAGTATGTGGAGGGATCTCACTTTACAGTAGTGACAGACCATCACTCGCTGTTGTGGTTAAATCGTCTTCAAAATCCCTCGGGTCGTCTTGCTCGTTGGGCCTTACGATTACAGCAGTATGACTTCTCCATTGTTCATCGGAAGGGTAAAGAACATGTAGTACCGGATCTTTGTCTCGCTCGGTACCAATAGTTAATTCAGTACCTGTCTCTACTTCTCCTTGTACTATGGACCTTGTCTTGCCTACGTCAGATCGTTGGTACAATAAATTGTCTGATCGGGTCGTTTCTCATCCTCAACGATTTCCTTTGTGGTCAGTACTCGATAAAGTTTTGTATCGTAGAGTTAAAACATCTTCTCCTCAAGACAGTTGGAGACTAGTAGTTCCAAGTGAGCAACGGAAATATATCATTCAGCTTAATCATGATCCACCTACAGCAGGACATTGTGGCATTTTCAAAACGACAGCTCGGATTGGGCGACACTACTATTGGCCAAGAATGCGTTCTGACGTTACTAAATATGTTAAGCATTGTCGTGTGCGCTGAGCACAAGGTTGAACAACGTGCCGCTCCTGGACAGTATGCTCCACGTGCTAGACCTACGCGTCCCTGGCAGATTTTGTCTTGTGATCTTGTGGGACCCTTACCTCGATCTACCAAAGGAAATTGCTATGTTTTTGTTATTGTGGACTGCTTCACAAAGTTTTCTTTATTCCTTCCATTACGTACGGCCACGGCAACTTCGATCACTAAACTACTGGAAGAACATGTGTTTCTTTTGTTCGGTGTTCCTCAATATCTTATCACGGATAACGGCGTTGCAACTTCGTAGTAAAGAGTTCACGAAACTATTCAGAGAATATATGACCACCATCTTATACACTGCAAAGTATCATCCTCGCGCTAATCCTATCGAGCGAGTGAACCGCGTGCTAAAACGATGATTGCCGCGTATTCGAAGTCAGACCATCGACATTGGGATGTCCATTTAGCTAAAGTCGGATGTGCTATTCGCACCGCAAAGCATGAAGTGATCAACTGCACTCCCTACTACGCTTTGTTTGGTCGGGAACATATAGTCTTGGGTAATTTTTTAGTCGTCCTATTGAGCTGGAACCTACTCAAGAGGATACTCTTTCTATGCCTAATCCTACGCAATATGAGGAGATACGTCATTCTATCCTACGTAAGCTGAAACAGGCGTATAGTAAACAACAGACACGGTATAATCTTCGCAAGAGGCACGTGAAATACGAAGTGGGGGATCAGGTATGGAAGAGAAACTTCGTGCTTTTCCTCGGCTCCTCATTCTTTAACGCCAAGCTTGCTCCTAAGTTTGTCGGACCTTTGTCGTGAAAGCCGTAATTTCTCCTTGGACCTATGAGTTAGAAGACTCTTCGAACTGTTCTGTTGGGGTTTGGCATGCAAAAGATATTAAAACTGCTTGTGTTGACTCAGACCACTCAGATACTCCGGAAGGGCAAGGTTTACGAGTCAAAAACATTCTTGTTTCTCTTTGGAAACGGCGAAAGAAACGTAAGGTTAGCTGACGACTTGTTATCCGGTAGTCTACTAAAACTGACTTTTGGTTATGGTTATTGAGTACGATTTCTTTTGTTTCAAATTGGTTGCTGGCTATAGATAATTTTTCAAGTAATTTTTGTGTGTTATTTTCTATTTATACGGACAGTGCGTATAATAGTGAGATTGTATGGTGTAGAATCGGTGAGTAGACCAGGTTGGTGAAGAGTGAGCGGTGATTGAATACTTACTTGCCTGTTAGAGGTATTACGATTTAATTCGACTTAAATTCAGCATCGTGTTTAAGATAAGCCTTTTTTCTGTTCTTTACTTGTTCATGGTTGTGCTGAAGGGCTATCTTACGGCCAGAACACATATGCCTGTTGGTTTGTACTTGGGTATGGTTCTAATGTTTGCCGGAAAATTACACATCGACTTGGCTTGGGGTAGGGTTGGCTGATTGTGCACCTGACGTTATGGGTCATTTTAGTTTCGGGTGGTTGGTTGGGCATTTGACATAGGGATGGTCACTTTTTCGTTGGCTATAACATCAAGTCAACCTTTGTGTTGTGTGTTGCTTTGTTTGTCTTTTGTTTGTGCTGGTTCTCGTTTGTTTTTTTCTCTCCTTACTGGGATCCCTGTGGGTTATTTTATTTTGTTTGGGTTATATTCAGGGTGGGTATGCTTGGGGCTGGTAGTCATGTTGTTGGTTTTTATTGTTCTTGGATCCCAGGTTTCGGGGGCCTAAATTTTCCTGTGCTTTGTCTCAACTCTTTCTATCTCTGTGTTGGAGTTTGGTCAGCCATTTCTGAACTTACCTGAGGGTATAGGCGACTTTTGGCTTCTGACCCTCCATTTTTGAGAATTCCTCTACTTACTTGTGGTTACTTTCTACGGAGTATCAACGCGCTTTTTAGCGGGCTTATATTTGGTAGTTCAATTTGGTGACCATCCCATTCAGCAGGGTCTTACTTGTGTTTTCAATTTTTTTTTGGTAGAGGCAATATCCTCGTAATTTTCCTATCAGCTCTTATCGAGTTTCGAGTTTTGCAAGGGGGGGAATTTGTTACGGTTCAAATTTGAATTGCACAAAATTCGTGCGCTCTAATAGGCGTTAGAATTGCAAGGACGGAAACTACGTCGGGGGAATCGGTTATAGTGTACGTTTTCGGTCAGAGTTGATTGTAGTTTTGTGCAGAAGAGACGACAATTGTTGTATAGCTGGGAATCAACCATTCAAAATCCCTGTGGTAGTACAAAAATAATGTTGAAAAAGCAAAAGCAAGGAAGCTAGTTCGTTATCTACGCACACGTGGTTCACGACAATTGTAAGTTCAAAACGTCGCTATTATTTGGTGAACTTTAGGGAAATTTAATTGTAGGTCGTTTCTTTGCCTTTATGTCTTCGCCTGTACGTATTGCCTTTATCCTTTAATGTATGAAAGTTTCTGATAACTTATCGGACCAGAGGTCATTAGCGTGACGGCGTTTACTTCAGCGATTACCCAAACCGGCCGATCTCTTATATTACTACCGGTGTGCCGCCTTAAGAAAGGAAAGCGTATCCCGTCGAAACGGTTGCTGCCGTCCACTAGCTGGTGCGCCCACCTACGCATCTTGGGGCCGACTTTGATAAACAAACAAAACTACATTAAAGGACAGAAAGATAAGTGCCTGCTTTTATATCTACCCGTGCGAGCGGATTTGTATTTACTTCCGTATCAACAACTACGCCTGGTTATCAATTTAACTGCGCTTTAGTATCTATTATATTCATTAAGAGAATTGAATGTACACTTTGTACTTAACTTTGGGATCCCATCATTAACCTTTTTTCGCACTTACGTGAAATTGTGTCTATTTATAAAATTTGGGATTGTTATTAATGGTTCTGTGTGATAATTCTGTAGTACGACGTGTATTTGGTTGATGAATATACTCATCTTTGTTACTCGAGTTAGTTGTTTGCCTGATTCCCTACTGACCGCAGAAAAGCTAACTAAACGGTAGGTGGCGCCCATTGCCGGATCACCACATCTTTTCTATTACTTTTCTACTTACTGCTCACGCCCACTCTACCAAAAAATCTGAGCTGCTGGGTAGATGTTGCGATCCGAAGATAAAAGAAATAGTAATTAGTTCCTTACAGCCAAACTAACTCGTAACAACTTAGATATCGGAAGTAATTTTAAACAAATATAAATAAATTCCATATAGTTTCAAAAGTAAAAGGAGTCTAATTACATTAAATTACTTCCATATTAAGTTAAAATAAAACATAATTTTACACATTTGTTATATCGGAACGATGTGGAGCTATGCGTGAAACTATATTGCACAAAAAATAACTTACTATAATGTCGTACTAATAATGTTTAACAAATGTTCAACTTATTAAAATTTTGTAATTATATTTTCATGTTCAAATATTTTTTATAAACAATGTTGATGTGTTGTAGAACCTAAATGTTAAAAATGAAATGTTAATTTTGTTACATTGTTCAAATGTTACAATACATTGTTTTGATGTTCCTTGTTTAGTGGGAAACCATAATCTTAATGTTTTATAGGCGATAGTTTCAAGGTAGTAGTATCAATAATCAATCTTTGACAAGGGCTTTTATAAACAATGATCTAAGAGTTCAATGACATTACGAGAGTTTAAGATGTAAACAAATTCAGTGATATGAAAGTATAATAATAATAATAATAATAATGCACCTTGTTTTTAATCTTAGGTAGACCCACGAACTTTCAGAAATGGTACACCTTATATACATAGATATAGAGCGTCTGAAGGTAAACTATCGCTGAGAGTCTCCAGGAGTAGATTAGATGATTTGATAACATACGAAGATATATTGAAAAATTCTTAGCCTACTATAGAACCAAACAAAATTTCAATGTCAAAATATTTTATTACTCAACATATTCTCTCTCTTAATTGGATACATTTATTACAGCGAACCTGCAACGTCTCTAGACCTTTCAAAAAATGTTTCTTCTTGCTTTGCAAACCAGACCTCCACAGCTTCTATTACCTCCTTGTTGGAAGAAAATTTACGACCTTTAAACTTTTTTTCAGTTGAGGAAAGAGGTGATAGTCGGACGGAGCCAAATCGGGTGAATAAGAGGGGTGTTCTAGTAATTCAAACCCTAAATCACGAATTTTTACATGGCAACATGAGATTTGTGTGCAGTTGTCCTGCAAAAACAAAACACTTTTGGATAGCTTTCCGCGTCTTTTCTCTTTAATATTTTTCCGTAGAGTGGTCAGTAATGTCGAATAGTAATCTCCAGTTATTGTTCTACCCTTATCCAAAAATCAATCATGATTACTCCATGGCAATCCCAAAAACTGAAGCAAGAACTTTTCCAGCAGATTTTGGACACGAAACTTCTTAGGTCTTGGAGAACCAGAGTGTCGCCATTCCATCGATTGTTGCTTTGTTTCTGGATTGTAGAAATGTACCCAAGTCTCATCCATAGTAACAATTCGGTTTAAGAAGTCTACATCGTTTTCAAATCGAGCACAGCTCGAACGCGATGCTTCTACCCTTGCACGCTTTTGGTCAACATTCAAACATTTGGGGATCCATTTTGCAGCAATTTTTCTCATGTCCAAATTGACGTGAACCATATGATATAAACCCAATTCAACGGTCTGATAAAAATCATGTCATGAACTGCATCGATATTTTCGGGGACTGACACAGAAACTGGCCTTCCCGATCGGTCATCATCTTCAATGGAAAATTTACCTCTTTTGAAGCTTGCATTCCAATTTTGACGGTCGCATACGAAGGACATTGATCACCAAGGGTATTAAGCATATCTTCGTAAATCTGCTTACCTCTTAACCCTTTTAAATACAGGTACTTGATGATGGCTCGATACTCCAATTTTTCGATTTTCACAATTTCGGTGGACATCTTTTTCATTTAATTTATTGCGTGACTCTGGTTTACTTTTTGACGTCAAACTTTACACTGACACTTCTAATAAGTTATTGTTCGTTGCTATGGTAACGCAATATTTTGTTTATGCAAGGAACTGGTCTAGGCTAACTAGATATCAATACATCCTCGTAGAATTAAACTGTAATCAGCATTAGTGCCAGTATTCAAAAGATGATTATAGCGTTATCAGGATATTGGTAGTTAGGGAATGTGATTAAAGATGATAGTAAAGTTTAAAGGTTTGAGAGAACTATGATCGTTACTTAAAATTAAATTTGTGGTTAAATAAATTGACAACAGTTTTCTGAAGTGGGGCTCTCGAATAATCAGTTACAAACTCGAATTTAAACGGGTAATAGTGATTAATTTTTCATTAAAGAAACGCAATCAATCGGGAATTGATTAATCGTCGAACTAGACTTTTGCTACAAGGCACCGTACCTAAGCACTACGAAGAAGTTGTAAAACTTCGTAACTCTGTTTCTTTTATACTACTAATGCACAATCTAAAGAGAAATATTTCTACAGCATAATGTATATCGAAGTATAACAAGTGCAGTAATGAAATAAGTATTGTTGAAGGTTATTTTGAATTTAATTTTCATAAGTTACTATAAAGAATTTCTATGTGTAAGAAAATTTGTATGATTATAAAATTAAATAGCGCAAAAAAAATTAGCCATAATTTTTTTCGAACTCCTTAATCTATCTTAATGGAAAAGCACATTAAAAATAAAATGATCTTACACCACAGTTATCCTGTGGGTTAATTGTGTTAATTGGTATTTTAATTACAAGACCAACACAAATATTAATAAAATGTGGAAAATAAATTTTTAGCAAATTGATTAAGTAGTAAATTTCTTAGTTTAATTAAAATTGAATCGGGTTCTGGAGAGCGAATCCCAGGCGTTGCTGGAAGCAACAGAGAACCAAGTAACTGACATCACGTTTAGTATTAGGTAAAAGCGCGAAGGAAAGGTCCTGTGGGATCTTCCAACTGATGATTAACTTCTGCTCTACAGATCTTGTAGTCGCTCACGTATGGCGCTGTAGTAAACATCTCATCTGACAAACAGGTAGGAGATAAATATGGATTGCGTAATGGTTGTCTTTTGTACAAGCTTTATCTTTAAAAAAACCAAAACTTTTCTTCTTTTGTATTCTTTTGTGCGCACTTCCTTCCTTTAATTCCGAAATTTACTAAACGGTTTTTAAAGTTTGTAGAAAGTTTCGCTCTTGTTTTTGTTTTTTAATGTTACTGCAAAGTTTTGTTGTTGCGACTATTATTTAATTACCTAATTAAAATAGTGTTAACATTAACTTTAAATTATCTGACCTACTAAAATAAATGTCTTAAAATTATTTTAAGAAGCAGAGGTTTTAAGGATTTTTTTGTCGTTTCAAATTATTTACAGCAAGAAATAAATTCTAGACAATGAAAGATTTCAAAAGCCGATTTACTGAGCTTTTCAATAAGAATTTAAATTCGAGCGCAACAATTTATACAAACCGTTTAGCACATCCGCCGATTTTATTTTATTTTCTGCGCGAATATAGAATGGCAAGAGACATAAATTGAGCTTTGTTTATCTGTTTTTGTACGTACAGACCATCGAGTTATCTTTTAAGTGCAAAATTAAAGAACAAAAAAATAATAAAATTTTTTTAATATATTTACAGTGATGGATTTCGAATACGGTGCAATAGGGCCTTCTAAATACGACGAAGTTCTTCAACATTTACGTTATAATTTTCCGGATGAGCCTTTGAACGCTGCCGGGTCTATGCAAACATGGTCAGCCCTGCGAGCATTATTCAGTACATCACGCATTAATGACGTTAAAAGATGGTTTGTCAGTAATGGCTGTGGATCGTTAAAACTGGCGAAGTACGCTAATTTATTTTCTCACTTTGATAAACGACGAGCATAATGTTTAAAATACTTAAATTGCGTGTCTGCTGAAACAATAAAGACGCACAAGCAACGTATTTTTCAATAAACCTTAGAGGAATGCCGTGAAATTGGCATTCTTTCTCCCAGTTTAATAAAGCTTTATTATCTTCCAGATAGCTGGCGTAGCTTTAAATGGAATTTCTCATCGAGGAGAGATTGACGAAGACTTAAAAGAAGTCGACGCTTCCGATAATAAGGAGTACCGACTCATTTTCGGACTTTTACATAACGTTAATCACGAACTGAATTTATTCGAAACATACAACGTCGATAAAATTTTCGAACTTCGATTCTTTTCGGTCGATTCAAGATATCGAGGACGTGGTATTGCAAACGAGCTTTCTTGAGAAGCGAAATAATATCCGAAGAGTATGGACTCTAAGGTAGGTCAATTTAATTTATTTTACGTAACACCTTTAGGGACGAAGTTTTGGCTTAACATTATTATCTTTATTGAAAATGATAAGCTCAATAAACCATTACATCATTGAAACTAATTTGCATAATTTTATTGGATAATGTGAATTTATTTTAGTATTATAATATGCCAATTTTTGTATTATTATGTGCTTATAAAATTCATTTAACTTTTAATTAAAATTTATTGTAATTGCCAATTAGTGTTAGCATTTTACACTTTTATTTTTGGAAGCATTTATTTTATTTATTTAATTTTAACACAAGAATCTTGTATTTAATTAGATGATGGATAGATTTTTTTTTTGAATTTTAAAACTTAAAAAATTTGGTCCAAACGTTGAAGTAAGTTCAGAAAAAATGATTTTTTCATAATTATTTATCTACTAATTAATATTATAGAAGACATTGTTAAACGAAGGTCACATGATGTATATGTATATAATTATCAGAAAAGAACTATACATGTATGAAATATTTGTAATGTTTAATCAATGGTTTAATTGTAGAACTTTCTGAGGAAATGTTTTAGCTTAACACGAGATTATCTTTATTAAAGATAATAGCTCATTACATCATTGAAACTCATTTGCATAATTTTATTGAATAATTTAAATTAATTTTATTATCATACTATGCCAATTTTTGGCATTATTTGTCAAGTGAATGGAGTTTAATAAAAAATATGCTAGTAGAATTCATTAACCCTTAATCAAAACTTATTGTAATTATCAAATACTGCTAGCACTTCGTACTTAAATTTTTTGGAAGCATGTAATTTATTTATTTATTTTTGGCAAGAATTTTTGATTTAATTAGATGATGGACAAATAGTTTTTGCATATCAAAGCTTAAAAACTTGTGTTCCAAAAGTACATTCCACCAATTCACGAAAAAGCGAAGAAATGTATCGAATTAAAAGGATTGACAATAACTTTTGTTTTATAAATGTTTATATACTAATTAATATTTTAGAAAATTTAAAAACACTTGTTCACATTAAAATCAGTTTGTAATATACATGGTGTATTGGTTTGCCTTGGCGTAATCTAACTTTAGTTTTTCAATGGTACATTATTAAAGTTTTAGATTATTAAACATTTTTGAAAGCATTATATTAAAATAAAGGCACCGTTCCAGCGTAATTTGCTTATTTTTAAGAAATAATGTAAATTTAATGATAAGATAAGATAAGCTTTTATTTTTTTGTACAACAAAGTGAACATCAACAAAATCGAAACAAGTCATAGAAAAAAACACTAAAATACAATATGAAAAAATTGTTAATATTATACAAAGCGCTCTCAAGTAATAAGTTTTTCAATTTTTTTTAAAGTGTTTGAACATAAATTCTCTTTAAAATTAATTGGCAGGTGATTATAGAATTTACAACAATTATATATAAGTGATGTTTCAAATTTCGACAATTTATGATTTGGAATTCTGAAATTGTTTTTATTTCAAGTTAAGTACAAATGGTAATCAGAGTGTGGTATAAAAAGGTATGAATGTTTATAGTCAAATAAAATGACGTCATAAATGTAAATACTAGTATATACCGTCATAATTTTATGCTTTATAAAATACATTTTACACGATTCTCTAGGTTTAAGCTGAAACATGGCTCTTATGGCTTTCTCCTGCAGAACGAAAATGCGTTTGATATTTTTTATTTAGACTTACCTCAATGCATTATTCTAAATCTCATGCGAGAATAAAATAATTCAAAGTATAAACTTTTAGGACATTAATATTGCATTGACGAGACATCATGCGCAACTGAAAAATTGTTTTGTTTAATTGCTTTGCTAATTCATTAACATGGTGTTCACAATCAAGAAAGCTATCGACTGTAACTCCCATAATTTTACATGTTTTTGCTAATTCTTTGTTCCCATTTTCAAAATAATATTATCAGCTGGATGACGTTTTGATTGGTTAGTTTTGTACATTATTGCTGTAGTTTTATTTTTGTTTAACATCAATTTATTGTTTGCAGCCCAAAACTGTATGCTGTTGTATAGACTATTTGCTATTTCAAATAAGTCATAATTATTTGATCGGCATATGATATAAAGTAACAAGGAAATTGTGACATTACAATACTTAAATCATTACTAAATATTAGGTAAAGCATGGGACCTAAAATTGAACCCTGTGGAACCCCAATTTTTGTTGTAACAGATTATGATAGGCTTACTGCATAACACCTAGTTTGAATTCTATTCAACAAAAAAGTTTTAACCAATCAAGAGCGACACCTCTAATTCCATATTTGTAAAGCTTTCCTTTAGTATAGTACGGTTTACACAATCAAAAGTTTTACTCAAATCGAGAAGTATTCCTAAACACGTGGAACCTTCTTCAAACGTCCTGGTAATGTGATCAACCCACTGAGTGATTGGTGTATTAATATCATATTAAAACCATGCTGCGTTTCTGACAAAATATTGAATTGTTCTAAAAAGGAAACTAACCTGACTTTTACTACTTGCTCATAAAATTTAGTTTAAATTTGGTTTAAAATTAGCTCATTACTTTTATCTCCACGTTTAAACAGCGGTTTAATTAATGATCTCTTCAAACTATCAGGAAATACGCCTCTGTTTCTAAAGATAGGTTTATTACATATTTTAGAGGTTCAGAGATAAAACTAATACCATTTTTTATTAGGAACGGTGAGAGCCGATCAATATCGTTGCATTTTGAATTTGTCATAGCAGAAGCAATATTGTACAATTCAGTCTTAGTAGTTGGACGCAAGTAAATCGATTTATTATTTAACTTAGTATACTTATTGGTAAAATTTGGGTCAATATCTACTGATACAGCTGAGCTGTAAAAGAACATTATTGAAATATTGATTAAAACAGTTCGCAGCGTCATCATGCAGAAGCTTTTACAATTATGTACTAAGTTGACTAAACTTCTTGCCAGGAAAGAAGATCTCTGCGTCATAAGTATATGCATATGAATCAATATTGAAAACTTCTGAGTCAATTTGATCATTCACTATTTAGTTACTGGTTAAAATTAGAAAGTAACTGAAACAGTGTTGGCAAGATGTGTGGTTGTCAGTTGAAGTACTTAAAAAGTAACAAGTGACAGAATTAAAAACCAAAAATATAGAATGAAGCAAGAATGACAGCGACCGTTATTTGACTGAACGTCAACTAAAATGAAATTGAAGTCAATTGAATAACTTTATTCATAATACATATAGTACATCTTCTCTCTTTATTTTACACATACCTATGTCTTATTCATACAATGATCGATACGTTATTTCGTACATCAGAAAATAATGACGCAAGTTTCTTCTTTGCTGGCACCATGTTTACATTAGAATTTGGCCTGAGTATGGAATTATTTATTATTTGCCATAGTGTTTTATTCTAATTGTTTGAATTTTTTTTATGAGGTTATAGTAATTAACTTTGTTTATATTCCGCATTTAATTTCCTATAATAGTTTTGAAATATGTGGTATTGACAACATAAATTAGCTATAGTTGACACTCTCTACTTCATTTTAATCAATTCAAATGTTAGCCAAGGTACCTACTTTGGATTGGGATTTTGATATTGATTTGACCACTGGAAAGACATTGTAAATGTTTTCATAAAGTATCAAAAGCAGATTCTGAAGAGATGCATTTATATACAACCCGACCAATTTACATTACATAATTCAAATTTAAATTGAGATATGTTTCTTCCGCATAAGCGTATTTTTGATTGTTTTTATCTGATTTATACAGAAATGACAGTCTTTGATCAACTGGTCAGACATATTTGAGTTTACTACTTATCTTCTAATGAAAATTCTTCGCAGAAATTACAAAAAAAAAAATTATCGATAAATTGTCCCCGTGAGAGTAGCCGTAATATGTCTTGCTAGGACTATTGATAGTTGGGTAAAAATTGTATGTGGAAAACACGTCAAAAAAATTTGTTTTTACACTACACTTTGGTAAGAGATCTATGTTAAAGTCTCCTCCAACTACAGTTCTTACGTTTTCATTAAAAATTTTCTTTAGGAGGTTTTCTAGAATATCTAGAAATTCTTCACTTTTTGATTTTGGTGGTCTATAAATTGAAATAATGACCAGATCTTTACTTTGTATTGCACATAATTCTAATATTCCTTCTTTAGAAAACGAATCTAAATCAGGTCGGTTGCTTGTTAAAAAATTTGTATTGCTAAATATCGCTGTTTCACCATGAGTTTGATTTTACGACAATAACCTAAGATGTAATTGTTCAAAAAAAAGTTTTGGCACCTTTGGCTGTTTAATTACTGTTTCTTTTTTGAGTTTGAACACATGCTACCTAGTGATGCTAGTGTTGTTCCTATAGAATTTAAGAGATTTAACTTCTACATTTAAATCGGTTATTAGTTTATATTTTGATTGCAATAATTCAGTTCGCAAGTTTATAATTTTTCCTTGCTATTGAAGATTAATCAACAAGGCATTTATTTTATAACGTTCGAAATTTCGATGTCACTCAATGTATGATTTCTGTTGTCATTTAGAATTTCTTCTACTGACTTTTCACAGCATATCACTGCAGCATCATCTACTTTTACAAAATTCTTCTTGTTAGCACAACTAATGTAATAAACTTTTTCACAATTTACACATTTAACTTTTTTAGTAACTGCACATTTGGAGCAAACACAACACATAACAAATGTTGCGATTTCTTCACTTTCCGCCATTATCTTATCGAAAATAAAATTAATTTAGAAATTCAAATTTTCAAATATTGAAATTGATTTTCTTAGATAAAATGCTATATTTTTCAATTTTCTATATCAAATAGATAATTTAATTATCTACAATTTTTACTAAGATGTGGTACTGTTTCTAACAATTCAATTTGTAATTATTGAATATGCGAGTGATTTTTTGTTTTATACCTACTATCAACTGTTTATGAATCTTACTTCAGTACAAAAATAAGTACTTTTTTAAAATATAAACTTACTGTGCCTAAAATTTCACCAAGAACTGCACAGGTACCTAAATTACTTATAAACTTGCCTAAAGCAATAGTGGTCGCTGATGGATCAAACAAAACTTAATTATAAAGAACATTATAGAAAAAAAACACATTTCGTAATGTAAATTGTTGGGTTCTGGAATAGGTACTATGTGATTTATAAACGGAGTACGTAGCACATAAAATACCACTGACGAATTCAATAATTGCAAATATCTCATAAATTGTTACAAATAAACCCAATCTTGATTTAAAAAGTAGGCAATTGAAATATGCACTTGATAGTAGAATAAAGAAGGGTTTCGCGCAAAACTTCACATCATTCTGATACTATCAAGCCTGTAAAAGAGTATCGAGAGTGTGGGGCGAAATAAAACAATTAGTTTAAAAAATGAAATCAACGTCAGACAGTGTTTCAACCTAATAATTTCAATAAAAAACATGAAAGAAAACAATACGTTCTAGGAAAAAAATTCACCTTTAAGAAAGAAGGACATGTGCATCGCGAAGTAATTTTTAATATCGAATTATAAACTTTAGTAAAAGCCACAATTGTTAAATGTATAATTTAAGTGGTAAGTTATTATACGAAACGAATACTAACTGTTACGCTACTACCATTCCTACGTCGAGACAAAACGAGATATCGCGAGCGCTCTTTTCTTTTAAGGCGAGTTGAAAATTTCGTCACGAAAGGAAACCCGTTTTAAAAAATAATTAAAACAAAAGTTATAGACAATAAAACGTTTTTTCATAACTTTTTGTATAATTGATATTGATGGAGATATTGCTAAAACAATTAGTGTCACGTGATAGTCTCACTAATTACATATCGGATCAAAAATAGTTTAAACAAAGTTGTGTATCATTAAATTACAAACAACCTTTATTTAAAGCTAAATGTGTAAAGTAAATATTTTCCTAAATGTTATAAAAATTTTTAAATCTGTGTAGGTTATCGGCTATTTTAGCTTGATAAATTATGCCTAAAAGCAAATTATTATCTACGGTATTATAAATAAGGCTTATGTACAAAGTTTCATAAAATCAGACAGGGGTTTTCTAGATATTATGTTTACATACGTACGGACGGCCTGGAGACTGGCGGGCTATCAGACAAAATTGTTTTTGCTTTATTATAACATACTAACTTTAATTCGTCGGAAAAATGTGAAAAAAGGGTATCCAAATTTTCGGTTTGAAAGCCGTCGCAAAACTCCTGTTGTATTTATGAGATGTGGACTAAAACATACCATTCCATTTAAGAAAATCGTTATCCGTGTTTAAAATTCTCTCCAATAAATCAAATTCAATTAAAACTTAAACATAGAGCATTTGTTGTTTAATAGATCACAAAACCGTATATTTTTCTTGTTTTCTTTGTGAGGTATTCCTTTTTCGGAGATGTCAAACTACCCTAATACAAGCAATAAGTAAATTAGAACTTTAAATAGTCACTTCTGAACAACATTTTACAATTTTACAACCGGTAAGAACATTTTTTAGGAAATTTTTACTAAACTGACCAATAAATGAGAGATTTTTTCAATTCAGTTTTAGAACTACTACTTCAATATCTTGTATTAATTTATTTATTTTTAAGTTTGATAATTCACAATTAAGAGCGTGTTTTTTCGTCTTTTAAATGGTTCTTTACACCAATAACATTCATAACCCATATCTTCAAAATTCATATTGCTTGAGAGGTTTCAAGTAGGAATAGAAATATTATCCGACAAAAAAATAATGTCTCGTTAGTACATGTTACATACAAGATTTTATCTAATTTTGAAAAATAAACACACATTAAAATAAACGTATTTCAAATTCCAGTTTTAATAAAGTGCCACCAGTGTTGTCATCGTTGCCATTTTTAAAACATTTTCAAAACCATCTGACGAGTGACGAAAAATGATTGTAACACCTAGATTGATTTGAAAAATGCCACTTTATATGTCAAAATAGCTATTTGTGTATAACCGTGACAAAAACATATTAGGTATGTTTTGCTACTGTTACATATTTCTTCTAATCTTTGTTTTTTTTTTTTTTAAAAAAAACTAAGCAGGTGCCGTAAAGTTTTTCTTTTTGAAAGTAAATCGCTTGGACAACTGTTTTGATAATGACTACTTGATCCGTGAAAATTTGAAAAAAAAATAAAAGCACTCATGAAATTTAAAACTTGGACACCACAATTTCTGTAAACAAAAGTTTGCACATTGTGAAGCGGGCTTAAGGGTATCATTTACAATTCTAACAGCAGGTAGTCTCAGCAGGGGTTATCTTATAGAAGGACTGTAGAATGAATCATTACACTAAGCACGTTTTAGAAAATAGGTAATTTACGTTGCTTACTTAATTTTTTCTTTAAAGAATATATTTGAAGGTATCGCTAATTAAACACCATAGCTCGATTAATTATCGAATCAAAATTTTGTTTAGGAAATGTTTACAAAATAAAATTAGAAATAATTTTGATTTAAAAACGTCTACAAGCAATAACTTTTAAATTAAATCAAAAACTAAACATGGTTATTTGGGTTGACTGATTATTACTTATTTTTAAATAAATCTAACCTACTAATTATTGTAAGTTATTAAAAAAATCATTAAACTCTCTATTCATAATATTTAGTCCTTACAAAATGTATATTTTATGACGTTTCATTTTTTCTGTAGTTAATATAAAAAGTGAAAATAAAAACTAAGGCAATTCTTATTGTCAACGTATATATTTAGTTTTTGACAAGAATTTATTACATAATTATAATTAAGATACCAAGTTATAGTTTAAAATTAAATGAAAACTTTTTTTTAAATAAAGGTATTACTATATAAATAAATATAAGAAATCAATAATGGGTGTGACCTCCATTATTATTGATACATTCTTGGAGGCGTCTGCTCATTGACGCTATCAAGGTATCAATATAATTAATATTAATCGTTTCCCATGCGGTATCAATGGCTGCAATTAGTGCATTACGGTTTACTGGTATAAAATTTGGCCCTTGTTGTCTTCGGATAACAGCAAGTATTCGAGCCCAAACATTTTCGATAATGTTAAAATCTGGGCTTTTTGCTGGCTAGGGTAACAGCTCCAAGTTATTTTCTCGTACAACATAACATACAAAAACCCAGGTATATATAAAATGAGTAAACTAATAACTTTCACAGATTTTAATATAGGAATTGTTTACACTATACGAGTTTTAATTTTTAGTTCATTAGACGTTCACCACTAGTACATGTTGAACTCAATTACTGGTGATTACTGTTTTTTGGGATTGGATTTGATCAAATGCTCGTTAATTTAAATTAAGTTTTTCGACTTTGCAACGTTTATAGGTCTATAAACTCTATAAAGTCACTGAAAATCTATAACGATACTGTTCCGTACTTCAAGTTGGTATTTGAATAATTAATTCAAATTTAATGAACGCCAAATTTATCGTGGTACCACTTCGTAAAAAAAATTACTAAATGTCTAAGTTTAAACAAGGAGTTATCTTTTTTAATTTTTTTTTAGATTTAAGTCTTGTCGTGCAATAACAGCCCTTCTTATGTAACTCGTATAATAATATACTATTATAACACGCATTAGTATACAAAATCCGCCTATGATACTGGTATTTTCATTGTTTTGAATTATGGTATTTTGATTAAAAGAAATCGGTAGGTTGCTTATGATTTCCCAGAAAAAAAACGGTCGAAGCACTCTTTACGTTTGGGGAGAAAAAATACATTCTGAGTTGTAGGTTTGAAAATGCAATAGAAGAAAGAATAAAATAAAACTATACAATAAATAGTTTCTCTGTAAATTAGTAAAATTCATTTAAAAAATAGATTCGAGTTATAATTACACTTACTTAAAACTAATCAATATCATGCGAATAACCTGTCTTTATGTTACTTTCGAAAATATTTGAGAACTGTTCCTCCTTAAATTATAGTTATTTAGGTAGTTGATGAAATAAATGCATTTGGATCAAGTTAAACACATAGAAGAATAACAATAATAGAGGCGCGTCAATTAATAAAATGATTAAAAATATAAAAATAAAACACACAAGAATGTACATGCGGACTATCACATGCTAGCAACCAAAACGTTGGATAAGAAGCTACTTGAATGTCTTTGAATTAGAATTCTTTGGCACACTCCATAGTGAAAGCCTAACATCCTGTTATTTAGAAATTTGATTAATGTTCATGCTAAAGAAACAAAGAATGACATGTCGAGATTATTTGAGAGCACATTTTAAAAATATTTTAGTTTGTACAGGGTGCTCCAGAAACACGTATCATATTAAAGTTTGGTTATTTTAAACAAATCACCCTGTATTTTTTTCTAATTTTGAATTGTACTTCAAATAATTTTGTATGTTTGTTAACATCTTCCTATACCTACCAACTTCCGTTTTTGAGATAAATCGGTTTTACCTGATTTGCAGACCCTCCAAAAAATACAATAACTTCAAAATAAATAAGAATAGCGATTTGTATCACAGCCTTGTTAACAGGTTAAAGTTTGTTGATGCAAGTTATTTAAGTTTTAAGTCGTTAGTGTTAAGTAGTAGTATTAAAAACACCCTGTACATCATAACATAACATTAAATATTGCGAAAGTTATTGCATTTTTTATAGGGTCTACAAATCATGAAAAATCGATTTATATCCAAAACGGAAGTAGGTACGGTATAGGGACGTGTTAAATAACATACTTTATTTTTTAAACGTACAATTCGAAAATAGAAAAATATACAGGGTGTTTCATTTAAGATAACCCAATTTTAATATGATACGTGTTTCTGGGGCATCTTGTACAATCCAAAATATTTTTAAAATCTTGTCTCAAGCAATCTTGATATATTGATGCTTTAAGATTTGTATTATTTTATCATTTGTCATTTTAATGCTACAAAATAATTCATTGGTAGTGCCCTACCCTGTAAATCGAGATTATTTGGACCACATTTTGAAAGTATTTTGGATTGTATTGGGTGCTCCAGTAACACGTACCATATCAAAGATGGGTTATATTAAATGGATCTCCCTGTGTTTTTTTTTCTATTTTTGAATTGTAAAAAATAATGTATGCTTGTTAACATGTTCCTATACTTACTTACTTCCGTTTTTGAGATAAATCGGTTTTAACTGATTTGCAGACCCTCCAAAAGTACAGTAACTCAAAATAAATAAGAACAAGCAGCTTTGTCTCATACCACCTTATTAAGAGCTGTCAACATCCTTTTGCAATATTTATAGATACAAGCAGTAGATTTTCTATACGTGTTAGTGTTTCTTCAGTCACCGATAGATGGCGTTATGCGTTGGCTTTCCGGTTTTGTCAATGATTGAATATCGCGAAATAATGTTACAACACGACGGAACAACTCAATAATTTAAATATAGATTTAAAGTTTTTAATATATTATTTGTATAAATATTACTAGGATATGCTATTCAGTTAGTTTGAATTAATCTTCAGGAAGTTCTTATAAATATAGAATCAGGGTGTGTTTAATACTACTGCATAACACTAACCACTTAAAACTTAAGTAACTTGCTTAATTTAAATGGAACAACTTGTATTTGTGTAGCCAGTTGGAAGTTGAAATTAATTTCCTTTAAGTCAGTATTAGAGTTACCAACCCCTAACTCTGATAAGTTTTGAGATATTTTAAACTTTGCTATTTTAACAATTTGCGATTTACTGGAATCGAAGTTACTTGTGAGATATCCGTAAAATAAACAATATCTTGAAACCATTTTAAATGTATATGTTAATTCAGCTTTAAATATTAACCTAACTAACTAAAAATAGTAGTATCTGGACAGTAACTTTTGTTTAAAAAAATTGAAGATATTGTAGAATAAAAAATCAGGTGAATACCGTATCTTGGAAAATATTAACCAAAATTAAATTATCCAATAATTTTGCAATGTGTATTTTTTTAATTAACATAATTTAAATTAAATAACGAAAATTAATTAATACATTTTTTAACAATAAAAATTTTTGTGTTTAATTAATTTATAAAATGAGTCTGTTTAAGGGAGGCGTCGTAATATAAAGTTTGGAAAATGCTGTTCTAATGTTTTTATACCACAAATTCCTCATTATTTTCCACATAAACTCAATAAATATGAATGTATTCTTGAGTTGGCAAATCTACTTGTTCATTTATATGAAAACAAAAATGAAATCAAGTGTATTTCTTTCCAAACTATGATAAACTCTTGTACTTCTGTTGCAGATTATAAAAGTAGACGCAACAAGTATGTTTACTCAGAAAATATGCGAGAAGTTTGGATTAAGTACTGCAAAATCAGTAGTGTACAAAGAATTCAAAGATGAGAATGGAAAGCTGCTGTACAACACCAAATCTCCTCATGACTACTATAAAGTGATGCTAAAAGAATTATCTACAAGTTCTAGTAAAGGTTAAACAACCTTAACACTCTTGTTGTTTAAAGCAAAAAATGTTTGTTACTGCCACTGCCATGCAGAATATAACATTTGTACAACTAATTGGTAACGTATTAGCGTTCTAATTTTAGTGTATGAAACGGATGCCGGAATTCGAAATTTATTCACGAAATAGATCTACAATTCTATGGAAATATATGTTAGGCAATCATTGAAATGTTTTAATATTGTTATTGTTATTTATATTATGCTGTTCATATAATTAATTAATAAAGTGCTACATTATACTACATGAAATATAATTAAAACTAGAAGAAACTTCAAGATACGAACTTTCGGTTAAGTTAATTGTCTTATAGAGAAGTAATAATTAACAGTAATCAACAAACTTTTTTAAAAAAATAATTGGTGCCAGTATCAAATATCTTTCTTCCTAAGACATCCTTGACCGTAACCAAGGCAACCCATCGCATCTAGAATCTGTTTCGTTAAATTTGCACAAGATATACAGCGCAAAAGCGATCTCACTAACAAAACAACATTTTATTTTTGCAATATCGAGTAATTACGTTGGCATAGAAAATTTAAATTAAATGCAAAAGCGAATGGGCTCCTTCAATTTTGTCATAGCGCACATTCCTCCTACAATTCGAGATAAAACGGATCCAGGAATTTAAACTCAATTACGGGGTTAAATGTATATTGACGAATTTACATATTGTTTAGTAAATATTTTAATTTATTCTCAAAGTTGTATATAGCAAATTCTAATTGAAATCATACATTTAATTCAGCTACTTTATTAATCTTTACAATTATTTGAAATTATAGATTAAAACAGAAACTTAATGGATTAGACACGTTATTTGTATTAGAGAAAAGCGTTAAAAATTTATATTTTAGACAAGTTTTGATTTTGGTTCTTCAGTAACTATAAATAAACAATAAGTTCTCTATTCTAACAATATTGTATGGGGAGGTACTTCATTAAAAATTGAAAATTTTAGTATAATGTTGTTGTGTACCGGGGTCAATCATGTAAGCAGCAGTTCAAAAGTAAATTTATTGCAACACAAATACAACTAAAAGAGTAATATTAAGTAAAAATCAACCTTCCGTTTTCGTACCGTAAAGCGACTGCCGTCGCGCTAAACATTGCGACGTTGTCACGATCGCATAAAGTGTAATACATAACACCCCTTTCCTATTCAACTGAGTTCGTGTAGTCGTTGAGATACATCGGTCTCGATTTGATACGAGTTGATCTTCGTAGTTCTGGAACGGGATTGGTCTCACTGGCATCGTTCTGACATACTGAGTCATCAGCACTTGGAGTAGTCGATGTACTCGGCTCTGGTGCATCAGGAACAAATGTTTCACTTGCTTCTTGCGATTGTGAATTCTTCTGTAACTGGTCAATATGTCGGCGTTGCAAGTTACCATTGTTGTCAACAGCCTCGTAAGACACAGGACCCGTAGCTCTCACTATTGTAGCAGGCGTCCACTTCTGGTTTTCGCAGTAAGAGCGGCTCAAAACCGAATCTCCTGGTGTAAACTGCCTCGGTCTTTTCACTTTTGTAGTGGCAGTATCAACTTTTGGCTGCAGAGAATCGGGGTGAAGAAGATCGAGATGGGTACGTAATCTTCGTCTCATTAATGCTTCCGCTGGGGTAAGTCTTGTAGTAGATGATGGTGTTGTATGCTGGCTTAGTAAAAATCTTGCCAATTTCAGCTTCCAATTCCCCTCCACCATTTTAGAGAGTTTCTTCTTTGTCTCTTGGACCATACGCTCCGCTAGACCATTACTGCTTGGATGGTAAGGAGCAACGCGTGCATGTCTTATTCCATTCTTTTTTAAAAATTCGGAAAACTCGGTAGATGTGAAAGATGTAGCGTTGTCACTGACAATGACTTTCGGTATACCATGTGTAGCGAAAATTTGCCGTAATTCTTCGATCGTAACGCCTGATGAAGTAGATGAAACAGGACGAACTTCTAACCATTTCGAGTATGCGTCTACCAAGATTAGAAGCAATATTCCGTTAAAAGGTCCTGCATGGTCGATATGTAGTCTTTCCCATGGTTCGGACGGCCATTCCCAAGGATGTAGTGGAGCCTTGGCTGGTACATTTTGATTCACCTGGCACGTAGTGCACTGTCTAACAGTATTTTCTATCTGCTCATTCATGTTTGGCCACCACATGTAACTACGAGCTAATGCTTTCATCTTTACCATTCCTGGATGAGTAGAGTGGAGCATAGTCAAAGCTTGGTTTCTAGCATCTTTAGGGATGACTACTCGGCTTCCCCAAAGTATACATTCTCGGTAAGTAGATAGCTCTAATTTTTTATTGTAATATGATGCGAACTCTGATGATGGTTAATCAGGCCAACCTTTTAGTATGAAGTCACGCACACGCGATAAAACTGGGTCTTTTAAGGTAAGTTTCGCAATCACTTCTGCTTTGATACAAGTTTCAGGCATGAGTTCCGTCATTAAAACGTTTGACACATTTTTTCACAATTCACAAAATCTTCAGGCCACGGAATACGACTCAACGCATCCGCATGAGCAATTTGCTTCCCTGGTTTGTACATGAGTTTGTAATTGTAGTTAGATAGAAATATTGACCATCTCATCAGCCTAGGAGAAACCAATTCTGGAGTAGGTATATTTTCCCCAAGTATACCCAATAATGGTTTATGATCAGTGTAAATGATAAATTCACGGCCATACAAATAACTATGAAATTTTTACACTAAGTATTATAGCAAGTCCTTCTCTATCAAGCTGTGAGTATTTACGCTCAGTTTTGTTGAACGTTTTCGAATGGTAGGCCACTGGTAGTTCTGTTCCATCACGAATGTGGCTAAGAACACTTCCCGCTGCGAAAGGTGAAGCGTCACACGACAACAATAAAGGTTCTGTTGTACTATAATGTACTAATAAAGAGTTTGAAGTTAGTAACTGTTTCACTTGTTTGTAAGCTTCTGTTTCTTCAGTTCCCCAACTCCATTGCACGTCATTATTAAGTAATCGATGTAGAGGTTCAGCAATTGTAGCTTTATCTTTCAAGAAAGAATGATAAAAATTAAGCAAACCCAGGAATGTTTGCAGCTCCCTCTTATTAGTAGGCTCTGGAGCATCGTGGATAACTTGTACCTTTTCCTTGTTTGGACGCACTCCATCTGCATCAATTGTAAATCCTAAAAGTTAATGGATTTTGTAATGAAGACACATTTTTCTTTATGTAGTTTAAGCCCATTCTTCTGAAAACTCTGTAGCACTTCCCGTAAACGCGAGTGTACTTCTCCCGCTGTAGTTCCGCAAATAAAAATGTCATCGTAGTAAGGGAAAACTCCCGTAATATCACGTAATGTATTGTTAATAAATTGTTGGAAAATCTGGGTGCAACTGTCAGTCCAAATTGTAACCGCTTAACTTTGAAGCAACCCTTATGTGTTACAATTGATTGAAGTTCGGCCGATTCCGAATCCACTGGTAGTTGTTGGAATGCTTGTGCCATGTCCAACTTTGCAAAGTATTTTGCTCCTCGCAAATTTCCCAAAATTTCTTTTACAGTAGGCATCGGGTAAGTGTATGGCAGCAAAACTTTATTTAGCGTACATTTGTAGTCACCACAAATTCTGATTCCGCCGTTAGACTTAACAACGCAAACTATGGGTGTAGTCCAACGTGGATGTTGAATAGGTTCTAAAATGCCCTGGTCCGTAAGCTTCTTCAGTTCAGCTTCTATTTTTGGTCGCAGAGCAAAGGGTACGTTTCTTGCCCCCAGTGAAATTGGTGAACATTCTTCCTTTATTACTAGTTTTACAGGTGGTCCTTTAAATTGACCTAATTCTTCGGAGAACACGTCAGCAAATTCTTGCATAATTAATTCATCCTCTTCTTGTAGTTTGTTAACGCAGCACAATTGAATTCCTAATTCGTTGAACCAATTGCGACCCAATAAATTTGTAGCGCCCCCGTACGCAACGATTAAAGGCAATGTAAGACACTTGTCTTTCATTTTCACATTAGCATTAAAAACACCTGCAGTTTCGATAAAATTTTGTTGAAAGTCCTTGAACTTATTCGCACAGTTTTGCAGTACCGGCATATTTTCAGCAAATAAATCTTTAAAGCAGTTGTACGAAATAATCGAATGGCTCGCACCCGAATCAATTTCCATCGCACAATTTTTATTGTCAATTTCAACATTAACTATGTAAGGATTCGTTGACATAACATTATTACATGAAAATATCGGTTCATCAGTTACTGGTTCTAATAATGTATCATTTCCCGCATCTTGTATCACATTTGTATTTGTTTTAATATTTGTACGATTTTTTCTTCGTAAGGCACACCTTTTCTAGATGTCCTAATTTTTCACAAAATCTGCATGTTGAATTTTTATACTTGCACGTATCAGCACGATGAGCAACGTCACCACATCTAAAACAACTTCCTTTGTTCTGTTTTGCAGGATGTTTATAATTAGTACGTGTAGATAAGGAAGAATTCGGAGTAGTACGACGATTATGCAAAATAAGTTTATTAACCTCGCCGTTTGCATCAGCTGTGTAACCTGGCTTGTGGATTTCTTTAATATTTTTTGTTGCAGTTTCAGCAGCAATTGCTTGATTCATCGCTTTTTCTAAAGTTAGATTTTCTTCCGATAGTAGTCTTTTTGTAGTCCAATGTCTTTTACCGCAATCTTCCTCAACGCAGCTATGTAGGTAGCTATGTCCTCCCCCTCAAGTTGGTCCCGTTTATGGTAGAGAAATCGCTGTACAATTTCGGAGGATTTTGGTGTAAAATGCTTGGTTAGTAGATCGATAATTTCATCGAATGATTTCTCGTTCGGTTTCTTAGGTGCACACAACGATCGAACAATTTCATATGTAGCAGTACCACAAGCAGCTAGTAAAGTAGCCCTTTTTTGTTTTCTTCCGTGATTCCACCAGCTTCCAAATAAAATTCTAACCGCTCTGCGTAAATTGTCCATTGCTGTGGTTTTGTAGGGTCGAACTCACCAACAGCAGTAAAAGTAGCAGCCCCGGACGCCATTGCAGTATTTTTTAAAAGTACGTAGTAAAGCAGGATAGTATCAATAAAGCACACGCGAATTCGAATTTTCTCGTCGCCAGTTAATGTGTTGTGTACCGGGGTCAATCATGTAAGCAGCAGTTCAAAAAGTAAATTTATTGCAACACAAATACAACTAAAAGAGTAATATTAAGTAAAAATCAACCTTCCGTTTTTCGTACCGTAAAGCGACTGCTGTCGCGCTAAACATTGCGACGTTGTCACGATCGCATAAAGTGTAATACATAACAAATGTAATACAATATTTCAACAACAAGTTGTTCGATTTTGATGAAAGTCTGTAATTTGATTAGATTTTTTTTAAATATTTACAAAATGTAGAACAATTGTACCTATTTCATGTATCTCGTTTATTTCTATCATAAGCAAATACATAATATATCATAAACACTACTTGTACGATTTTGATAAAACTTGGTATTTTAGAGTTTTTATTGAGAAAATGGACTTTATCTAAATTAAAAAATTAACATGGTTCGGGTACTTCTTATATTTTTAATAAGCTGATCAGCAAATATTTGTCACAATTATGAATAGAATCTGTTAGCACACTGTTTACTTTATACAAACAGGGATTAAAATCCGTCCGTTCTGAATCCTCAGGGAAATTTATAACTAATTAAACAAGCACTAACAGTATCCAATCATACTATTGACTTGTACACTACTTATTTATCTATTTATTTAATTAATTCATTGTCTAACAGAAAAAAAAATATATAAGATAAAGGAAATTAACAAAATACACAACGCATCAGTAATTACAGCAATACAACTTAAATAAAGTTTATTGAAAATTGGTTTATAATTTCGCCTAATAACAGAAATGGATGATCTAAAAGCTGCATTAGTTTTACGGATATGTGGTATAAAGGCAAAAAGTTATGTGAAAGATATATGGATAGTAGATACAGCCAGTCAAATTTATTAGGACTATTAATAGAATCTAATAGATTATCAAGAAATACAGTACTGTATAATATTTGCCGATGTTTCAATGAGTTAAAATTTAAAATGACATCTAAACAATAATGTATTGTGGTGACATTCTTTTTCAGGATAAATCTCATCCATTTTAAATACAGATGCAAGTAAAGTTTTTTGGTAGTTATAGTGAAGATACCAAATCTGGGAACAGTAGGTATTCAAGTTTAGTTTGGACTAAAAGAAAGTTAAAAAGTTTTTAGAATTACATATAACACAGTCTAATGTTATAAGGATGATTTACGTATTGTCTGAATATATTCTAAGAAAGTAATATTAGAATCAAAAGGCACTGCTAGTTCTTTGATTGTCTTGGTAATGCCAGATCTGTATATATGAGAAGTCAAAAACAATCAAAACTACAAGTCTAGGTCATAAGGTGATTGATAAATAATTGGAAGCAGAAACGTGATGTGGTTTCATTCATTTACCAATTTACAAACTATTTGTACCTACTACTTTAAAACTATTTGACGTATCGTTGTTATACTTGGCAGGAGGTGTGGGTACTGCATACCCTACTAAATTATGTAAAATTTTTGTTTCTGGCTACTGCTATAAGCCTACGACAGTGGAAAGTGATCATTTGCCCCCCTCCCAAAATTTACACTATTGGCGGAATTGCTGTTATAACACAATTTTTCAATTAAATAAGATGCTCTTCCTTCGTAACGATAAACTCATAATTTTTCGAGATGTTTAAAGTCAAACATAAGACCACACAGTTATTTTGATTGCATGTGTATTAATTATGTCGGTATTTTGGCATTCATTTCTTTTATCTAGAAATGAAATTTTAGAAGACATTTGTCTAATCAATTACAGAAATTCCAACCGTGGCGTTAAAACATCATCTGTGCATATTGTCAAAAATTCCAAATACCATTATGTAATTTCTTGATACTACTCCTTTATTTTAACTTCTTGTAGGTTTCCTTACTCAGAAGGCCTTATATAGGAGTAGGATAAGTAACAAAAGAACGGCTATTGTATAAAGAACTTTATTTTTACGTCCTAATGAAGTCAACACAATTAAGTTGTCGAATTGTCGACGAATAGAATAGCCGTTCTTTTGTTACTTATCCCACTCCTATAGAAGACATTCTAAGTAAGGAAACTAACAAGAAGATTCCAAATACCCTCCAATATCTAATGTCATCCACAATATCAAGCATGTGTTTGCAGTTACAAATGACTATGCTTGTAATAAATAAACTATAACTTCCAGTCAAACCAATACTAATTATATTTTTTATTTGAAAATTTGACTGAAAGTTATTATTTATTTATTAAAAATTACCAATACATTAATGAATCAATCATTTAATTAGATGTTTGTGCTTTGTGTAAGAGTAATCGTTTACTTTTTCATGTTCCACATTTCTGTCACTATCCGTGCAAAAGCGGTGCGAAAAGGCAAACGAATTAAAACTATGCAATAATTGTTTGAAACACAATACTAATTTGAAGTACAAATCGAAGCAGAAATGCAAAATTTGTCAAGGATCTCATAACAGTCTTTTGTGTTCTCTAATCTTCAATTACTTTATCTCCGCCAGAGCAAACTGCCTTATCTTGAACAACTTCTAATCAAGTTTTCTTTCTACTACGACCATTGTTAGAAGCCTAACAAAAGAAAATAAGCAAGATGTTGGCTAGACTCAACGTCTCAAGTTAATTTCGTAACAAAATCGACCTATGCAATAAGTTAGGTTACGATCCTTCGATAATTAATATACATGGAAGCACTTCTATTCTTAATGAAGCAGTTTAAGTAAAGATTTTTTTATCATACAATGCCTTTCAAACCAGTTTATATTGCTTACTCATTCCAAAAATTACGCAAAACTTACCAATTAAAAGTTTTGAACCTCTTTGAAAGTAGACAGTACCAAATCGCCAAAATCCAAACTTACCTATTACACTATTTAGTGTTTATTTTGTGCTAATTTGTCCCACTGATAAAAAATTTGTACCTCGTGCTATTTTGGAAAACAACGTGGCCCTGCTAGCTTCATATGAAGTTTGCAGAAAAGAAACTTTTTTGTTGTGGTCCTACTGACTCTATATCAAGCTAGCAACGCCACGTTTTTCTCCAAAATGGCAAGAGGTACAAAATTTTTATCAGTGCCACAAATTAGCACAAAATAAGCACTAAATAATGTAATGAGTGAGTTTAGATTCTGCGGATTTGGTCCTGCTTACTTCAAAGGTTTTGATTAAAATGCTATTAATATTTCATCAAACGTACGTCAATTTTCTTTAGAGTTTTTTTTTCGTATGTGTTTTTTAGGGGTTTTGGTGCAAATATAAAATATGGAAGGTAATCAGTACCTTACAGTACTTCATGGGCAACAAGAAAAACATGTTGTTTCTGAGAATCACCACTTTGGTTTCCGGAATTAAACGGTAAAACGTACGTCAATTTTCTTTAGAGTTTTTTTTTCGTGTGTGTCTTTTAGGGGTTTTGGTGCAAATATAAAATATGGAAAGTGATCAGTACCTTACAGTACTCTATGGTCAACAAGAAAAACATGTTGTTCCTGAGAATTACCACTTTGATTTCCGGACCTGGTCATCAAGACCCTCCCGGATAATTAGGAAAAAATGTACAACACAATTTCACAAAACACAATCACATTACACACTTAATTAATATTATTACATGTAAATACTAGGGTGGGTAAGGGGTGGCATGTTTAGCTTTTAGTGGTTTTCCTAACCGTTAAACTAAATTCTTTGCCAAGACGAACCAATCCACAATAGCACACGGTTTTGTCACCACACTGTACAGGTTTATACTGATCTTCTGGGGCACCATATATAACACTTACATCACAATACAATATTTAAAATGTACCATACGATTAAATAAATAAATAAATCAAACATAAAATTAGCAGATGAAGATGTATTAATTTTCACAAAACCTGCCCTATCGACATTCTTATCAGTGCCACTCTTCTAAAATTTAATGTGTATTGGTCAAGTTACCATCGGAGAAAATAAACCCGTTACAGAAAATCATGTTGGGTTGGGTAATTTCAGATAATCTTAGCAAAAACATATTACATGTGAAACATAAATATTTACAATGTTGCTCTTACAGATGTATCTGAAGATTAATCAAATAATATTTCAAATAAAACACTTCATACATAGCTTATCAGATTTTGGATAATCGAAAATGTTCAGAAATAAAATTCTCTGTTCCTATCGCCTGAAGAACAATTTTGCCAAAAACACTTTGCCGAAACACTAACCCAAGATGGCACACTCATTGTGTCAATTCCATTTACTTCAAAACTTGCTATGTTAGGTAATTCCACACGCAAGAGAGATTTTACAGCTTGGAGAGAAAATTTGCTAAGAAAGTTTTATTTTACAGACAGGATTCAAAATTTATTCAGGAATACATAGTTATAAGTTATGCAACTAAGTTAATAAGTAGTTCGAAAATTCCATAAGTACTGCTTCTTATAAGATTTCCACGATTGATGAAGATTTATCAAACAAAATTACTAATTTTTATCTTCCCCATCATGTCATATTCAAAAAATCCTTAACCACCAAAATAAAAGTCGTTTTCGACAGCAGTTCCAAGTCAATTCAAACGATTCAATGAACGAAACTCAAATTCACGGCCCTGTTTTACAAGATGATTTGTTTTCCATACTAGTACGCTTTCGGCAATGCAAAACAGCATTAACTGGGAACTGTGTATGATAAAAATGCATGCATCGTTAAAAAAATTCCAATGCATATTGTGGTGGGGTAATTCGGAACAAACTCTTGATACTTATCAACAGTAATGTATTAAGTGCATTGACTTATCGATAATACTGGTTAGGTAATGCACGACTGCTTGCTGGGACGGAAATTTTCATGACTGCGGTAAACAAACTATATGTAAAGTGTTAAACGAAGGTTTGTATAAAATGTGAAACATAAAAGACTTAATTATATTATTTTTAAATAATGAACTTAATGATACATATCCATTGATGTGTTAGAAGCACTGGGCGTGTCTTAAGTAAAAGACTAATACAAGAAGACATGTAATGCTCATCTAAAATTGGAATGGCACTCATTGATTAACTAAAATTTGGTATTTAAAATTATTTAAAATAAATTTTTCTACATCCATAAATGAAGGTTTGAGTCAGAAGTTTGAAACGCAAACAAAGATATACAAAAGAATGAGTGGACAACGGCATAATTAGTGCAATCTTCGAAGCATCAGAAACAATGTCTACCGTTATAACGGTACATATATGTATGTGTAAAATATAGTGACAAATATGGACAACGTTATTCAACTGTGTTAGATTTGATTGAGAGTATGGGTGTAGGGGTATTCTAACGGGTAGCACTTTTTGAGTCGGAAAGGTCATACTTCTTACAAAATGGCTAGTTTCGGACAACTGATCCTCTTAGAAATTTGACTCTCACTACTGCCCCAGACCCCGGGAAACTGTCTTGTCCTGCAGGCTAAACGTAATGAGGGTAACTTTCAATGCGTCCTGTCTCTAGAAGAGCGGCTTTGACAATGAAGACTCTCAAGCACGGCAATGGCGGTGTTTCATATTGAAGTTAGGAGAGCTACATAGTCCCAACAACACGCAGGGCTAGCACGCAAAAATCTTTATACACTCTTGATTTGCCGGAAGTCAAAACGAAATTAACAATACCCCAGGAAATACCTTTATTATAATGAAAATTATATAAACCAAGCAGTAAGTGTAAGATTTTTAATTCACAGAAAACACTCAAAAACGGTGGAGAAGATTAAAAGATTATCATTAAAAGTAGCCTATCTTAAGTTAAAAATAAACTACAAACTCTGCATAAAAATTATTACGACATACACTCCAACAATAGAATATAGCGACGAAGAAGTAGAAACATTCTACGAGAATATATTGCAAGCATTAAACAAAGAATCCACCTATTATACCGTAATGTACGGAGACTTTAATTTAAACATTGGCAGAAAAAAGACGAATTAGAGACTTCCATTCGTAATCATGGTTTAAACAAGCGAAGTAATAGAGGGCAAACAGTAGAGATCACACATAATGAAGTTTTGACGACAGCGTTTAGCGTACGACCGCTGTCTTAATTTTTTTGAAATAATAGCAATGCATCACTTTTGGGGGAGCGGCGGGAAAAATTTGGTTTGTGTGTATAGAAACAATATTTATTTATGAATAAGTGTTTAGAACAAAATGTATGAAAATGAACAACAAATACAAATAAGACCGTTTCGGTACTTTCCTTTAAATATTACATTTTTTCCTTCAAAATTTAAGACTTACAAAAATATATCCAAGTGGTCAATCTACTTCAGTGCAACTGGCGTGGGCCCACTTTTCGCATAAAGAACAAATGTACCAAAGCTCTTTCCCCGCAAATGAGGCACATTTCTACAGGTTGTTGTTGTTTCATTGCATCTGAAATTAAAAACAAGAAAATAACTTTGTCTAGGACAGTTTATTGCTCACTAAGTTCATTATCAGACATCTCTATATTATCCAGTTGATTATAATCAAAATGGGCTGTTCATCATCTTCTTCAGAGAATTCACTTTCAAATTTTTTTCTTTTAGTAGCTTTCTTTGTGGTTTGTTAATTTTTATTTATACTTTGTTTTACTTTTCTTGCTGACTTTACTAAATTATTTTTCTTTTGCTTCCAAAATCTCAAGTTCCTTTTTTACAGGGGTTGACGTAAGAATTTCTGACCTTTGTTTCTTTCTTTTCATAACTTTTTTTGTTTGGTATTGTAGGAACAGGTTTGGGTAAAATATTTTAGAATAAAACATTAGAATCAGTGACTCTTTTAGATATTGTTTGAATGCCAGAATCGGTTCAATATCAGGTTCTGAAACTGTCTGTTGGTTTCTATTTGTTAAGTTGCTCGTGGTTTTCTTATCAGCTTGGCTTACTGAATAATCTACATCATCAAATACATCAGGATTCTTTGATTCATTAAAAATATTCCAGCAGTTTCAACTCCCTTTACCGCTTTCTCAGCTACAGTAGTATTAAGAGGATTAAAAACATTTACTCTAGTTGTTAATCTAGAAGAAGAACGCTCTTGTAATGAGACAAACGGATCGTATCGCATTAAACTACTAGTTTAACAAAAAAAGTATCCTCTATACATTATAATAAATAGTATAAGTTACAAGTTATAGATATATAAACAATCTAAAAAATTCGATTTGAATGTAGATTTTATTGTTAGAAAAACGCCTGCTTATATGCTATCCACAAATCACACCGAAATAAATGTATAATTTTGTAATGATGTACTTAGAATTAAAGTTATTTGTGTTAATTTCTATATGTTTTAATCATGTGCAAAGAAGTTCTTTTAAATTCACTAATTTTTAATTATAGTAATTTTCAATTGATAAATAATTTCCATGACGCACGGTGTACATGAAAATGCAATGCAGCGCTATCTGTTAGTGTAAATATAAATGGCGTTAATATAGTCGCGTTTGTATTTACGCTATTCTATTTTAAAAAATGGGAGCAAAATGAAGTAATTGTTATGCATAACATAACTTACATGTCAAATCAAATCAAACAGTTTTAAACTTTTTAGACCATAATTAAAAAAAATTCGGCGCCACTTTTTTTAAACTGACGGAAATCAAGTTATTGCTGCCGATAAAGTAGTTGTCATTTGTCTTTCGATTTTATAGATAATTGCGACAACCACGTTTTTAGAAGGTAAATGCATTTCTCTCATAAATTTACATTCACAATTTCATTTATTCTTTTACGTTTTTAAGTTAAACTTTGCCATTTTGGAATAACTGCATTTTCATATCTGCATTTAAATTGTAATTATATTAGTTGACAGATTGTGCTTGTGTTACAGTTTCGTCGCCATGCAAATTTTCGTGAAAACTTTAACTGGTAAAACAATTACCCTTGAGGTAGAGCCGTCAGACACAATAGAAAATGTAAAAGCAAAGATTCAAGACAAGGAAGGCATTCCACCCGATCAACAGAGATTGATATTTGCCGGCAAACAGTTGGAAGATGGAAGAACCCTGTCAGATTATAATATCCAAAAGGAGTCGACCCTCCACTTGGTGTTGCGTTTACGTGGTGGTATCATTGAACCATCTCTACGTATTTTAGCTCAAAAATACAATTGCGACAAAATGATCTGTCGCAAATGTTATGCAAGATTACATCCGAGAGCTACGAATTGCCGTAAAACTAAATGCGGACATACCAACAACTTGCGCCCAAAGAAGAAGCTAAAATAGACCTTTTATTATTACAACTGCTGCTGCATTGATGAAACTATTTCACAATTTCTTTTTACTATCGAGTTGCTGAAATAAATTTGCATTAATAAATTATAAAATTGCCATATTCTTGTTTTTTTAGAAGAATTAATCGGACTACATAATTATAACTTCAATAACATATAAAGTGTTACGTATTTTAAATTTATAACTGATTGTTTTTTAAAACGCAGTTTTAATATTCGAGTCTGTTTAAAGAAAACAATTCCACTCTTAATTGAGTTTGATCAGATTTTACTGAATTTTGATAATGATAAAATTTGGTTAATTTAACGGAACATTCTCCAACCTGAAAAGACAATATTTTATTCAGTGCTTTGCAGACACTAATGCAATATTTGCAGGTAATGAAAGAGTAATTTGTACCAAGTCGTTTCTTGATATTTATTGAGCGAACGTTTTAGAGTAGTTGAACAAATTTTTAGCTCAATATTTCCATATATTTTACCTAAACTTATTCGACTGTTAAGTGATAGTACATAAATACATTGTGATAAAACAGCATTGTACAAATTCGACATTCTTTGAAAAGAGGGTCAAATTTTTACTCTAATATTGAATTTCTTTAATAGTTTCTTAATTGTTTGTAATTTGTCTATAAAAAGCTTAGTCTTTGTAAAAACACAGTGATTGTTGAGATGTAATCAGAAAAACATCTATCTTACTTTTAAATGTATTCCCTTGAAGAACAACAAAGAACAGGGAGAACACTATGGAATTATTCGTATGGTACTTTTTCATTATTGTATCGAGATGTAAGTGTTATGTAAAGGCAAATAAGAACATAAAATATAACAGCACAGCCATTGTATAATGACATATAATGGATCGGCCAGAAAAAAATATACTGAAAAACAGATAATCAGGACAGAGAACACAAAATATTGCTTAACTTCAGATGTCCTTCAAATTAGTTGGCCATAATACAGATTCGTCCGTTAAGTTATGAATGTTTACAAATCCATTAAACTTTGTTAATTGACAATCCTCCATGATATCTGCAACGGTTTCTGGTTCGTTTCCACCAATTTGGATTAGAAATCGCACCCCATTTAAACAACATAGAGTTGAAGTTGAATGATCCGTTATTCTTATGCGATTTACTTTTGACCAAATTTTTCTTTTTGATCAAAGCCTGGAACTTCTATTGTTGGATCATCAACAAGATGTTTATTGAAAACATCAACTCCAGATCATAATTTTTTACACTCTTCAACTTCAGAAAAAGTCGTACCGTAAATCAGCCGGTTGAGTATTAATGACAAAGTAATGGTCTAAAACTATGTTTTTCATATTTATTAGGACTGTCACAAAGTCCTAAATGGTGATCATATAAAAATGTGTGTCACAAAGTGTTTCCCAAAAAAATACAACTAAACGTGCAAAAATGCTTTATTTAACGAATTTTTGCGACAGATACATTGTGTTGTGACAAGGCTGTCCCAAAGCCACTCCAATTTACGGTACTTAAGTACTCTTGCAACCATCATACAGGACTTCGGAGATTTTAGTCTTTTAGCTAGAGGGTTAAAAGTTAAAGTTGATGGAGGTACAATATATATGTTAAGGTGCGCATGAATGAATTTCAATAAGAATTTCTCTTGAGGGGTAATTTTTTTAGAGGAATTTGGGTATCATTTCTGAAAAACTATAGCAGCGCATGTTGTAAAGAAGTAAGGCCTAATAGGACCCATTCACTATATATGGCACCAGATCCGACTTCCAAACTGAGTGACCTCAGATTTATTAACACATTACACGGCGACATGACACGAACCAAGCAAAATAGCTCATTTATACATCGGAACATGTTAAGTCCTAATACCCATTATGCCTCCGACATTTTCCAAAAAGACAAAAGTTGCGTTGACTGTTGGTACAATCTATAGGTATATATAAGAATCAATGCCACTTTTCGTTGTAATTTTATAACTCAAGAACGGGCTCACCTATTCAAACCAAATCTTTAGTCTTTGTTCGAACTATTTAGTAGATGGTTTATGTCAAGTTTGCACAAAATCGGTCGAGCGGTTCTTCATTTATCACCCCAAACGGTGAGTCTTGAACTGTTCAAATGTACTATGTGTATGTGTGCGTGTACTTTTCTCGGTTTTTTAGCGAGTCGTCGGTGTTTCATATCGTTTACAGGCAGTGGGTGGGCATGTTTCTGAGGAGGTCGAAATGTACTGCTAGCAATTCTTTTATTTGCCGTAGCGAAGCGCGGCAGGACAGCTAGTTATGTTATAAAAAATACGTTATTCATCATAGCGCTGAACAATTTTTATTGGCAACAAGGAGAAATGAGCACTAAGTTTATTTCTTTTATAATTTCTCTTCAATTACTTGAGGGGATCATTCTAGTAGCTTAAGTCGTGCTATATACACCTCTATCCGGAAAAAATACTTATATGAGGTATTCCTTACTTTTTATAAACCATAAGCAGAATAAATACTTCCCAACACAATTTTTGTTGATTTCAAAGCGGGATATTTTTTACTTTGTAATTTCAATTGTTGTTTTCAGTTGCCGGACAAGTCGTGACAGATCATACATTGCAAAAGTATCGCGATCTGATGGTGTGGGTTCGGTTGATAAAATAGCGAATCACAACCCGACCCTGACTGATTAGCCTTGTCTCTCATACCATTCATTAACAGATCGTTCAGTAATCAACAAATCAGATAATAAATGTCACCCTTGACAAACAATCTCAGGAGGTAGTGGTTGAAAATGTTTGGCAGATTATAACGGAAGAACCGAGCATTTCAATGCACCATCTCTCACAGCAAACGGTGCTCTCTGTTGGGACTTATCATACATTACTAACACTTAGATTAATCTTTTAAAACATAATCAAGTTAGTGAAATTAATGATAATCCTGAAACTTATCATAATATTTCGAACGATGTTAGAAGAAGAATTGAATTATAGACATTATGAGCAAATATATTATAACAAATTTATTAAATATGTTAATAAAACAGTTTGCAATTCTCTGGTATTTGCTCGAATATTAATCATGGTACAAAAATATTGATTATATATTAATGAACATTAACCTCAGTCTGTAACACACTTACAGGGGCGTAGCTATCATACCGCCAGTAACCGCAAGGCGGCGGGGCCCGTAAGCCTAAGGGGCCCCGAACCGTTCCCGAACTAAAATTCATAATCTTAATTTCCTTGTGTGAAGCTTTAAAAAATTTCGTATGCAATCAAATTGTTAATATGTTAATGTAATTCAGAATAATGCATTCACTGCTTTTAATATTAAAAAAACTAAGCCGTTTTTATCAAAGAAAACTGTTACTGTTTTGTCTTCCTTGCATTTTAATTGTTGTTTGTTATTGTTAGCTAAATAACACGTTGATTCTATTCTTTTTGTTCTCAAAATACGCAGCGATTTTGTTTTGGTTTAAATGCTGAGTGTTGTGTGATTGTATTTACTTTGGTGAGCGTTGCATTTCTTGTAAATGGGATCATTATTTTTTGTTTGTTTTGCTTTTAAGCATGTTTTATGCTGGGCTTATTACGTTTCCGTTATAAAAAATTTTACAATTTATAGGACAAAATTAAATTAGTCTTCTCATTGTTTTACTTGAATCGAGTTCGAGAGTTGTTCTTACTGATCCGACAAAATTGTAAGTCGTGTATTTTTAAACAAAATAAAAATAAAATTGGACAGTGCTTAATATTTGTTAATTTGTTTGATAGTTCGTTGTTATTAGTATTTATAAGACAGTGTAGAACAATAAGTGATAGAGTTTTATATTTATCACAACCAACCGCTTAGAAAATGAGCGACCGTAAATCCAAAAGTGGAGCTCAAAAAAGGAAAATTAAGCAAGAATTGCAAGAAAAACTAAGTAAGTTACCAAAATTGGATACATTTCTTTTGCCTATATCTCAAACACAACCGCAACCTTCTACTTCAAAAAATGATAACCCACAATTGCAGTTGACAATACCCGAAGTATTAGAAACAGAAAAATTGTTACCTAAGCCTAAGACTGGGCATATGCTTGAAGATTATCACAGTGTAGGCGAAAGTATAGGCGAACTAAGGGAAGTGGAAACAGAAGCGGCAGTTATTGATAACGACATGGGACATTATCTAAAAAACCATAACTGATAATGAAAAACGACTTATAATAGAGAAATCTTCTTCAAGTGAAAAATTTCTCGGACCGTTCCCTAAAGACCCTAAACAGTTCAATAGATGTTTTTCAAGGAAATTTTACCAATCACAATCTTCATATGGACCTGTCCCAAGATTCTGGTTGTACTATTCAAAAATATTAGACGCTGCTTACTGCGAACCTTGTTGGTTATTTTCTTTGCAAGAAAATCAGTGGCGATCAGGTGTTCGAGATTGGAAAGGCCTCTCATCTAAAATTAAAGTTCACAGTAGTTCATTAAATCATATTCAAGCATGTACTATCTATAACGCCTGGAAAAACAATACAACTATAGACGAAGAGACTGAAAATGAAATTCGCAACCAAGCATCTTTTGGCGAATGGTTTTGCAGCGCTTATTTGACATTACCCTTAGCCTTGCAACCAGTTCATTGTCATTCCGGGGACATCGTGAAAACATGAAGCAAGGACAACAAAATAAGAACGCACACTGCTATGGAAATTTTATATCAGCAGTAAACCTTCTAGCTAAGTATGACGATGTTATGAAGCAAGTTATAAACATGCCCAAAGGTACTACTAGATATTTGAGCCCAACAATACAAAATGAACTGATTAATTGTTTAGGACAGAAACTAGAAAATACTCTCGTGTCAGAAATAAACTCGTCTCTATTTTTTCATTAATATTGGATACAACCCAGGACATTTCAAAACTAGACCAAATGAGCATTGTAATTAGACACGCGCATATTGTTAGGAACGATAGATTGGAAGCAATTGATGTAGAAGTGAAAGAAACATTTTTAGGATTTTACGCAATAAAAGACCATACTTCAGAAGGGTTAGTAACAGAGGTGTTAAGTGTATTGAAAAAACACAATGTCAATATAAAAAGATGCTATGGACAAGGATATGATGGGGCAAATGTAATGAGTGGTGTTTATAATGGTGTTCAGCAAAAATTAAAGCAGTTCAACCAAATGCTGAATTCTTACATTGTGCTAGTCATAATTTAAACTTAGTGATTAGTGATGCAGTTAAAGGCTGTCGCGAAGTGAACAATTTTTTACAATTTTACAAGATTTATATAATTTCTTTGGAAATAGTATAAAACGGTGGGATTTATTATCAAGCTTTACAGGCGATTCCGTCGTGACAATTAAAAATTAAATCCAACAAGGTGGTCAAGTAGAATAACTTCACTTGCAGCAATGAAACTACGATTTACCGATGTAATTAAAGCTCTCACAAAAATTAACCTAACGAGTAAAATCAAAGACGAAAGAGCAGAGGCTGTTCGTATAATGAACAATATGCTGCAATACGAGTTCGTATTTTTAACTGTTGCACTTCACTATTTATTGACTGAGATTAATTACGCATCAAAGGTATTGCAAAACAAACTATTGACTTGGATGAAGCTGCTTCGACTTTGTTAAGAGTAAAACCAAGGTATCTAATTACCGTAATCAATTCGACGTTATAAAACAAGAAGCAGCAATTATTGCTGAAAAATGGGAATTCAACCCACTTTTAAAAATAAAAGAATGCATGTCGTTAAAAACAGTTTGACGAATTAACATTCGACCATCGGTTTAAAACAAGAGAAAACTTTTTAAAGTAAATGTGTTCTTCACAATTGTGGATACAATAACAAATCAAATAACAACAAGGTTTTCTGGATTTAGCGAAGTGAGCAGTATGTTTGCATTTTTACAACCGGAGAAGTTAATAAATTGTTCTGAATCTGAGATTAGAGGGTGTTGTGAAAAACTTCAAAATAAATATCCTGAAATATTGTCTGCAGCGTTCACTATCCAATTCATTAATATGCTTACTTTAGTGAAATCGGAATTAAATGTGTCTATGACTATTAAGGATTTATACCAGTTACTTTTAAAAAATATAATTCTTTGGAAAGTGATTTTACAGAAGTATACACGATAATTTTACTATTTTGTACGCTACCGATAACTACTGCATCTGCAGAAAGATCTTTCAGCAAGCTTAAAATTATTAAAAATTATTTAAGAAGCAACATGGGGCAAGAACGGTTAAAGTATTTGGCAATGATATCCATTGAAAATGATACTGCTAATAAATTAGAATTAAAAATGTCATTCAAGACTTTGCTATGGCTAAAGCGAGGAAAAGAAATTTTTAACTTTTGAATTATTACGTATTATATGAGTATGTATAATGCAGTACCTAATATGCGTTTCCCAAGCAACGGAATTTAAGTTGTAACTACAATTATATAAATGTAGTATGATTTTTTGGTTAGTTTTTTCTTGTAGGTACTTATGATTAATTTGTAGATTTTACTGATCCAGAATCTTCTGACACGTGATTATCCATTGCAATATATTTGATGTTTTGATGTGTACTAATCCATTACTAACCATCCGTTAATAATAGTAATTTCTATGTCAGTAGGGCGTTTGTACTTTTTGTATATTTTTTTATTATAAAATTATAAATATTAAAAAATGTAAGTTAAATTTTTTTTTTATTTATTTAATATATATATGTATGTATATATATATTTAAAAGGGGGCCCCATTTAATATTTTGCGGCGGGGCCCGAAAATTCTAGCTACGCCACTGCACACTTATAATCTATTTCTTAAGGGGGAGTTTTGAACAGTGTTGTTACTTTCTTTTTACCCGAGTAGTAAACACCTATACTTCTTTTACGCTCAAGCTAAAAGCAATTATATAAGGACCGTGCATAAATGCTATCAGCATCACCTAACGAAGAGTATGTGTATTTCTGTTGGTACAACCGCTAAGATGTCTCAACTTTGTATCGGTTTTTATTAAACTATTTCTGTTTGGATTCAATTAAAATGACATCAGTTGTGTAGTAGAAAACTCTTACCAGTTATTGTTGTCTTGTACGTGGGATGCCAAAATCCGTACTATAACCCAGAACCATCTATTAAGTTTTATAGCTTCCTTTGTTTGCCCTTATGAACAACAAAGGCATAATATGAATACATAATATTCGACGGGTAAAATTGAGTATAATGAGTTTCATATTTATGTGTGTTGAGTAAACTTTACAAACAAATTTTACCAATTTTAAATGTATGTTGTGTGGCAACGAACAACAACACCATGTGGTGATGCTATAGAAATGTATACTCCAACAATAAATAACAAAATTTTATGGAAACTTGTACAAAGGGGATGTAGGCCAAAATATTCATAGAAAAGTATTTGAAATGCAAAATATTTTAGGGAAATATCATAAAATACAAATGTATTTCAAATAGTGTATTTTAATTACAAATGTATTCTGTAACTGCCCGCCGTTGATAATTGATTAACATCTTCGCCATATTCTTAAAAAAATTCGATGCATCCGCTGTGAACTCTTCTTGCAGAATAGACCAAAAGAACTTGTCTTGTTTTCAGCATCTCCAAAAAATGCAAGGCCACTACCCTCCCAGTAAACACAAAATCAATCTTATTTTGAAACAATTTCCGTAACATGAATTTCATGTTTCGTTTGTATTTCAATTCCTAAGTTCAACCTAGGTGATAATTGTCAAGCACAGTTTCCATCATTTTGTTTCATTACATTTGTGATGATTTTTAACTGTTTCATTTTAAACGAAACTGTAGTGCTTATTTTGTTTCAATATTGTTTCGAATCCTAAATTTCGGTTTTGTTTCGTTACATCGCTGATATTTGTAACAGTTCCTTTTTAAATGAAACTGTATTGTTTATGCTGTTTTAGTTTTGTTTTGATTGTTTATTAATGAAAAACCTTCGGTTTAACTACTATGATTTACTTTGAAATCAGAATATTTGATTATGTTTCAAAACATATTCAGTTTACATTTATTACACACAAAGAAACAAACTATAAATTACACAATTGCAATCCAATAATAATAATAACAAATAAAATAAGATTAAATTATTTAAAAACTCCAGATAGTGATATAGACGTCTGGAGGCCTTAATTAGAAGGTATGCTTGAAATTACTCACAAGTTTTGTATGTGGCTACGTTTCGCTTCTAATGTAGGAAGCTTCATCAGGCCCTTTATTGCATAAATAGAACAAACACATGAAAACATGATACAGAAGCATACGAGTTAAAATACTAGTATAGAACTTAAATGATTAGAGTGATCTATTAAAACTGTTGCATATTATGATAAAATTGAAGATGGTATAGTATGGATTAATTTGACTGATAAAAATGTATCTTAAAATTAGTTAACAGTATATAATTAACTGAGTCGCAGAAGCATATATACTAAATATATAATACTAACACACAGGACGACTATTTTAATTAACAACAAACGTAGCCACATACAAAACCTGTGAGTCATTTCAAGCAAACCTTCTAATTAGGGCCTCCAGACGTCTATATCAGTATCTGGAATTGTTTCAATAATTTTACAAGAGAAGGACAACATTATAACTTTTATTATAAGATGAAATGTCAAACGTTTTAATATATGCTTTTACGATATTGTAGGCCTCTTCAGGTTATCTTCCCTCTGGTTCCATGCTAAAAAACTTCTTTCCCACGGAGCAGCGCCGTCCTTTGAATTTTCGGGCCCCGGGCATAAACATGGAATAGGCCCAGCACCCCGAAGTAAATAAAAACCTAGCGTGAATAATTAAAACAATTTTTTAATAATCAAACCTACAGAATAATCACAAAAATTATTTACTTTCTAATAAAATTTTAATTCATATTTTATATTTTACATTAGCGAAACTTAATTTTTCTTGCCTTCATTTCTGCGAAATTGTCTATTAGATGTTCCAAATTTAAGTCTTCGCACAACTTATTTTCAATGGACAACAGAGCTAGGTTGGAAAGTCGTTCCTGAGCCATTGTAGACCGTAAATAATTTTTAATTATTTTCATTTTTGAATTGTTAACAATATTCTTAAAGAAGTACTTAAATTAGGAAATGCATTTTCTGTTTGATAAATTTTCTTTAAGCAGTCTAATGGAGACCATTCGCAATTATTTTGACAGAAAATATTGCAAAACACTCGTATTTCTTCATACAGATTGCCCCCATTAATATCGCCATTGTTGTCATCGTATTTTAATGCCAAATGCAAATCCATACAACATTTTCTTAATTTATCATTTTCTTCATTTTTAAATTAGGTAAGTTATACAAAAACCAAATAAATCATTGTGTTTTTGTAATTGTTGAAATCTATCGTGTATTGAAATTATACCTTGATCTACTACCGGTAAAAGTACTCTCGATAAAAATTAATTTCTGGATCGTTAATTCGAGAATCTTCTCCTTCATAATCAAAATTGCGCTTTCTTTTCCTGATTCTAGTTGCCTTAAATTCTGGAGATATATTAATTTCTTCACATACTTTCTTGGCTTCAACTTTTGATTCCGCAAAACCTATATCTCTAAATTGTTTTAAATAATTTTCTAAGCCATTCAAAAGGGAAACGGCGGTAGATATATCAGTTTTGAATTTTGTAAACTCTTACTAACAATATTTACGTGCGATAATATATCATACCATATTATAGTTGACAATACGAATTCAAAATTTGTTTCATTTTCGCACAAGGAAATCGATTCACTCTTTATTTTGGGATCATCAATCGTTTCACTTAGTTCGATAAGAGCGTTTATCAATGGTCCTAAATTGTATCTGACAACTCTAACCGCATTTATTCTACATTCCCAGCGAGTTTCGCTCAGAGGTTTTAATGTATTTGGTAAATGTTTTTAAAATATTCCAACGTATAGCTGAACCAGAAAATATGGTGTAAAATCTTTGAATGATACCGAAAAAAGTTAGTGCCATTGGAACTCTGGAAGTCATATCTCCTACTAATAAATTTAATGTGTGCGCAGAGCATGGTACAAAGAATGCCAGTGGGTTTTCTAATAATATCCTGGCTTGAACTCCTTGATGTTTACCGATCATGTTGGCCCCATTATCATATGATTGTCCTCTACAATCTTGAAGAGGGATATTTAGATTTTCCAATTGAGTTTTTAACAACGCCGTTAAATCCAATCCCGTAGATCTGGAATAAATTGGTGTGAATCCCAGAAAATATTCATTCACCGCAATTTCATTATCATTTTTGAAGGCAATTCAACAATACGTATAATGAATGTTAACTGTTCTACATGACTTGCATCTCTAGTACAATCTAATTGGACTGAATAGTATTTACTATTTTTAGTTTTGTAATAATGGTTTCTCTAACTTTTTGAGCTAACAAATTAATGATTTCGTTTTGTATCCTAGGTCCCAAATAGTGATCACTGGTTTGTTTATTTTTAATTCGATTAAGGTGTTCACGAATTCGAACATCAAATTTTGCAATCATTTCAACTAGTCCTAAAAATTTACCGTTGCCTTCAGTAAAAATTGTATTATTTCTTCCACGAAATGCATCGTTATGTTTAGCTAAGTATTGTACACAGTGTATAATAATTTTCAACACCTCGCGCCATCGCTGTATTTCTGCGTTTATTTGTCTTTGCTGAATACAGTCTATTGTTTGCTCTTTATTCAATTCATGTCTTAAAGTTAATATTTTGATTTGGGATTTCATATGTCCTTCAGAATCTTCATGCTCCTTAAGTCTCACGGATAAATGCTTCCAACCAGAAATTCCCTCATTACATAAGGGTGACCTTCCAGTTGAATTGTACAAAAGCAGTAGTAACAAATAACTTTGTCATTCAGTACGGAATACAACAGCCACTTTCTTAATATAAATTCGCCGTTTGGAAGACGTTTTATATACAACTGCACATTAAATTTTCGGCCGTTTATATCTACTGGAAAATTGTAGTCTTGAATTTGTTTAGGGGTATTTCTGATTAAAAATACACGTTCGCTATCCGAAAGATGTATTGGCCACAATCCTGGATCTTCCAATAGTCTTATATGATCTTCTGATTCTAATATAATATTTTTACCTTTGTCTTCATGGTCGAGTATTTCATTCATTTGTTCTATGTCAGAACTATCAGAATCTGAATATTTTGTATTTACATTTTGGTATACAAAAACACTATTTTCGTTTTCGGTAACATTGTTATTGCTACTTGATGCAGAATCATTAGTTGGAGTATTTGGATTGTCTTTAATTAATGAATTTTGTTTTTCTTTAATAGTCGGATATAATTCCATTTGATTATTACTGCTTGAAGTTGAAGGAATTGAAACATATTTTAATAAGCTTCCTTTTGTAAATTTGCAATTTGTTTTTGGCTTCAGCTTTTTTCTTTCTGAAAACCGGATTCATACTTCCTACCACCAAGGTTCATTTTACGGGTACTAACTATGCAAATAAAAACAAAACAATTTCAAAATAATGTTTGCATCAGTTACACTAGGGTTAGTTCTTTTCAAAAGACCATAGGGGTTTATAAATACTACTTCTGATTCATCGGTTCAAAATAATAATACATTATGTAACAAGGGACTAAAGAGCGGTGTAAATTCTATTGAGCGAAGCAAGGGTTAATAATCGCCTAAGGATTAACTCACTTTCTCGTGACATTGCGCTATGGACTATATTTCTTGCTTGGTATAATATATACTTTGTCGTTGAAATTTAAATTAAAATAAGAATGAATTTCAGTTAAAGAATATTACACACAGGTAGAAATTTTAATTATTTAAAATAAGTTTAATTATAATGTATCAGCAAATTAAGTATCTATTTTTCAAAATGTTATTACTACGAGCGTAAGTTAATAAAAATAAGGGAGATCTTGAAACAGCTACAAACAGTATATTTATTATACTTTAAAAATCCCTTGTGATTGTAAGCGATTTTATTCCTTTCAGGCTTTCAGGTTTAAAATGTCACTTTAATTTTCGAAAGGGGGACTTGAGTTGCGGGTTAAGTTCATGTAATTATGTAATCATGCTAATCGATAATAATAAAATAGTGCTAATGGTAAATTAAGGCAGTTAATGTAAAAAAAAAACTAACCCCTGTCAGAAAATCAGATAGTTATCGAAATCTTACCTAGAATTAACTTTTGTAAAATACAAAATAGTATTGTCTTTACTTTTAATATCACTGCACTGCACAAATCGGATGAAATAAAATCAAAAGTTTATTGTAGATCTGCTGCCGATTTCTAATCCGTAAGAATCCACTAAATGATTTAGTATTATGCAATATGATAAAAAGTAATCGTCCATGTATTTAAAACTTTTAAAATTCAACAATTGGTACAAATTGAAATTACTTGCCAAGCCAAATAATCAAAATTTAGTTACAACCATGATAAATACTGAGATTCATTTGCAAAATCGTTTCAATGGTTGTTCTTGCAGTTATTACGTGGTGCGGAAATGCAACTATTCTTTTCAATAATAGTAAATTCGACGTAAAGAAGAAAACGTGTTCTAGGAATTACTACAATTTAAATAGTTAAATTTGTACTTTAAGTACCAGTTTTCTTTTTAAATGCCGGCCAAGGGTAGGGTAAGCTATAAAATTGCCGACAAAACCCTACTTAAGCATCGTCGGCATATACCGAAATGCGGATTATTTAAAATCATAAATACCTCAACCGTAACATCTGGTCTAGTAGAAGTGCAAATACAAATACTGGTTATGAAAAATCGTTTTGACAAATCAATCGTCATACTATTTACGATAATCTATAATAATTTTTAATTGAAAAAATTAAAGAGAGAATTAATAAAGTCTTCGACGTGGGGCCCTATAGGTTTCGAGGCCCCGGGCAAACGCCCGGCTGCCCGGTCCTAAGGGCGCTGCTGCCACGGAGAACAAAGTAAGCAGTTATTAAAGTAGTAATAAGAATACAACCCCACCTTAAAACAAAGATATAAATGTAAACATATTTTCACTACTTACCGATTTTGCAATTTGGTCTTACTGCATGCGTTTATTTTAGTGAAACAATATATCACAATTATTAAACACTATGCGAATGCCACGTACTAAATTCGTGCAACTTCTCAATAGAAATGACTGGGGTCTGAATTCTGAAAATGTTAAGCTCATACTGCAACGTCATCACGAATTACAGTATTTTTTGTTCAACATTCATAACTTTTTGCTCATGACACGATTAAAATGATTATCATTCCGTATTTATTAATCATAGTAGTAGTAGTAGTAGTACATAATTTAACTTCTGCTTTCAGTTAAGTAATATAGGTACTGTTTGATGCCTTCAACTTCAAGTATCAACACGTTCGACGTGTTTCGAATATTTATGTCGCCAATAAAATAAAAATAGAATTTTTGAAAAAAGCAAATGAAAAGTTTGGTTTTTTCATAAATAGAATTAAATACATAAGTAAGTTAACACTACAACCCTAAAAAGTTTTAAAGAATCCAAACAACTTTAGTTTTAAAAATATAGATAAAACTATGTACCTACGTAGAGCTGAAACAAGAAAGAAACTGTCTTAAAAAACAAAAAATTTGAATTTTTGTGATTGGAAACAGAATTAAATCTATAAAACTTAAACAAAATCAAACCGCAAAGAACTGTTTTTGAAGAAGCAAAGCATTTTCGATTTTTGTCAAAACGATATTAAATACAAAATATTGAAACAAAAGCAAACCGTATAAAACTGATTTTGAAGAAACGAAACTGTTTCAATTTTTGTAAATTCAAACTACACTAAATACACAAAATTCAAACAACAAAAACAAATCCTAAAAAACTGTTTTTAAAGAATCAAAACAGTTTCGATTTCCAACAGCGAAAACAGAATTGAAGGCGTATGATTACTACAAAACCAAAAGAAAAGAAACAATCACACTAAATATGAAATATTTTCAAACCTTTTTTGGTTATATTAAACGTTACCTTTGTTTCATTTATGTTACTGGTAACAGTTTCAATAAGTGTTTACTGGGCTGGTTTCAATTTGCCGACGTTTCGCCAAACCTATGTTATGGTTTTATCAAGGCTCATTGAAATTAGGATGTGATCGTCCGCATCTAACATTAAATTAAAATTCCAATATTTACTCTCTCACTGTTCGGCCGTTCGTATATATGTACAACAGTGTGTCTTATTAATATTTATTTATTTTACAAATGTTAAGTATATTGACCACTATTTTAAACTATTTTATAAAGCGAATGTTGGAATTTTAATTTAATGTTATATGCGACTGCCACGTCTTTGATTTCATCCCTCCACCTGAAGGAATCCTTATAATGATCAATTATCTACAACTACAATTTTGGAGGATTTAATAAATTTAACTCAATCAATTGACAATGCCTACACATGTTTCATTAGAGGCTAATATGGTACTCATGAAATTTGAAACTTGGACACCACAATTTCTGTAAACAAAAGTTTGCACATTGTGAAGCGGGCTTAAGGGTATCATTTACAATTCTAACAGCAGGTAGTCTCAGCAGGGGTTATCTTATAGAATGACTGTAGAATGAATCATTACACTAAGCACGTTTTAGAAAATAGGTAATTTACGTTGCTTTCTTAATTTTTTTCTTTTAAAGAATATATTTGAAGGTATCGCTAATTAAACACCATATCTCGATTAATTATCGAATCAAAATTTTGTTTAGGAAATGTTTACAAAATAAAATTAGAAATAATTTTGATTTAAAAGGTCTACAAGCAATAACTTTTAAATTAAACGCAACAAACCATCTTATTTGGCGTTGAACACTGATTGTTAACTAACGTTCTTCAGTTACAGTTTGAACATGCATGTATAAACTGGCATAATTGCTACATTCTAAATCGGATTCATTTTTGGTGAGTTGCATACTCTATATGCTTGTGATATTATGTACCCATATATTCTCTTGTTTTAGGCGGTAATTTCATGTTCTGAAATTAGTAATATAAATAGTTTCCAATTTATAATTGGAATGTAACAGGAAGCCAAAAAATTATGCACTGTTCGAAAATAAACTCAAACTACGTAAACCATTTTTATTTTAATTCTAGCGGGAATTTATACGAAAAAGGGGTCTGGTCTTAATTACTCTTAGTTACATGTACAATAATTATCTAACATCACAAATATACCTGTATTTGAACTATTTCAGACTAGCATATTTTTATACATATCTAAATCTCCCTTTTTGGGTGGCAAACCTCCATTAATACCAACATTTATATAATCTCTGTATACATTAATAGAATCTTGAGAAACCTTCGGAGGTATAACTTGGACTGATGTGTCGCCCAAAAAATCACTTTTCGGTTTTAATTGCATACCGGCCAACGTTATACTCCTTATCTTTCCATTCGCTTTTCTTCCGATATAGATGTACCTGGAAAAAAAATTAAATAAAACGGTTAAGTTAATAAACATTCAAGAAACTTTTTATAAGTTAATAAATCGGATCGTTTTGGTTCTTTAATTTCACTTCCATAAACTTGTTTCATTGATGGAAATAGAGAGTCGAATGTTATACGAGAACCGCTATCCCTCGAAGCCGTCATTTGAGATTCATTCGTGTATATACTGCTCTCGTCGTTAGATGACTCTGAGCCAGCACTCGAGCTGTAACCGCAGCTTTAAAAATGCAATAAAATTCATACGATCAGGACGTACCTATCACTAGATGTTGTAGAACTGGTAGAACTTTGACCGGTCAAAGAAGGATTTTTCATAATACCACCCTTATTAGAACTCTCTTCTCTTCTTTTACCCGGGCGAACTCGAATCGTAAAAGGACTATAATTGATAGTAAAGTTTGGCATAAAATCTCTGATCGAATTGCTTATTTTGTAAGCAAACATTTCGCTCAATACACTTAATTCGTAAGGTCTGTAATAATCTGTGTAGGCATCGATCATTTCTACATCTCTCGACTCAACTTGTATCATTTCCGAACAAGTTTTAGTTAAATCGTTATACGAATAAGGTAAACAATGAATTACATTAGTGTCCCACCATTGACTCAAAGGTTTATTTCTTTTGGCAACAATAATTTTATGGTGAAAATGATAGTCAGTAATATACTCCCAAATTGGAGGTTTAGACTCGTCAGGTATGAATAATCCCAGAAATAAGTTAATGGTATTTTGTTTTTCGGCATCGGAGAAAGTGTTACTATAATAACGACTAAGAGTCTGCATAATGTCATTGCCTTGTGAAGTCCACGGAGCTGTTTTTCTATAAGTTTTGATGCGATGCACTAACTGTGAGCCTCCGTACTGAAGAGCTAAAGTGTCGCCGTGGTCTTCGTACAAACTTTCCAGCATGCGAACGCAATCAGTATCGAATTCAAGTTTGGGTGAATCAAGAATTCCCAGAGCACATAACTGATATCCGAGTACGTATTTGCCGATAGCAAACTGGGCTGTGTTTGTTCGGTCTAAACAATCCACGCAATTAGTTCGAATAATACCAGTTTGCAAACTCAGTTCACCATCGGGATCTCTGTTAGCACCAACAATCGTATTACTTTTTTGAGTGTAAAATTTTTTTTGATTGTTAAAGATACCGACTTTCGTAATAGCACTTTTAGCTATATTAGCTAATCCACCCATTACGTCAGCTTTGCTTTTATTTTTACGAGCCATATCGAAAGCTTTGTACACTATCTGATGTTCAGGAGATAAAAACTGGTTCAAATATTTAACGGCAGAGTCCATTTCTTCGCTTAGTAATTTTTCTTGAGGCTTTTTTTCGTGTTTTTTTACTAAATTTAATATTATTATGGGAGCACCATATCGCTTAAGTAATTCATTGAAGTGTGCCGCAGCAGTCTCCGCGTATGGATCGCAAAGATCTATAGATATTGCTGGTTTAGCAACAATTTTACCCATATCCTGACTCCAATGCCCTGGTATTGACCCGCGCATCTGAACGAAGGATGTAAAGTGTCCTTGGCTAAGAGAAGAAACTCCGGAATCAAAAACCATTTGTTCAGTTTCTACTTCATTGGCAACGTCTCCTTGAAAGTTAGCACCACGTTTTAGAAATCGCGTTCCGGCATATTTCGACGATCTTCTTGCGATAAGAGTGACGTATACCGAACGTCCAAAAATATTCACATTCGACTGATCTACAAATCCGTGAGATATGTAAAGTATCCATTCAGGATGAAGTTCTTTTTCCACTACGCTTAGTAAGTGTGTATTCCACACAAATTTGCGATGCGGCTTTGTCCGTATTCCATATTTAATGCTGTCGTTATTATCCCTCTTGTGTTGTAAAAATTTTGGCGATTTTAAAATTTCATCTGTGAATATTATGCATTCGTCATCGGTAGAATAGTTTGGCACAATTTCTCTTGGTATGCTCATATTGTATTGTAAAGTGTGTGTAATGTCGTAGCTGTAACTAAAAAACAAAAATTACAATATGTATGGATGCAAATACTTTCTGGGAAACAATTTTCATACATTAATTACATTATCGGTTTATACTGCTACCTAACAATCGAGAAAGTGCAACACATCGAACAAAACAGAGAAATAATTGTAATGGAGACTTTTACATCTACGAGTGGGAAGTAAAGCAAATGACGAAAAAATGTCAATTCGGAGAAAAATGGGGATTGCTCAAATACAAGAATATTCATCGCACGATTTGCATAAAACCCACGAAAAATTATAACCGGGGCTTTTAGAAGCATACATGAAAAATGTCCTTCCATATACCAATTTCAAAACAGAACATAGAAATGAAGAAAATATCGGAAATGGCTCATCAGAAGCACAACAGAAATTTTTGCTATAATTCGTTTGTGCCTGTTTGTGCTTCAATGAAATCGATTACGATTTTGGAGAAAACGACATTTTCCAGGTGCCCGCTAACTTACACATCCTTGGAAACAGAAGCGGATATTTTGAAAGCACAAAGCGCCAATAATAATAAAAAATTGTACATAAGTTACTAATACCTCTTTTACGATACATGTTACACATTTAATTTTATAACACTTGCCCTTTAGAAAAGATTGCTTTTAAAATCGTGAATAGTAGATCTTAATCTCGTAGTAGCGTTTATTTTTAAGTTTAAATTTAGCGCGCTAAACGATGGTGGGAGTATAGTGAAGTTAGCAATAAGGATGTAGGCTTAAGTTGGTTAGACATTTTACTCGTTCACTTTTATGTTTGGTTGTTTGGAGAGCAGACGTGTTTTATGTATTTTGGAAGTTTGTTTTATTGTGATTTTATAATTAGTATTATTATTAAAATATTCAACAATTATTGGCGGTTTATTTAAAAGACAAAGTTAAGGTTACTACAGAATTTCTCAGAAGCGGGATTACCTAGATAATGATGGCTGAATTTGAAGATAACGCGACGACGGCAGACATGGAGCCGGAAGTTACCGTTAGAGGAAGTGCAAGGTCCGAAATGCACGATTTAATTGCTGCTACCGTTGCTGCTGTTCAAGAAGCTTCTGTAAGCAGACAAAACAATTTAAATTTTAAGAATAGCGAGATTGCCGCATTATTACCGTGTTTTGGAGCTACAAGTGAAGAAGATGCCGAAGCGTGGGTAGCGAGTTGATGCCGTGCAGCAGACTTATAATGTTCCAAATGAAATCATTAAGTTAATCGCGATTGGAAAATTACAAGGTGCTGCGATAAATGGTTTCATTCCAAAAGTGAATACATTTCGTTAAATTGGGACAGTTTGAAATATGAAATTTTGGAAGTTTTAGCAGCAGACCGAATAAAATTTTGTTATTTAAGAAGATGGAAGGACGGAGATGGAAGAAAAGCGAAAGTTTTAGTGCATATTTTAATGATAAAGTTGTTTTGTCAAATCGGAGGGTTAAGTGATGCAGACATTATTGAATATGTAATCGATGGGTTTGATAATGCAGTTTTGCAAAGTCAAGCAAGAATGAAGGGATTCCGTAATTTGAATGAATTACTACAGGTCATGAATAACATTACGTCAAGTGACCGAAGTTGTGTTAGCTATGGTCCACCTTTACGTTCAACAACTATACAAAGGAGAGATTGCTGTTTCAATTGCTACCGAGAGGGTCATTTAGCCAACAACTGTCCACAGCAAAGAAGACAGTATGGATCTTGTTTTAGGTGTGGCAGTACATCACATAAATTAGATTCTTGTCCTGAAAGGAGACCAGTTAGCCGTCCACAAGCCAGTACATCGTTCAGAGAAACCAGGCCAGCAGACAGTTCGACTAATATGGTACAAGCCGATAGCAGCATGCCAGTGTTTACGATACCAATCAGGTTTGAGTTAGATGATGATTTAGATTTAAGTAAAGTAGTTTATAATATTGTTAACCTTAATGACACAGGCAGCCCTATCAGTTTAATCAAAAGCAGGCATATCCCCACTCGTTTAGTGGATGAGTATAATGGCACCAATGAATTCACTGGTATTAATGGGTCAAAGTTAAACATTTTAGGTTTATTTAAGAAAATTGTTAGCATTCATGATATTGATATTGAAATTCTTTTTATGTTGTACCGGACAGCACAATGAAGTATAGTGCAATATTAGGTAGGGATTTTGTTTGTTCACCTGATTTAGAAGTTACTTTTGGACCTACGGTGCAAATTAAGAAAATTGTTCATTTAGTTTCTGATGTTAACGATGATAATTTCGATCAATATTGACATAGATTATAGTGATGGCATTAATTTAGATATTGAGGAAAACTTAGATTTTGCAGTTAAGAATAAGGTTACTGATTTATTTCACACTCATTATGTCAATGTTAATAAGGCAAAGGAACCCGAAACTAATTGTGAGAAGCAAATTGTTTTTGTTATATCTTTGAATTAATAATTAAATGAACTATTTTAAGCTCTTTATTCTATAAAATCCATTTACAACTAAAACTGTCATCTGTGTTACACTATGATAACAACTATCACCCATCTACTTTTAACATAAAATATATCAATTTGCTACAGTTTTAAAGCATGAACAACCGTTTTATTTCACTCCGAGAAGACTTTCTTATTTTGAAAAAAAAAAGGTCACAGAAATTGTTGATGATCTGCTGGAAAAAAATATAATTAGGACAAGTAATTCCTCTTATAGTAGTAGAATAGTTTTAGTACCGAAAAGGAATTCTAGAGATTTAAGAATGTGTTGCGATTATAGGGAGTTAAATAAAATCACAGTTAGGGACAGATTTCCATTACCATTAATTGACGATCATTTAGATCAATTGAAAGGAAAACAATTTTCACTATTTTAGATTTGAAAATGGATTTCACCATGTTAAGATGGCAGAAGATTCTATTAAGTACACCTCTTTGTGACGCCTATGGGTCAATTTGAGTATATCAAGATGCCTTTTGGCTTATGCAACGCTCCAGCCGTGTTTCAAAGATTTGTTAATTCCATATTTACTAATTTAATAAGGGAGAATAAGATTTTAATTTACCTGGATGACATATTGATCGCAACAGAAACTGTAGAAGAAAATTTAATAATACTTTAAAACGTTTTTGATTTATTGAGTAGGAATTTATTAGAGTTGCGTTTAGATAAATGCAAATTCTTGAAACGCAAAATTGACTATTTAGGTTACTCCGTAAACGAGTCGGGCATTACATTAAATTCGTCTCATCTAACAGCGATAGACAATTATCCAACTCCAACGGATGTTAGACAAGTACAAAGATTTTTAAGATTAACTTCATATTTTCGCCGATTTATTCAAAATTTCTCTATTATAGCCAAACCGTTATACGACTTATTACGAAAAAATAAAGCATTTCGTTTTGAACAGCCCGTGTTAGAATCATTTGAGAAATTAAAACATATTTTAGCGCAAACGCCTTTATTAGCCTTGTATTCACCTATAGCTGATACAGAGTTGCATTGCGATGCTAGCAGCATCGGATTTGGTAGCATCCTTTTACAGAAACAAGTAGATAAAAAATTTCATCCCGTTATGTATTACAGTCGAAGAACAACGGAGGCTGAACCAAAATATAATAGTTACGAATTAGAAACTTTAGCTGTAGTGTATTCTTTAGAAATATTTCGGGTTTATTTGCAAGGGATAAAGTTTAGAATAGTGACAGACTGCAATTCATTAAAGCTTACTTTGGATAAGAAAGATATAATACCCAGAATAGTTAGATGGGCTTTGATTTTAGAAAATTACGATTATTCGATAGCGCATCGCCCTAATAATGGTATGCAACACGTCTATGCTTTGAGTAGGTGTCAAAACATACTTCTTTTAACAGAAAATTCGTTTGAGCAAGTTTTGTCGTTACGGCAAATGCAAGACAAAATCGTAATGAAATCAGAAATCAGTTACTAAAACGTGAATTGCCCCATTATGAATTAAGAAACGGTTTAGTTTACAGGAAAAGTCCCAAATGGTTTGCTTTTTATGTACCAAAAGCCATGCAAACAAATGTTATACGTACATGTCACGACGATGTGGGTCATTTGGGGTAGATAAGACCACGGATTTGATAAAGCGTGTTTATTGGTTTCCCAAAATGAAGGAAATTGTCAGAAAATACATATTTAACTGTTTAAAATGTATTACTTTTTCACCCCCATCGGGTAAAAGCGAGAGCACATTGCATAGCGTCAATACAGGTTGCATCCCGTTTGACACAGTCCATACTAATTATTATAAGCCCTTAGAGACGACAAAAAAATATAATAAATTTATATTTGTAGTTATAGATGGGTTTTCAAAATTTGTTAGACTCTATCCTTGTCGGACAACAAATGCTAGAGAAGTAGTTAATCACTTAGAAAATTATTTTATTAATTATAGTTATCCTAAGAAAGTAATTTCAGACCGAGGAAGTTGTTCCACCTCAACAGAATTTAAAAATTATTTAGAAAGTCATGATGTTGTTCACGTATTAATAGCTACTGCTTCGCCACAATCGAATGGCCAAGTAGAACGCGTTAATCGAATGTTAACGCCAATGTTAGCAAAATTAACAGATTCCAATAAAAGCGAGGATTGGGATCAGAATTTGAATAATGCAGAGTATGGAATTAACAACACCAAAAGTCGGTCAACAAACGCCTCGCCATGCCAGTTGCTATTTGGAATTAACCAACTGCGTAAAATAGATGATAATGTTAGAATATTTTTAGAAAATAACGATGTAAACGATAGGTTTAGTTTAATAGAATTAACAGAGAGAGCGCAACAACAAAATGTTAAAGTGCAAAAATATAACGAGGAATTGTATAATAGAAAACATAAGTTACCGGTTTGTTATGATTAAAAACACCAATCGCGCCAGGGTTAAATAAAAATCCCTAAATATAAGGGACCATATGTTATTAAAAAAGTTTTAACTAATGATCGCTACGTTATAGCGGACATTGAAGGTTTTCAGCAGAGTCAGATTCCGTTTGAAGGTGTTTTTAGTCCCCCTAATATTAAGATGTGGGTTAAAGATAATGCGCATACTGCCGAGGACGACAGTATGTCAGAATAGGCCGAGCTGTAGTAGCGTTTATTTTTAAGTTTAAATTTAGCGCGCTAAATGATGGTGGGAGTATAGTGAAGTTAGCAATAAGGATGTAGGCTTAAGTTGGTTAGACATTTTACTCGTTCACTTTTTATGTTTGGTTGTTTGGAGAGCAGACGTGTTTTGTGTATTTTGGAAGTTTGTTTTATTGTGATTTTATAATTAGTATTATTATTAAAATATTCAACAATTATGGCGGTTTATTTAAAAGACAAAGTTAAGGTTACTATCAATCTCAACAACAAAGTTGTTACGTTTGTTGGATTTTACCGGATACATTATTTAATTGTTGTAGCTTAATACATTTTTCAGACTATTGCATACGTATGTCAAATCACTTGTGACAACCAATGACTTTATTTTATTTTGTAATTTTAAACCAATCACCAAGACTTATATCGGTAAGTGCATACTATGCAGTGCTGCGCAGTCGTCGCCGCAAGCAGTCGCGCATTACCTAACCAGTATTATCGAAAAGTCACTATGCACTTAATAGTCAAAAAATAAATTTAGCAAATTTGAGAATTCGTAACCAGGTAGTAGTGTTCAATTATAAAATTAGGCTCATTTCCTTCCTAATAGCGTTGCTCGTGTCTTAATATAGTAAGCATTACATGCTCATTGCATAATATACTATTTCGTCCGTGTATCATACATTATTTTTATTCGATTGAATACAATTAAAAAAAATCTAAGAATAATATTCAATGACGCCCCAAATTAATGAAGTTGCCATGATTTATTTATCTCCACAATCCCATATTTTAGAGCTATAGTCACTTCTTTTTCGGTTCGCTTCTTCCTGCCCGGTGAAGATATCTATTTCGTTTCCTCCTCGCGTATGTGTGGGAAAAGTAGAATGTTTTTAACGCGCGGGTGGTGAACTAACCCTTCCTACCGTAACGGATTCGTACATTTAACGTTTGGTTGAAAGAGAACAAACGAATGGTTGTTGCGTTTAACCGTAATACCCTAAATTCGCTTTGCGGTATTGAAATGTTTCTGCGTAAAGTGCTAACTTGTTTCTAAATATATTTATGTTAATCATTTAAACAATGTTTTTTTTCTAAAACTTGTAATGACGTTACCGTAATTATTTCTTTTAATAGTTCTATTTTTAATACAGTAATGCTTAACCTTCTTTTCTTGGCGAAAGTATAAATTCCTATGAAGTGATTATTGTGTGTTTTTCTTCGTGCTTTCTCTTTTCGTCGTGCCTGGCATGCTTATGAACGGTGCCGCGTTGTTCTTACGTACTGATTTCTGCGGAGTAACAGTGGCTCTTTTGTGTGTTTGGCGTGCGCGAAAACTGTGTGCTTTTTCGTTGCCTTAAGTCATTGCTAGTGAAAAACTAACCTCCTTGCCTAAAAGGAACAAGAGATGTCGGAAAAATATAAAACTACTGATATACCAGAAGGATTAAAACATACAATAAGGGATGTACTGTATGACATGTACGCACACAAAGAAACATGTCGTTAGATGGCTTAAACATACGTTACATGTTAAAGGCTTGTTGGAAGCATCTAGACCGACATAATAAGTTTTTTGTTGTTTTTGTTTTTAATTTTAAAAAGAATTTTAATCGGAGAGCGCTGTGCAAAAGAACAGTGTTGTATTGCGCGTGTTAATTTCTAAAACAATATATACAGAACATGAATGAGAATACCTTTATCTGTTGTGTTTCTGGATGAAACGTGGATATTTTTCAGAGGATCACCTAAAAGATCTTGGAGATGATATCCAAATACTGTTAAAAATGCCCAATATTTTCAACTGGGAAAGGTATATTATTTTGAGCGGAAATTTGATGGTTTATAGAAGGTGCAAGTTTAGTATTTGTTGAAAATCTAAAACATAGACTACCACGATAATATGGATTACGGTTTTGAAAAATGGTTAACAGAACAGTTATTACCAAAGCTATGCAATCCGTCTTTGTAATTATGGAAACGTCTTATCATTCCCGTCTTATGGAACGAATGCCGTCGACTGCTTGGAAAAACAAGAAATACAGGAGTGGTTGAAAAATAAAAATATATCTTTTTCGGAAAAGATTTAAAGATAAATCTTTTGAATTGAAGAAACATGCAAAGAAAAACGCTACGTAGTGGAACATTATTAGAACATGGTCACTTTATTCTTCGACTACCACCCTACCATTTAATTTAATGCAATTAACACATTTGGGGATTGCAAGTCCTATTACGACAAACACATCGGTAGAGATGGATATTCGGATGTAGTGTGTTACATATGTGGGAATTCTGAACAGTGTGATAGTGCAGTGTGGAAAAAACAATTTTATACTGAAAAGTTATAGTACAGGGGTGGTCAAGAGCAATTATTAGATGTCAGGTAACACCATTAATCATTCTGTTGGGCAGTGTTGGAAGATGATTATATGGATACAAGGACATGGTTTAAAACATATTTGTTTTTTTAATTTTACCTTTATAATGTTTTGTAATTTTTAAATATTTATTTCTATAATTATGTACGAATGTTGTACTACTGTTGTTTGTGGTTGATTAAAATATTTACTACTTAAACTTTATTGGATTAACAGAAAATCATAAATATGAGATTGAACAGTTTGAATGTTTGGAACGTAACTTTAGTTTTATTAACTTTCTATTAGTAAGCATGTACTTACTAATAATAAGTAAACAATAATTCACTTCATTAGTTGAATTTATACTTTCTGCCAAGATAAATGAAGGTTAATGTCATTACTGTATTTAAAAATATGTGTAACTCATTAAAAGAAATAATTACGGTAACGTCATTATCTAATTTGTTTTAGAAAAAGGTCATTAAAGCATTGTTTCAAATGATTAACATAAATATATTTAAATTACAAGTTATGCACTTTACGCTAGAAACATTTTCAATACCGCTTTAAAGCGAATTTATGTAGTATTTACTGGTTAAACTGCAACATACCATCGTTGTGTTTTTTAAGTTAAGTAGATATTTGTTAGTGTATGAAGTGTTAGTTCACCACCTGAAACACAAATTAATTATCCACAATCACCGTATTATAGAGCTATTATTATGCCGTTATGAAACGTATTATAACACCTATAAAACACTAGTGTTTTATATTCCATAAAACATTAGTGTTTTGTAATATATAAAATTCAAGAAAAATTTGCAGAAAATTTAGTAATTATTTATTAACATTAATATTAACATTCACGTTAACATCAAAAGTAAACTTATTTGCAATATCAGGATTTACATTTACACAAACCACGTTTGAGGAAGACTGCATCCGGAATCCTGCATGTGCTGGATTTTCCTTGAATTTTTCTAGCAATATCGATTTTATTTGACTCGATTTCTTCTATATACCCTCAACAACACTAGATGACCTCCACGCTCCGTGCCTCTTAAGAGTGAGAATATCACCACCAGCATTAGCCAACAGAGTCGCCGAAGAACGGCGCATACTATGGCCCGTGTAGGATTTAGCGTCTAGAAGTTTTAAGAAAGAAGCAATCTGTGAGGGGATTCTGGAAATAGTGTTAATTCCCACAGGTTGCACGGTGCATTTTGAATTTATATATCGCAAAAAAATCTTCCCTGCGAAATAGTACTTTTAGGACGTAGGCGTATGTATTTCTTGCATATCTCCATAACATTAACAGAGAATCCTTCGTCTAATACAGTGAAACTTCTTGACATATTGGTCTTTGTTTCTGGGATGGACACGTAGATAAAAGATCCTTTATCTTTCACATGTTCAATATTTAAGTTTACCAGTTCATTGCATCGTAAACCTCCACAAACACCCATTATGACAGCAACCTAGAAATATTTAAAATAATTAAGATACCAATACAAAAGAAAAGAAAATTGGTTGTACCTTCATCATTAAGTACTTTTCATCAGATGCTGTTTTCAAAAATTGTTCGATGTGTCCCCTCTCAAGCACTTTTGCCTTCTTTGCCTTGTAGTTTTTTGATTGGCTCTTGAGATAAGCAATTAATTTGCCGTATTTTGATATGTCAATATTTCTATGCACATTCAAAGTTGCTCTTAACATTGAATATTTCGTCCACATCGACGAGGAGGCAAACTTGCTTCTTACATTTAAAAAATAAGCCAACAGGACGTCCTCGTTTATGATGTTTGCACCTCTTTTCTCTCTCCATTCATTAAAGGTAGCAAATTCTTTTATGTATGCATCTTTAGATTTGGCCGGCAACAGTTGCAGGGTTACTTCTTCAGCTTCTGCTTTAATTTCTACCGGCAAAGAATCACTTTCTGACATTTTTCAAAACGACGCACACAAACGATTTCTAATTTTTTTCACAAATATTGTTTTAATAAACAAGCATCCTAGCAACTAATAATGCAAAGCCGCCCAAAGTTTCACTAAATTTTCTAATATTTGCTATTACATTGAAATTTTAGAACTGTCAGATTACTTATTTTCAATTAAATTGATTTGATTGTGGATAAAATCTTGTATTGCATTCGTGTTTTAGTGGCATATTTTCCCTTAAGAAAATTAAACGCTCGAACTTCGTTCTCGCGATTAAAATTCTTGCATGGATAATCTGCCTACTAAAACACATATACAATAAATAGCTATTATTTATTCGTATGGTCCATTTTAAATATTGTATTGTGATGTAAGTGTTACGTATAATGCCCCAGAAAATCAGTACAAACTTGTATAGTGTGGTGACGAAACCGTGTGCAATAGTGGATTGGTTCGTCTTGGCAAAGCATTTGCTTCAAGGTTTAGGAAAACCACTAAAACCTAAACATGCCTAACCCTTACCCACGTTACTATTCAATATACCTTTGCCATGATAATTTAATTGTAATCGAGATGCCATGAAATTTTGTTTATTTAGGTTCTAACTCTTTTAAGCTTGGGTGGTTAGCTAATTATTATCACAACATTCGTTAAATTGGTGTTGTTGAATCCTTTGGCTCTTCTTGTTAATTAGTTAATGTTTCAAATTATATTGAAGTAAACAAATTTAATTGTTTTAATAATTTTTTGTCGACATTTTTCGGTCTAGGACGAAAAATACGTTGCCCTAGCTACCACAATTTTTAATGAAAAGTTTTCGTACAAAGATTAAAACCGAAAAGAGCTGTTAATTATACAATCAAATAAAAACAATATTTTCCTACTACTAGCTGTGAAGTGGACAATTATTGTGCGTCTCCTAGCCAACTGAGAAGTTGAATTTCTCTATTAGTGGTTAATAATTGTTTCTATTGTTGACCTAGGTTAATAATGGACAATTTCAAATTTTTGAGAATCGAAGAATAGTTGTTTAACAAAAACGAGTGAAACATAATTTTGTATATCCAGGTGATTATCTTTAACTTATTTGCTGCTTAAAATTACCTAAAAAAAAAAAAAAAAAAAAAAATTAAAAAAAATAAAAAAAAAAAAAAAAAAAAAAAAAAAAAAAAAAAAAAAAAAAAAAAAAAAAAAAAAAAAAAAAAAAAAAAAAAAAAAAAAAAAAAAAAAAAAAAAAAAAAAAAAAAAAAAAAAAAAAAAAAAAAAAAAAAAAAAAAAAAAAAAAAAAAAAAAAAAAAAAAAAAAAAAAAAAAAAAAAAAAAAAAAAAAAAAAAAAAAAAAAAAAAAAAAAAAAAAAAAAAAAAAAAAAAAAAAAAAAAAAAAAAAAAAAAAAAAAAAAAAAAAAAAAAAAAAAAAAAAAAAAAAAAAAAAAAAAAAAAAAAAAAAAAAAAAAAAAAAAAAAAAAAAAAAAAAAAAAAAAAAAAAAAAAAAAAAAAAAAAAAAAAAAAAAAAAAAAAAAAAAAAAAAAAAAAAAAAAAAAAAAAAAAAAAAAAAAAAAAAAAAAAAAAAAAAAAAAAAAAAAAAAAAAAAAAAAAAAAAAAAAAAAAAAAAAAAAAAAAAAAAAAAAAAAAAAAAAAAAAAAAAAAAAAAAAAAAAAAAAAAAAAAAAAAAAAAAAAAAAAAAAAAAAAAAAAAAAAAAAAAAAAAAAAAAAAAAAAAAAAAAAAAAAAAAAAAAAAAAAAAAAAAAAAAAAAAAAAAAAAAAAAAAAAAAAAAAAAAAAAAAAAAAAAAAAAAAAAAAAAAAAAAAAAAAAAAAAAAAAAAAAAAAAAAAAAAAAAAAAAAAAAAAAAAAAAAAAAAAAAAAAAAAAAAAAAAAAAAAAAAAAAAAAAAAAAAAAAAAAAAAAAAAAAAAAAAAAAAAAAAAAAAAAAAAAAAAAAAAAAAAAAAAAAAAAAAAAAAAAAAAAAAAAAAAAAAAAAAAAAAAAAAAAAAAAAAAAAAAAAAAAAAAAAAAAAAAAAAAAAAAAAAAAAAAAAAAAAAAAAAAAAAAAAAAAAAAAAAAAAAAAAAAAAAAAAAAAAAAAAAAAAAAAAAAAAAAAAAAAAAAAAAAAAAAAAAAAAAAAAAAAAAAAAAAAAAAAAAAAAAAAAAAAAAAAAAAAAAAAAAAAAAACTGCCCCTCGCTAAATAAACTGGTGCTAAGGCAATAATGACAGACTTCACAACCTTTGGTGTATAATATACTATTTGTTGCAGGTAGAGTATGACACAAAAGTTATTCCCGACACCTGATAATCTGAAGATACCTTCTGAAGACATTTTTATCAAGATTATGTCTTGTCATGTCCCTTATTTAAGAAACCACATATAAGTAGAAATTAAATCAAATGCCACCAGTTTATTTACAAGATTTCATTAAACATTTCAGTGAGATTTTGTTAAAATTTAACAGTAAATACAGAAAATAATTCCTGTTCAGTTATGATGTATTGAACTAGCTTGGTGGACCTTGTGTATTATGCATGAACTGTATTAATTGGTAATATTCTTACAATGTTACATTGACACTTTTAATGCATAAGTGCAGATGAATATATTATTATTTTAAAGTGATCACCTAATAATTGATGTTAGAAACTTATAATTTAAGGCATTATGTATTCCAATTCAAGACAATATGTATCTTACCTGTAATAAAAATTACTCCATAAATCAATACTCTGAAACATTTTTAAATATCTTGGTTCATCAGGATGTAAAAGCCGAACTGTATCATGTGGAATGTACAAAATAGTTGTGTCTTCAATTTTATAAATTGTATGATGACCGATAACAGCTACCTTTCGACGTTTTGTTATTAATATTATGTAATACCCTTCGAGGAACCTAATAAAACCTACAAACAAAATCAATACATCGCAATGAATTGTATACATTATATTATACCCATTATTCCAAATGCTGATATGTTATTCTTAGCCAAATTCGACCTTTGTCGATTTCCTGCATCAATTGTATTTAAAAGACAAACAATTTCTTCTTGTGTGTACTCAACTTTATCGTCTGTAATGACAAGATCTTTTGGTTCCATTCGATCAATTTTTAAGACTCGGAATCTCGTTTGGGTGTTATTGGAACCAACGAGATAATATCTCTAAATAAAACAAAATTGTACTGTGTACAATTATAATACTCTTTATTCTTACTGCTTTCGTTTCATATAACGCAATTTTTGAATTGCGCTTATGATAGGATAGAAACTGGCATTTCCTGGATTCATTTTGCTTTTATTAAAAGTTGTTAGTCAAAGACCTGCTGTTGACAATCGACGATTAACCACCTTTCATTTTTAAAGTTAATGTTTAGATTTCTCTATTATTTAACCTAAAAAAGTTAATGAGCGGTTGTGGTAAAAGTCCCGGCAAAGGTAGTCTATAAATGATATAAATAGAGTAGTTTTTTGTTATACATACTGCGGTGATTATAATTTAGCGTTAAATAAAATAAACTACACCTATAAATATTAATATTGAAATACATTTTAATTTAACTTTTAATTTGGATTATGACTGTATTACTTGTGAAGCATACCGACTGGTGTTACGGTTTATTTTTCGTAATACATGGCTTTAAATTCACACTTCAATTCTGTTTTGGCTGGTAGAAATCGAAACTGTTATGATTCTTTAAAAACAGTATTTTACGATTTGTTTTTGTTTCAATTTTGTGTATTTAGTTTAGTTTGAATTTACAAAAATTGAAACAGTTTCGTTTCTTCAAAATCAGTTCTATACAGTTTGCTTTTGTTTTAATTTCTTGAATTTCATTCTGTTGCAATTTACAAAATCGAAACGGTTTTGTTTCTTCAAAAACAGTTTTATACGGTTTGCTTTGTTTCAGTTTTATAGATTTAATTCTGTTTTCAATCACAAAAATGCAAAGGGGTTTGTTTTTTAAAAACCGTTTCTTTCTTGTTTCAGCTCTACGTAGGTATGTACATAGTTTTATCTATACTTTGAAAATTAAAGTTGTTTGGATTATTTAAAAACCTTTTAGGGTTGTTCTGTTAACTCACTTATGTATTTAATTCTATTTATGACAAACAAAACTTTTCATTTGCCTTTTTCAAAATTCTATTTTATTTTATTGGCGACATAAATATTCGAAACGCGAAAAGACGTGTTGATACCTGAAGTTGAAGGCATCCAAATGGTGTACTACTATGATTAATGAATACGGAGTAAGTAATGATAATCATTTTAATCGTGTCATAGAGCAAAAAGCTATGAATGTTGAACAAAAAATACTGTAATTTGTGATGACGTTGCAGGATCAGCTTAACATTCTCAGAGTTCACACCCCAGTCATTTCTATTGAAGAGTTGCACGTATTTAGTACGTAATATTCGAATGGTGAATCGTTTTTAATAATTGTGATATTTTGCTTCACTAAAATAAAAATGCAGCAAGACCAAATTGCAAAATCGGTAAGTACTGAAAATATGTTTACATTTATATCTTGGTTTTAAGCTGGAGTTGTATTCTTATTACTACTTTGATAGCTTGTTCTCCGTGGGAAAGAAGTTTTTTAGCATATGGAGCCAGAGGGAAGATAACGTGAAGAAGCCTACAATATCGTAAAAGCATGTTAAACCGTTTGACATTTCATGTTATTTTATTTGTTATCAGTTAGTTACAATTATTATTATTGGCATGTAGTTGTATAATTCTATAGTTTGTTTGTTTGTGTGTAATAAATGTTAACTGAATATGTTTTGAAACATAATCAAATATTCTGATTCGAAAGTAAATCATGGTAGTTAACCGAAGTTTTTTCATTATGAAACAATAAAAACAAAACTAAAACAACATAAACACTACAGTTACAAATATCAGCGATGTAACGAAACAAAACCGAAATTTAGGAATCGAAACAATATTGAAACAACCCTACATCAGTTTCGTTTAAAATGAAACGCTTCAAAATCATCACAAATTTAATGAAACAAAATGATCGAAACTGTGCTTGACAATTATCAAGGTTGAACTTAGGAATTGATATACAAACGAAACATAAAATTCATGTTATAAAATTGTTTCAAAATAAGATTGATTTTATGTTTACTGGGTACTTAATATAAGACGGATAAAAATCAGAAATTGCTTGAAATAGCTCTTAAAAAAACACAATCACAACTCAAAACGTGCTCGACTAACAAATGGCGGCAAATCCCTTCTATTGCCTCACTAATCAAGTTTTGGTTCAGGATCTAGCTATTCCGTATATACCTATGTTGATATTCGATTACGTAGAATAGTTTCGAGTGAGTTGACTTTGTTGTCGCTCGCCATGAGAGGGTGCTGCTGGACCTTAAATATTTTACCGTTTACCTAACACTCGTGAAAAATTTGTATTTAGATATGCGCAGCACGGGAGTAGTGCTATCAATTCATTTCATGCGTCACAGGGGTAATGCTAGTTTTATATAAAAATTTTTAATAACCTCATAGATTGTCCGTATTTATTAAAACACGTAAATCTTAATGTACTTGAAAATAATACCATCTAATTATTTAATGAATTCACCATTACAAAGAACGACGGCAACAGGTAATAAGCTACCTCCTGAATGTGATATGTTTTAACTTTCATGTCTTAGTTTTTGACAGAGAATTTAACTTAATATCTTAATTATAATTATGTAATAAATTCTTGTCATAAAAACTAAATATACACGTTGACAATAAGAATTGCCTTAGTTTAATATTTTCACTATTTTATATTAACTACAGAAAAATGAAACGTCATAAAATATTACATTTTGTCAATTGACTAAATATTATGAATGGAGAGTTTAATGGATTTTTTTAATGAACTTACAATAATTAGTAGGTTAGATTTATTATAAGAAATTTAAACTTTAATAATCAGTCAACCCAAATAACCAAGTTTAAATTTTGATTGTAATGCCTAAAAGTTATTGCTTAAGTAGACGTTTTTAACATCAAAATTATTTCTAATTTTATTTTGTAAACATTTCCTATCCCAAAATCTTTGATTCGATAATAAATCGAGCTATGGTGTTTAATTAGGGATCCTTAACAAATATATTCTTTAAAGAAAAAAATTAAGTAAGCAAACGTAAATTACAACTATATTTCTAAAACGTGCTTTAGTGTAATGATTCATTCTACAGTCCTTCTATAAGATAACCCTTAAGTTTAGACTAACCTTGCTGTTAGAATTGTAAATGATACCCTTAAGCCCGCTTCACATCTTTTCTCTTTTTTTTTTTTTAATGTGCAAACTTTTGTTTACAGAAATTGTGGTGTCCAAGTTTTAAATTTCATGAGTGTACGTCGCAAACAACACACTCATTATTTTTCACTGCTCACAACCGCCCCCACCTTCACTTTCACCACGTACGCACAAAATCGATATATTTTCTTAACATACAATAAACAACTTATATCTTAGTAGTAAACATTATATACAGGGTAAATCACCACCAACTGACCGAGATTTATAGCGAACAGTAAAAGTTTTACAAGTTTTAAAATTATTTTGAAATATACAGTATGTGCCAAAAAGTGTGGTGCATCAAAGCTATATTTTTTCTTATGAAACCCTTGTATTTTATTGCGTTTTTTGATTTCCTGTAGAAAAAAGGGTATATTCCATAAAGTTTTCTTATACTTAATTTTTTGTTTTTTTTTTTTTACTATTTTTTATAAAATAAAATTTTTTAATCTTCTAATCCCACAAATTATAACAAATTTGCATTAACGCCTAAATAGTTGGATATTAGATAAATGTATTCCATTTTTAAATATTAAACATCTCTTTACAGAGTGTTCTGTAAGTATTAATACTTTTACTGTTTCTGCTATAAATATCGGTCCTGTTGGTAGTTCACCCTGTATATTTTTACATCTATACATTAAAATGACCTTGCAATCACTGCAACAGGTGTTATAAATATTTTCAAATCGAGAGCGGTCAGAGAAAGAAGTCACAGAAATTGAAATATAAGAAAACAAAAAAACTACTCACGGCGTGTAGAAAAGTGTCGCAAACGTGTCTACATATTCTTAGAATTAATTTAATTAAATTAATAGAAAAGAAGTTCATCTACGACGTTAGCGTAAACACCAACCAAAACGGAAGAAAACCATTAAGTCGGCAACTCATTAGACAGATTCCTAATATTCAAAATCTGCCCCTGACATGATGTCGGACGATATGCAGGTACTCTCAGTTTCATACCCACAATTGAATTTTGTGCTAGAAAAGTTATTTTTATACCGTCACAGAATACATTCTTGAACTGTCATAGCGTTAACTGCAAATAGAAAACACGTATTTTGATTCAATTAATAAGTTACTTACCCTTGTCACCAATCATAAAAAAAATAGCAAGTGCCAACACTTAATACAATCAAGTGTTTCATAATTCATAAAACTTTTTGAATCGCTGTATCTCCTTTCGTATTCAATCCAACTTATACAAATATGGTATCATAAGAAAGCTCATAAAATTCTGCATCCACCAAATTTAAAATATATAGGGTGTTCTATTTGAAAAACAAAGTCTTTTAAAATTTCGTAAAATATAAACACCCTGTATGTTAAAAAAGAGTTAGTTGTTATCATCGTGCATAAATTCAATCTACACTAAAAAATCAGTTATTATTACGAAACACGATATTGATATCTCAAACAAATCGGCGGATACCAACGTCTGGAGTAGACCACTTTATTTTCATTTAACTCCCTGTAGTGCAAGAACGATTGAAAATAACCCAAAACAATATGGTATCAGTTTAATCAACATCCTTGTGGCTTTAAAAAAATGCCATAATACATAGGGTGTTCCATTTAAAAAAATGCAAGTTTAGTTTTACACTCTTTATATGAACACTCTGTATGAATGAAAATAATTTTAAAGTATGCACTCGTAAAATATCTATCGCTTCGAGAAAATTGCATTTCATAATGTAGCCCCAGTGGGGAGCTATCTTCCGTCCTCACATCGATGGAAACACTGTATACAGGGTGGGGCAGCCCTCTGTATTTAGTGATTGATGGGTCAGATATTAAATATAGAAAAAAATGTTTTAGACAAGATTTGTTTGAATTCAAGTTTTTTACCACCTACAAATGATTTTGTGTATACAAGCTGTTTTGTTTTCTCTGTGATAAACTAAACTTTCTTATTTCAAATGGTACACTCTATATATTATTGCATTTTTGGATTTCCTTGATGAATTGAGATATAGTTTATGTAAAATATGCATGGCTTAAAATGTATGGTTTCCGAGTAATTTAACAACTTTTGAAAACAATTAACTACTGTGACTGTGAAGAAATGCGAATATTTCTGCATTTAATTCGTATACACAGCTGTAGTTTAAATCGTTAGATTTAGCACACATTGTTCTATCTTTTGGTTTAAAGACACATTTTTTTTACAGTTTTGGATTTCTTTTTTAATTTTCTATCAAATTTCTATTACATTCCCTATACCCATCTTTATCAGTTTTTGAATTAAGTAAGGTTTTATTTTATTTTAACAATTATTGCAGCAAGTGGAGAAACAAAAGAAAATAAATGATCAAGTGGGAATCTAAATATCTCTACAGCATCAATTAATATTGTTGAGAAAAAAATTTAATTTAATTTTTTCTAGTTGTGTTTCTGCCAATAGTTACTTAATAATAATTTTTAATAATTTGACTTAGTTTCGATTTGAAAAGTTTTTGAAAAATTTGTTTATTTGCATCAGCATACAATTAACTTAATGAATGCAACATACCTTACACTGACTGTAGTTCAGTCACAGCAACTGTTCAATGTGGGCACCTGCGTTTTGTAAACACAAACGTATTCGTTCGCGAAACGAAGTTTGAACGCGTTCTAACATTTCAGGTGTAATTTGTCCAAAAGGATGCACTATTCGTTGTTCTATATTTGCACGAGTTGTTGGTGGTTCCTGATACACCAGATTTTTTACGTAACTCCATAAGAAGAAATCTTAAAGGGGTTAAATCTGGAGATCTTGCCAGCCAACGAATCCCCTACCTATCCACCGATCCCCAAATCTCTCGTTCAAAAACTGGCTTGCCATTGCACTGTAGTGTGCAGGAGCGCCGTCCAACTGAATCCACATATTTTGTCGAATTCTTAGCGATACATTTTCTAACTATTCAAATAAATGGTTGCTTAAGAAATCATAAAAACATGACCCGTCAATGTACCGTTAATGAAGTATGGGCCAATTATTTGGCAACCAATTATGCCACCCCCAAATATTAGTGTGCCACCGATTCTGTCTATGAGTTTCATTAACAACATGTGGATTATTATCAATATAATAATGATAATTTCGGCTACTCACAAATTAATTGTCGTGAAACGTAGATTCATCAGTCAACAAAATAAAATTGTAAAAATCAGGTTCCATTTCAAACTTATTTTGCATTGTCTGACAGAAGTTTGTGCGCAATTCATAATCGGCCGGTAATAACTCCTGGTGTAACTAAATTTTATAAGGATGAAAGTGATTTTTTTTCAATATTCTTCTTATTGATCGGCAGCTAATGCCTGAGATTGGTACTTATTGTCCGTTGACTAGTGTGGGGGTCATCAACAACAGAAGCCAATACCAATAATTCATTCTCTGCGTTTGTCACTGTTTTATCTCTGATAGGAGCAGTGTACTTTACATTTCCCGTTGCAACGAATCTTTCTAATAGTCGCAAAAAACTAATTTCTTGAGGGTGCCTCCTGTCTGGGTATCTTTCTTCATAAATTCTCGAAGCCAATAAGCAATTTCTACGACATTCGTCAAGAATAAAAATCATATCTACCATTTCTTGTGTAGAATAATTCATATTAAAATTATAAAAATAGATAGATTAATGATTATATTTATTTCACAACTAATAACCTTACTTTGAATGATTGTTATAGAGCAATTTGCATTTGTTTCAAAGCCTACTAGATTTTAAACACTGAAAAAACATTAACACAAAACATTGGTTGTTAAAATAAAATAAAACGCTACTTAATTCAAAAACTGTTAAAGATAGGTATAGGAAATCTACATAATAGAAAATTAAAAAGAAATCTAAAACTGTAAAAAAATTAGAGGTTTAATTTAAAATAATTGAGTTACGCAAGTTTGAAATATTTAAAATTTAACGTTATATTCAGCGCCTACCGGATATCCAAAAACATTTAAACGATAAGATAAAACAAAGTGTGCTAAATCCAACAATTTGAACTGCAGCTGTCTATACGAAGTAAATGCAGAAATAAGGCATTTCTTCAGACCGTCACAGCAGTTAATTTTCTCAAAATTATTAAATTACTCGGAAACTATACATTTTAGCCCAAGCATATTATACATAAACTATATCTCAATTTATCAGTGGAATCCAAAAATGCGATAATATACAGAGTGTACCATTTGAAATAAGAAAGTTTAGTTTATCCCAGGAAAACAAAACACCTTGTATACACAAAATCATTTGTAGGTGGTAAAAGCTTAAATTCAAACAAATTTTGTTTAAAACATTTTCTCTATCTTTAATATCTGACCCATCAATCACCAAATACAGGAGGCTGCCCCACCCTGTACTATGTGTAAATCGTTTTTTGTCTTGCCTGTTGTTTTGTCTGAAAAATACAAATACAGTAACATAAAAAACAGTATCTATATTCGTAATTGCGACAGGTGTCTTGATTCATCGCATTCAACTTTCTTTAATACCAATAAATAAGTGAAAAATGTATGCTTATTTAATTTATATGCGATGAATCATAAAACATCTCTCGCAACTACGACTTTCGATGGTATTAATCGGGTACTGGATGTAGTTAGATATAACCCACTTCTTCCTCTGTAATATCTGAAAATTTTATTCTAATTGCAACTAAATAATAATGAATATAAGAATTTACATCTCTATATACTAAGATTCAAAATTTATCTGTTTCTTTGTCCCTCTATAGACTCGGCCAATATAGGTGCTAGGCCAAAGCCAATATATGGTTGGATTTAGAATGGAGCATAAGGTGCGAATGGGGGGTCTGGGTGGCGGGGGTTTACCAAAGGGGCTTTTTTATCCTGGTCCCGTCCGATAGGACGGAGGTTTCATCTAGTTTAGACTAAAACGCATGTTTACCAAAAGCGCTGCGCACTGGATCAAATTTAAGAGCTACCAACATTTACTCATAAATTAGTTACTTATGTGTTTTTGATGTTTGCTTATTTCTACCATGTGCTTCTACGGTTATAGCGTTAAAACACGAAATTTCTTTAAATTTTATTTAGGATGTCTTACAACGCACGTTACAATTACAGTCAAATATGGTTTATTTTTCTTAAATTGGTAATTACTCGTTAACACTTCTATAGAGTTTGCGCAATAAAATTATAAAACCGCACGAAAAAAGTTGGAAGGGATTTCTAGTTTAGTATCCCGTCTAGTTTACAAACTTGTCAAACTTTTCTAGAGGAAAAAAGTATAATGTAATACAAGTTTTATACAAGGTGTTTCAAAAAAAGGTAACCCCCGTTGATACGGTAGGTAGACCACTAAAAAATAAGTGGAGTTTGCTTAATAAAAAAACTTAGTAACCGCATCCATATTTAAGATATAGGGTGTTAAAAAAATAATTGTGCATTCATGAAAACCGAGGACATTTTGAACGCATTCTCTAACTGATTTCATATTTTATGTTTTTAGTTTCGTTTATATTCATTGTCTTTTTATGATTTTAGTTAAATTATTAAGTTTAGCATTAGAATAGTGTTAATGTGTTTGGTTATTAAAAATAGCTAATTTTCCTCATTATTTTCAAATCAAAATATTTCGCAAACGGTACGCAATATCGAGTCTTACAAAGATAAATGATAAAATGATGTAAATTTGAATGATGTTAAAGCTTACGTAAAAATTGAACTAGAAAATTTGACCTCAAAAGAATTATGTTTAGAACTACCAGGTACGAACCGTGTAACTAGCGCCCTCTGGAAAAGTCACATATAAAAATAGATTCTTGAGATGTTGCTAATAGTTTCCACATAATCGTAAAGAACATGTATAAAAATTATCTTTTCAACGCCCTATATCTTGAATATAGATGCGGTTAAAAAATTTTTACTAAACACACTCCACTTATTTTTAGTGTTCTACCTACCATATCAACGAGATCAAGTTGTTTTGAAACACCCTGCATAACAATAAATCTGAGATATCGATACCTTTTTGGCAAAACATCGTAAGTAACAATTTTGTCAAAAACCGGGTTTTTGGCTTTATCGTAAGTATCAGGTCTGTACGAAGTGTCTGGCAAGTTATTGTAACGTCAGAATAACCCATTACAAAAAAATCTATTGTTTTGTTTTATCGTTAGTGACAGTTTGGTTAAAGTGTGTTATAATGTTACCACTATAATATCGTACAGCCAGAAGTGACCACCAGAAAATCGTATCGTCCACGTATTCAGGTTAGATACTATTATTTTATATTGATCAAAAATGTTTTTTCTTTTTTCTTGAGTTCAACTGCACATGTTTTGTCGAAATTCGGTTACACTCATAATCATAACCTAACAAAAATCGTTGCATTGGTTTAGTTTTTCATACTTACCAACTTAACTTGTGCATTTGAAAAAGAATAATTAAACTGCAATGCCCAATAAATTATTTTTGTTACAGTTAAATACATCAGTTTTTTTATTCACACTTGATTTCCATAATGGTTAGTCGTGCAAAGAAAATGCTTTAATGGTTCAAAACCAAAACAAAGATGAAGAACAAAAAACAAAGAATTCCATCAGATGTAGATGATAATGTGTCTCAGCTGGTGGTACCGTCAGATACAATAGTAGTTATGCACATGGACGACATTTTGCAAGTTTATGAACCCACCAATAATCCTAGTATCTCGAATTTTATGGAACAATTGATCCAAACATTGTAGTTGAAGAAATTACAGATATTACTGAAACGAACAACATTAGCACCAATAAACCGAGAATATCTTTATCTTCGGCAGTAAGACCACTTGTTGACTATGATTCCTCAACTTCTGATGAACAGCAAATAATTGAACCAACTAAGAAACTGCTATTTCGTCGCCATTCTTTTAAAATTTCTTTCAATGCTATAATTGACAATGTTAGTGAAACCGAATCTCAGAGCAGTACAAGTAATTGTGACAATCAAGTAGTAAGTAAAGCTTTTAAAAAGAAACTTAAACCAAACAAACCTACATTAAAACGGTGTGAAAGAAACTACGGTAAAGGAAAGACTGTTAAACCTAACGCTTGTGCAAAAATTGCCCTAAACAATGTTCACTTAAATTTCCTGAAGTAACTAGACATGATGTCCATGAATTTTATTGGGGATTGGGAAGTCAGCAAAGGCAAAGAGACTGGTTATTGTCTTGCGTAAAGGAAGCTCCAATAAAGAGACAAAGACAGGAGGCCGATGTTAGCAGAAGGCAGAAAATCTACAAATATTTTATTCCATGGAATGATGTGGAACATGAAGTTTGTCAACAGTTTCTGTTGAATACTTTGGATATTTTCCAGATGACGCTTCGATATACAAAAAATAATGCGGTGTCATTTAGAATCGCGAAAACGGATCAAAGGGGTAGACATGAACCAGCCAATAAAACAAATCCGAAAATGAAAAAAAATGTTATTGACTTTATTACAAAGCTCCCTGCCGTGCCATCTCACTATTGTAGGTCTAAATCTTCCAGAAAATACATACCTAGTGAATTTAGAAATGTGTCTTTTTTATATGGCATTTTTCAGAAAGACCAACTCAATAGAGACGAAACTAAAACAGTTTTATTAAAAATGTTTAGAACCATTTTCAAGAAAGAATTTAACATAGGATTCCACGTACCGAAAAAAGACAAATGCAGATTGTGCGAATACAGAAAGCAGAATGATTATAACGAAACTGATTAGTCACTGCAAGAATATAACCACCATATAGAAATGAAGAATATATGTAAGGACGTGTTTCTAAAAACTCAAAAAAAGGATTAGAGGATGAAAGTTTTCTTTGTGTCAGTTTTGACCTACAGAAGGTATTGAATACACCTCATGGAGACAATTTGTTGCTCTATTATTCAAGAAAATAGAGTTTCTACAATTTAACAGTTTACGAAAGTGTAACACAAAATGCGTTTTGTTTCTTATGGGGAGAATGTGATGGCGGTAGAGGATCTAATGAAATCTGCACCATCATGTACAAGTATCTACTGGCGGTAGAGGAAAGAAAGACCATTGACCATGTTTCTCAATTGCGATAGTTGTGCGGGCTAAAATAAAAACAGGGCTATGTTGTTCATGATTTCCTATTTTCCAAAAGAATGTTCGAACATAGAAGACGATTAAAATTACATTCTTATTACCTGGTCATACGTACATGCCCGTTGATTCCATACATGGTTCAATTGAACGTTTTGTTAAAAGACGCATAATCTGGGCGCCTTCAGAGCGGGATACCGTGATCGGCAGTTCAACAACCAAGCCTTGCACGATTAATACCATCACGATGAATCACAATGATTTTATGGATTGGAAGCAGGTGGCCAATGAAGTGCTAAAAACTAATAAATTCAAATCTAAAGACGGTGAATTGATTCAAATAAGTAAAATGCGCACCACTTGTTTTAAGAGCAATAACCCCAACCGTTGATTGAAATATTGGTAAAGATAGTCAACCTTACGGGATTATGCGACCCCGAAATTTGTTCTAAACATCAGAGGTCGGTAGTATCGCTTTGTGCTAAGAAAATACGTCAATTGTATTGTAGAATTTACAGAACAGTATTGCCGATAAATGTGAAATAGAAAACTGTAATTTTGCAGATAGTTTATGCTAAGGCACGACATTGTTGCCAATGCATCATGCCGTTGATTGAAATATTGGTGCATTGAGTCAATGTTGACAAACAAACAAAAACATGCGTTCTACAATATACAAGAATTTATTGATTTTTGTCGACGTACTAATTAAATGTGTGTCCTTTGTTATATATTTTTTTCTATTGTCTGTTAATTGTTCAATGTAATAATATTTATTTGTATCTTTCTTACGTAAGGTTATAACAATGGTTATACCATCATGACAAACACATATATGTACAAAGATTGTATACATACACATGTGAATAAAGTTTATTATTATGAAAAAAAACCTGCAGATTTAAAAGTATTAATTTCGTAAAGAAATCGTTGAAAAACGTTCTCCCAAAAAACAATTTCTTTAAATACTTTTGAAAATTCCATACTCATATATTTATTACATTAACATCGTTTATCCGTTGAAAATGTTTTAAAATCTATTAGGCTTACGCAAGTAAATTTCTAAATTTTGGTCATTGAAATTAAAATTTTTAACATAGAAACGCTATCCCTTTTTATGTTGGAACGAATGTTGAATTTTCTTATATTACAATCTAACGTACTCAACTGTTTGCATCTAAACAATATTATAACAAGCCTACTCATTTACTAAAGTTGTTGCTAAAAGTATGCAATTGTAGAATTTCTGACTAAGCCGATAAGGAATGTGACTCATAAACGATAATCCGGAAGACTCCTCGTAATACATTTGTTTCAATATCATAAATAAGTGTAAATGTTTGGATATGTTTTATATATTGTATTAGGTACGTTATTATTTATGTAAATTGTTTGTAAATTATTACTATTATTTTAGATCAGTTGGAATTGTAATTTTTGAAACAATGTTTATAATTAATGAGCTATTTTTACTTTAATTAAACTATTTTAATTCGAAACCATGATATTTTGATACAGTTTCAAAGAGTAAAATCTAACTTTTTATCTCTACTAACAGATAACAAAGTGTCACTTTTCGTAAATTATTTTTTCCCTCGGGAAAAAAGTGAGTACTATTTTTAACACCAAATTTCCCTCAATAATTTTCTAATTCTATTGTAATATGATTTTTCAATATTAAATCGTCATTTATTTCGTCACAGAAAAGAATAGTGTATTATACACGTATTATCCGCACCGCGTCGGGAGACAACACACCTCAAGCTAAAATCTAGTACTTTTATTTTTAGAAGTAATAGGAATAGGTTTTATTACCAAGTGAATTTAAATTTGAAGGTCTAGTGGAACCCACTTTCCCTAAAAAACACGGTAACTTGTTGCCTTTTGAATTGAAAAATTTGAAAACCAATTTTTATTTAAAATCCTTTTCAACTGAACACGTAAAACAAGTAGATACAAAAACCAATAATTTTGCGTTTCTGAACTCTAGTGGTATTTCTCCCAGTATGTTCTACTTTATTCCTAACGAAGTTATTAAATGACAAACAAATGTCAACATTATTATTTGCAAGTTAAAAAATAAAGTGCAAGCATAATTTGTAAAATAATTGTTTCTTATTTATCTAACACCGACCAAACCAAACTGTTTTAACAAATAACGCTTCGCATGTATTTTAGTAAATTATTAAAAAAAACATTGTCATTAAAATCCAAGATATGTATCATCAATGGTATTATTCATAAATGAAAAATTCGTCACTTTTAATTACTAGTTAATACGTTTACTAAATATTTGAAAACGTTGCAACATTGTATTGACAAAAGTAAATTTTACGGATTGTATGTTGCGCCATTTTTACAACGGTGGAATAAATTGAACTATTCTATTTCAAGAATCGTACACATTATAACTTAGCGCTTCAGTACAGGTGAAAAAAGTAAACAAAAACGCAACCCAACATGCATATGTGAATTGCATCCGTGATACAAGCAAATACAAGCGGTTGACTATCTTTACCAATATTTCAATCAACGCCCCAATATAGTTGTTGACTACTCTTACAATAATACAGAGTTAAAGACGGTACCTAAAAGTAGTCCACCCTAAAAAGTGGAAAACAAGAGCCGAAAAGACTGTACAGTCAGAAACTTAACATTGCAGAGAACAAAAAAAACTTGCAAGAATTATGCGCTAAAAATGTGATACCCATGCGATTTATCAAAGAATACTTGGAAATGAAGTCGACCAACTTAATAGCAGATGTTTTGCCTGAAACTGACATGGAGGATGAACATTCCGAAAAAGAAGACTGACCATTTATTTTGTTGTACTTTTATAATAAATTTTGTTTTAAACAAAATTTTAGTCATTTATTCAAACGTATTTTTCAACATTATTATGTAAAAAGTTATATTTAAATTAAATGCCATTAGAAAGATGTTGTATTAGCAGTACAACTTAAATTGAATGTCCCTGAATTGCTACAACCAAACTATCGTATGAGTACGACTTACGATAAAACATCCAATTTTTCGAGGCTTGCAACCAGCAGAACAACGTAAGTGTCACTTAAAAAACTGGTAAACTTTTTTTTATTTTGTTTAATTTTTCTTAAAAATTTGTATCAAAAACCTTGTATACAAAGTTTCATCGGTAATGCATAAGTGAGATATCAAAAAATCTTCATTCCTGTAAATCAAGCTTTATGAGACATACGATGTTCTGCCAAAAAGGTATCGATATGTAGATATTGTTTCCATAATTGCCCATAATTTAAAAGATGTTTCCATTGTGACTTTTTGCGGTTACAAAAATTACAAACACAATAATGAAGCCCAATAAAATCATTTACAAAAACATTCGAAGTTGTAGGTACTTACACTTTGCTGCACATACTTACCAGATGCATCAACATCACCCTTCAAGTTATTACATTTAATAGTTTTTGGTGCAGTTTTGGTGTTTTCCCGTTTGTTATAATAGTTTTATGTTTGACTCAATATTCTCACAATATCTTGAATTTTGACCTTTCCGACATCATATCGTTCATAAAAATTAAACGTAATAACAAAAAAGAATAACGATAATAAGCCCAAAGACAACGTTCGACGTTGCCAAAACCTTGAACAAAGCCGACGTTCAGCGTTGTCAGTTGCCATGCGTGTCCATTAAAATGTGTTAAAATGTACATTCATCTAACATTTATATAATACTCCAAAATAAAATACAAAAACGAACAAGAGCTCATTATTTATTTAATGTTCAGATTGAGTACTGTTAATTCATTAAATAAATGCATAACTGACATAAAAGGCACCAGCTATTATTACGTTATCGCATGAAATACTCCATTACTTTTTATCGTGATTATCTAGACTTCAATTTGTTTGGCATAGTAACTATTCTATGCTATTATATTAACCATTAGGTAATTGATGATTAATATAATGTATAGGTACTACTTACTTAAGCTGCTTTTATGTAGTGATTGATAAGTATTGAAAGATACTAATTTCAGTAAAGGAAATATGAAAAATACAAGAACGGTATGACCATCTACAACATGAATGCATGGATGGTTATGCGAACGTAAACAAGAAAAAATCATAGGTACGATACGCGACACAAGGAAGGATGTACGTTATTGAATTACATCTTACAGAATATTTTTTTTTATGGAAACACAAAACTACTCTATACTTTACCGCAATGAGTTGTTCCAACAACCCGTAAATCCGAGTGTCTTAAAATATTGGTTTTCACAACTCAAAACAAAGTTCTGGTAGAAAATTAGTGATTAACATTTTTTTTAGTTACACATCACGTAGTTTTCGGTTGCGTCAGACGTGGAATCTTTTCCTTTTTATCCTGACAGTTGGGGCGAGATCTAGCAAATTTTGCTTCGATTTAGTGTTCAAGACTAGGATTTGTATATCTACCCACGTGGTAAACACTGTTTATTTTCGTTTTTACAAACAATTTGATTTTTCTGTATGGAAAGTAAATCAACAAATAACAACCAACACTAATGGCGTTAACTGACCGTTTTACTGTGCACTCTGACTCCAAGGTTAGGTGGTAACCTAACGATCCAACTGAGTTGAAGGCTACAATTCTGGTGAAGTTGTTAAATAAACGAATACGTATTTTGCCCATGTGCGTAATGCGAAAATCAAATATATGTTAGATTGCAATATACTTTGGTGTTCCACCAGTATCAGCACGGATTTTCAAATGATTTCTTCACATTATTGGGAATTAGGCAACTGAATTATGTGGAAAAATCGTTTCAATTTAAGTAATGAAAAGACAAGTTATTAAAGATGACAGCCAGTTTGTGGTGTGAATATTCTATGATGAAGTCATCGACATTGTTGATTGAAGATAACATGTATATTTCCAAATTCTCAAATCTCAGAACTTTTTTAAAAAGAAAAATGATATAAAGAAGTAAATTGGTTTAGTGTGAAGGTGACGATAAGTAGTAATTTTCTTTTGTTGAAGGTAATTGCGATAATGGGAATATCAGGCGCTTGTGGATCCCAAAAATTGTGTGACAAGATGATAAAGAATGTTCAATACAAGAAAAATGTAGGTACTTATTGCTCATTGTGAATATCTAGAAAAATATCTGAAAATAAGCTTTCTGCTTTCAAGTGTCCATTAATGTCCTTTATGCGCTATCAAAATGGAATACTTAGAATCCAGACAGCACAAATACATCCACTAAACATCCATTAGATGTTCACATTTAATCCTGTGGACGTATTATGGACGTCTATTGCAAATCCAATTTCATTAATTTGGACATCTATCGATGGTCTATCTTAACACATCTTATGGAGATACATACAAGTACGTAATAAGAGTATTCATATAAAAGTATTTTATGGACATCAACCCTCCAATCGCAGTTTACAAACAAACAAAATAGTATAATGCAGAAACTAATATATTTTATATGCATGTACATAATGTACTCAAATCTTGAAAAAAATTACTCTGGTGGCCCCTTCAGTACTTGATTTTGACATTTATTATCTCCTACTTGTTGAATGTCTGTAAGAGTTTCATTATCACTAAAAATTAAAAAACTAAGTATTTGAATTTACCATTAGCATTTTTATGCCCCAGACAACAGCTACACGTCTGATTCGCTAATGTGTCATCTTCATTTGCTTATGTTGCCACTCTCTTCAGAAACTGATAATTTTTTGTCTAGAAAGGACGGAAATGGTTTTGTTGACAATATTTGAAAAATGAAGTGTATATAAGTGCACATGTATCTAATATATTATTAAATTAGTGTATTGCTTTAATTCTGTAAATAAATTAAGAAATAATTTAATTACTAGAATATTTAGTTCTATGTAAAAAAAATTATGATGTCACGGCATTTAATAATCAAAACTCACTTTGACGGTTTTTCGTACTGATAGGTGAGTGTGGATAAGACTTTTCACGGCTCTACTTAACATTGATGAGTCGCATCTAAGAGTGGAAGAAATATAATTGTTGAAAGCATCTAAAAAGTGAAATATTATAGGTACACACGTATACATGTTATTACAATATTGTATTCAGTTTCAGTTTTGCATTCAAATTAAGAATTTATTTACTTATAATCTTTACCTTTATGTGGATAAAAATTGTAGTAATCCAATCTTAAGTGTAAGTTAATTAAAATCGTACTACTTGTAGACGAGCATGATGTATAAAGGTATTGACTGATCTATGTCCAGAAATCTTCTTATTAAAATAATAAATGTTGTATTTACCTTTCGGTACTGTTGGTAGTTGTGAAAGTAACTAACTTTTTTCAGCTCTCTTAAAGTGCAAATGTTCTTGATCGGATGAAATAAATGCCATATTAGTTTGCCTATCAGATTCTCAATTAGAACAGTTGTAGAAGCTACAGGCTGATTATGAGGTTGAATTTGACTAAAATTGTTATCCGGATACTAAGTAACAGGAGTAACAGGGTTACAATAAATTGACAATGCGATAAGCATATGAGTTGAAGCTGTGCGCTACAGTAATGAAACGAAACAAACTATTTGAGAAACGGTTGTGCGGACGGACGGACACCCACCAGGACGGCGCCACCTTGACAGAGTTTAACATATATATGATGTTTATAAGTAACAACAACTTATCTGAATTTGCCTCATCCAGAAACCTGCTATAGGCGCTCTTCTGCAACTCTTTTAGCCGACGCAGGTGTCGATATTACGACCAACAAAAGGCATGGGATGGCGATCTAGTACGGTAGCGGAGTCATACATTGATGATATACAAAACAAAATTTCAATCTCTAACAAATTGTCACCATCTCCAGCAGAGCAGACGGGGCCGCTTTTGCTACAGCAGTAGCCTCAATGAGCACCTAGAACTAGACGCAACTGTAACTAACAGAACTGCATCTGGCATAAATTTAGCTCACTGCTACATTAGTACTTTTAATTTGCATGTAGTACAAAATAATTAATTATTATTGTCTACAGTTAATAGTAATAGTAAGTTTTGAATTAAAATTTTAAATTATTAAGTAAAAACAAAATTTTTTTTAATTAATTAAAAAATCACAAAATAGTATCCAAAATGGCAAGTTTTTGATGTTTGTTTAACCCTTATCTGGGCAACATAATATCCTGACGTTACCGGGCAGCACGGGCCTGCTAGGCCCGTTCTATTTGTATGTGCTTGGGAGGTGAGGTTTATGTATATATGTATATATAATCAAATGTTTTTAAATTATTTAATACAAACAGACATTACAACAATTAAATTAAGAATTATTTACAACAATTATTACACAATAATTTCGAATGTTCGTTACAAATATTTTGTTTACATTCGCTACACGATTGTTTTTGTTTACGATCCTAACTTTAGGACACAAATAGCATCTTCTTCTAATATTTTCTTTATTTTCTAATTTTAATTTTTTGTAGAAATTGGTTCATCTACAAACTGATTCATACAGTGCTGGATACTTAGCTGCAACCCTCTAGATTGTCTTCTTCTAATATGAGAAACTACTAAACTCTCAGATAAAGACAACAAAAATAAACGCCTCTTTTCGTGTTTATTTTTGTTCCAATCTGGTTTTAGATTGGTCCAGATAACATAAGCTGCGACACCACTTACGTCTAAAAGATTCATAAAAAATGTAAATGGCCAACGATTTGTTTTACGTTTACTCATGTATTTATGAACCATTTGGTCTAATGTATCCACACCACACTTAGTGTGGTTATAATACATTACCATTTCTGGTTTGTTCTTATAGTCGCTATTGTCTCCTTGATTGTGATGCATAGTTGACAAGATTATCACACTTTTGTTCTTTTTGGGTACATACGATACCAAAGATGCATGTGATGTGAACCCAAAATTGAACTTTCTTCATTCCGTTTCTTGCTAGGCAAAAATTCTTGCGGTATAAAGCGTTTGTTTTTTTCACAGTTCCTACGCATGTTAGTCCATTTTTCAATAAGCGTTTTGCTAACATATAATCTGTGAAATAATTGTCAAATGTCACGTTTCTGTTTGAATTATAAAACGGTTCTACTAGTTGTTCAACTACACTACTTGCGAGGCCTTTCGCAACTTGATTGCCTTCTTTTCCGATGTAGGGAATCCCATTTAGAGGATAGTACGTTTGGGAATCGCATGCCCACCAGATCTTCAAACCATATTTATCAGGTTTTGATGGTATATATTGACGGAATGGACATCTTCCTCGAAAAGGTACAAGCTGTTCATCCACTGTTATATTATCTCCTGGTAAGTAATGCTTTTTGAAATTGTTATTGACCATTTCCCAAATTTCGCTTATAGGTGCAAGTTTATCTTTTTTCTCCGTGGATTACGGGTTTCTTTGTTATCAAAACGTATAAATCGTAATAAATTTTTAAATCTTTTCAATCCCATAGTCCCTCGAAAAATTGGTGGCCCGTATAAAGCACTCCACAGCACATCATAGCTGGTTTCATTTGCGCTCAGATGGCCAGCGCTCAGTAACAAACCGAAAAAGCGCGAATTTCGATGTTGTCACATGGCTTCCAAATAATATCTTTCAACATCGATTTGGCTTCATTGTTTGTACGTAAAACAATTTCAGAGACTATATCGTCGTCTAAAAATAAACAAAAAGCGTCAATTGGTTCGTCAATAATTTTTCCCTGCGGTATTATCGCTTTATGCAACTTTGATTTGATTATGTTACACGAACGAGATCGACCTGTAGGAGCAGGTTGGCTGCTCCATTCTGTGCCATCTTTAGAACTGTATTTCGATGTAGTAACAACATGTAAATTATGCATCTCTTCGCCTTCATCCAGTTCTTGAATGTCTTCAGCTTCACTAGCAGATGAAACATGATCTTCTTCTTCCTCGTCACTTGATGAATCAATTACATATTCTATGTCGTCGTCATCTTCCTTCCATGGATTTTGGGCTATTTTTTCCAGTTCTGCGTGAGTTAACTTTCGATTCATTCTTATGCGGCACAATCACATTCACAATTGCATACGAACTAAACTTCAAAGAAGTATTGGCATGAATATTTATACTTGTACTATTATCTTTTCATAAATACAGGGAAAGTTTTCTTTTATTGTAAAAACCAAAATTTTTCACTAATTAGCTATATATAAAGACACTGTAATTATGTAGATGCTCATTAGATAATCCTCAAAAGCAATTATTTTTCGATAAACAATTTAGGGCTTACTAAGCCCGCTTACCCGGTAATGAGTATTTAGAAGGATTTGCCTGATAAGATTAATATACACAAAATATAATCCAAAATTTTTCATAAGTAAATAGCAAATACTGTTTTGAAAGAATTCTGGAATGCATTAAGTCAAATTATATTTATTAATATAAATATTGAAGTTTGATTCCGTCGTCGGGCCTACTAGGCCCCCTTGCCCCGATAAGGGTTAAATGTACTTCGCAGCTAGGTAACAAAAAAAAAACGCAACTCAAAATTTAACAAAAATGTCAACACTTCGTGACAGTTTTTGAAAAATGTTTTTAGCTGCCAAAATGCACACTTTTATAAACTATCCCGTACATTGGAAAACCGAATACACCGAGAGACAAAAATACAAAATAGTTTTAACATTAAATTCTAATAAGTCATGTTAATCATTCTTTCATACATCAGCTCGGACAAACTGGAACGAAATGTTGTTTAAAATACCATGCAAAATACCTCACCTTCTAATAAAAATTTCTTTCAAAGTCGAATCAACTGTTTCAGAAATTATAATAACAAAAACAAGTGACACACAGACAGAAATAGAATATTATTCAGATAAAAGTCTACCCATCAATTTTATGAATACGCTCAGATCTTTCTGAGATTAGTTTTAACAAAAAATGAACAGAGATCAAAAATTAAACATAGTATATATTGCATTGCGTATTCAGCAGTTTCTAAGACAAAGAACCATTTTTTATTTCTTTCCTCACCAATAAATTGTCGGGGTAGACAACTGAGTTGCGTATAAAAAGTATCACATTGAAAGGCCTTCCAATAAATATTTATATGCCATATTTAATAAAAGGTAAAGTATCTTTGAGAGTAGCCGGACAAAAAAACAGACCGACAAGTAAAATAAAATAGTATACAGTGTCAATTTAGATTTCAAAGGAAAAGTTGAAAACCGCTATTGATTAAATGTTCCCCTTCACCCCCAGCCACTTCTAATTAAGAATTTTAAATGACATACTCTATCTTCTACAAAAAAAAATAAATAAAACGGTTAATTCGTTTCTAATAAAGAACCAAAAAACTATAACTTCTTAGAGAACAGTTTTTGAAAATGATCTCCAATTAACTGCTGATAAATATGCAGTTTATAATGAAAATTTAGTTAGCCATATGATCAGTAACTACTATAGGGAAAATTTCAGAAAATAAACTGAAACTAACATTTGTTGTACTTGAAAATAATGTGTTGTTAATATTTATTAATTTATTATTTATTAAACGATTTTGAAGAATGGTTTTGCAAGAGAGAACTAAGATTATAGTCATATATGGCAGTGCAAATCGTTGCGTTCGTAGAACGGCTCGAGCATGTAACAATGTAATTAATCGGTATGTTACTGATTTACTGCAGAAGTTTCCAGAGAGTGCGTAACTAAAAAATGAAGAAACTAAGAGTTCTGGATAAAATAGCACAAGTTGAAATTGCTGGTTCTTTCATTATAAAATTCAAATTTCACCAGTTAGTGTAAAGTGTTAAGTGGAGATGATTTCGATAGAAGGATTCAATTTTCTGAAGAAATGAGTCAAAACCAAAGATTCTTATCTGTTACAAAATATTTGTTTCAGTGATTAATTTATACTTTCTTTTTAAATGGGTTTATGAACCCGTCGTTATTGGAACAGAACAAATCCATTAGTATTTCGCGAGGATCATACTCAACTTTCAGAGAAGATCAATGTGAATTAAGTAATTGTATTTGCAATGTTTAAAAGATGTGATAGTTTCTCTCATCACCCAGTCAGTAGAATCACAGTCGTTGAAGGTGATAACATGTGATTTAAAGCAAAAAAATTATGTTTTCAACAAGACGGGGCTCCTCATTCTGCTTCATGTGAGATAGTGGCTAAATGAAGAATTTTCTGGAAAATGGATTAGAAAAAAAAGTTCTTAAAAATGGCCGCCAAGGTCTCCGGATTTAATACCGCTTGATTTTTTCCTACGGGGTTACCTAAAATCTCAAGTAAGGTACACCGGGGTAAGTAGAACCTCAAATTTTGATAGTGCAAGTTTAACGTTCTATATCTTTAAATGTTATTGATATTTTTGCTTCAAAATTTTCATACTAGTTCACCAATATGTTTTTAAATGAAGGCTAAACACGAAAAAGATTTCACCGATAGCATCTTATAACAGATAAATAAATAAAAATGCCATTAGGTTCCACTTGCCCTGTGGTCGGGGTCAACTGAAACCCGTAGCATCTTTTTGATTTAACTGCTGTAATATGATGTCCGGGGCAAATGGATACAAAAGACAAACATTTAAAATGTGTATTTGACTCAAAAGATAATAATACAGTTACATTTGTAGGTGTATTAGCCAACATTATATAAGACGCAAATGAAACGCCAAACTTAAATTTCCCACGTTTGCCAAAATAGTTGATTGAGGTAAAAGTTTGAAAAGTTCATCTTGTCGAACAATGGAGCGATCTTCAGCATTAGATCAATGAAATGTTGTTTTGTTTATTCGTCGTGCAAATTTTGCTTCCAAACATGGGCCAGTTTTGGTGATTTGACCAACGTACATTTTCACACGTTTTTTGTGAACAAACTTCGTCAATATCCAGACATCCACTTCTACATCCTTTACGTTTCTGGACACGAGAGCATCCGTATCAAACTCATCAGAATCATTCAATTCTTCAAACTATTCATCACTGCTTTCTTTATCTGAGAGTGAAGTTTTTTGCAATTTTTTATTTTGTTTTGTTTTGTTTGCCTCGGTTCCACCACATTTTTTTAGTTTGTTTTACTTGGGTTCTCCCGAATTGGTGTCTGACAATGTCTTAATACGGGCTACTCCCTTCTGCGGAAGTAATCACTTTAGTTCTTGGACAAACCCATTTGGATCGAGTAGTTGTTTTTGGGGTTTGTTTAACGTGTTCTAAAAGCAAATCCTCGAATGTCATATTCCTGTGTAAACTTGTGGAAACTGTCGATGGTGTTCCAGGTGTTAACCAACTTTCAAGTCAAGGAAATATGTGGAAGCTGCTAATCGAGGAGGCAACGAGACGGATGTGGTAGATGTTGACGATATAGATTTACTAAGTACTGTACTATCGGGAATAGAAGTGGATGGTACAGCTTTCGGAGGAACTGTTGATAACTGATGATGATCTACGTTATTTTGCCTTTTTTAGAAGCGTCTACTATGTACATAAAACAATAACAGTCTTCATTATTTATCATTTTTGGCGATAACTAATCTTACTCTATGAACATTGACGTTTTAAAAGCCGCCGTTTTAATTATCAAATTATTGTACATACCTATTGTAAATAATAATCACCACTTTACTTTTAACTTAATCTACGTTTTGTTATCACATTGTACATTGTAATAATCCATAAATAATTATAGAATAATTGTGAATAGCTGTTTGCCACCATATTGATTTTTCTTTGTTTTTTTTTGTACATTTGCAATAAGCGCGTTAGCTACGACTTTCATCTCTGATAAACGAAATTATTCTATTTTTTTTGTTTGTTAAAAAAAATTATTATCTTTATACTAACTACTGGGCGTACTACTATTATATTTATCGTGTTATAGGCATACGATATTGAAGCTCGAGGTCGCAATAACACGTACTGCATTTATTGTGTGATTCATTTGGGGAATTTAAAGTACAGAGAAATCAGTTCACAGGGTTTTGGAATAATAAGTTTATTATCATCCTTTTTTTTTAAATTTGGAAACATAGTTTTTTATTGCCTAGTACAAAACATTTACATTACTGGTGGGTCACAGACTATAATAGAGCTCAGATACTTATTTTATTTGCATTGTTTTATTTTATTGTTTTTGCATGTGTTCATAAACTTATACAAGTTTTTGAAATAAAATAATTCGTTCTCGTACTTGGTTGTTGTTGTTTGGCTTCGAGTAAAATCATATAATTAGTTACAATCGTTGTTGTCGCTCAAAATTGAGCGTACCTCCTGCAAGCACCAGAGCTAGACTAGTGTAGATCCTGGTCAGTGTGGTAGGTATTTCAGGTGGCAGAGATCTACTGGCGCCCTTAATTAACATCTCGAACAAAGTTATCGGGAACCCTCTCGTCTCCTCTGAAGAAGCCGGAACCTGGAATATTGTTAGCGTATGTAGACACAATATTTCTTTTATTGCACGCCCAAAGCGTGACCATAAATTTGGATCTCAACGTGAGGCAGTTTAAGGCTTGAATAAGCAGTTTAAGGCTTGAATAGGCAGTTTTTGTAACTTGTTCAAGTACGAGAATAGTTTTGATCGTAATCCTTTATCTGAAATAATAGTTAGGTTATTGTTTTTATTAGTTTTATTTGTGGTTTCATTTGGTTGTAAAAATGGCGTTTAAGGTTGTGATCAACTATTTGTCTAAGCAAGATTTGACATATAAATTGGAAGTTCGGGGAGTGGAAGCAGCCTCTGTGAACGAAATGCGGAAAAGCCTTGTTACATTGTTGAAGAAAGAAAAGTCCGATCCTGGGATAGTTGAGACTTATCCTGACTACCCTTACACCGAGGAAAGTGATGTGGTCGAACTCGAAGTTTTTCTGGCCGCAGTTAAGGGCTTAATTGACACGTTCAAAGTTAGCAATTCCCGTCGCATTGAGACGAAGTTGTGGCATGTCTTAGGTCAAATTAGGCAAATGGATGAATTATCAGATGAGTGTAGTAGATTGCTTAGGTCAGCTTTAGAACGTAAAGATAAATTTCATAAGTGCGTTAATTCGGTCACTAAACCAGCGGACTTTGACGCATTAGAAGCAGGTTTAAATTCTTCACTAATTCAGGGTCCTCCTTCGACATCGACACCTCGTAGAGCTTCACCTAGTACTAGTGGTGTACAAATGTTACCCAAGACGGTTTCAGTGTACAAGTGGAATGTGAAGTTTTCTGGTCGGATTCTTCGGTGAGTTCATTTTTAGAAAGAGTCGATGAGTTAGCTAACGCACGAAGAATGACGATGGACCAGGTGTTTACTTCTGCTTTAGACATTTTTATAGGTCCATCTCTATTATGGTACAGGTCAATTCGGAAAACAATTTCACGTTGGGATGAGCTCGAACATTTGTTGAGATCAGGTTCCAGCCTTCTGATTACGACGAGAAACTTCTAGAGGTAATTAAACGCCGCACCCAAGGAGATAACGAGTCGATGACAGTTTATGTCGCTAATATGGACGGTCTATTTTCTAGGTTAACTTGTGGTATTTCCGGAGATGCGAAGGTTAAGATTCTAAGACGAAATGGTTTGCCATATTTACAAACACACTTGGCGTTACATGGTGTTGACTCGGTTAGTCATTTGAAAGAATTGGGCAAACACTTAGAAGAAAGCAAAGCGAAACTCAGAAGAGTTTATTCCTCCCAAAGAAAGGAAAATTGTTAGAACCAGATCTAGCATACGTGGAGTTGGAGTCAAGGTTCCAGTTGAAGTAGAGACAGTGTCCGCCAACAAATCAGGCTGTTGCTTCTTCCAGTTCTTCATGCTTTAATTGTGACAAACCCGATCACTTAGCACGAGGTAGTCTTCCTCCCTCAATCTGCAATGCTTCAAATGTAAAAAACCAGGAGTTACGTCTAGGAATTGTTCCGATTGTGGTAAAAACAAACCAAATGCGCAGTCACAGTTCGTCGAATTCGGGAACGGCAGACGTCGTCGTTAGGCGGGCGACTAACAGACAACTCCAGTTATAATCCCGACAGAATAACGGCCATCCTTGATTTTATTTTAGATCAAACTAGGGTAGACGAAAGGCCCTACTTGAACGTGACATTTCTTGGGCAAGCAATTGTTAGGTCTTATGGATACAGGCGCGTCTCGAACGGTATTGGGAAGCAAAAGATGGACAATTTTAGGCGAGTTAGGTCTTCATCTAGAACAAAGCGATGCACAAGTTCGTGTGGCAAATGGTGAATATTGTCGCTGTATTGGTAAAATTTAGCCCCAGTAGAAGTATGAGGAAAGTTGAATTGGTCGAGATGATGGTAGTTCCAGAGCTTCATCACACTCTAATATTGGGCTTTGATTTCTTTAAAACTCTAGGGTTGTACCCGATTTGAGACAAAATGAATGGCATTTCAGCGATCAAATACCTTCAGTAGCATTGGTAACTCCCATTGAAGGAAGTGATTTGCCTGAAGAAGATAAGTACAACTTGAACTCGTTGATCGACAAATATAAACACTTAATGGGCAACGACGTGAGGCTGTACCCACTTGGTCAAACACGTTATTAAAACATCTTCTGAAGCGATAAAACAAAAGGTACTATCCCGTTTCTCCAGTAATCCAACTGCACATTAACAAAGATCTGGATGATATGTTGAGTAAAGGGATCGTAGAACCGTCTAGTAGTGGCTGGTCGTCTCCCGTGCTATTGGTACGCATAAGAAGCATACCTCCTTCAGAATTTGTGTTGATTTAGACAAGTTAAAAATGCAAAGGTACCTATCGTCGGTCGACATTAGTCCGTTTTGGCAAGTTCAATGGAAGAAGATTCCAAAAAGTATACTGCGTTTACAGTGCCAGGCAGAGGACTTTATCAATTCACAAGAATGCCTTTGGGTTGCACAATTCACCCGCCACGTGGCAACGGTTGATGGACCAAGTTATTAGAGCAGACTTAGAACCCCATGTATTCGTTTACTTGGACGAAGTCATCGTGGTTAGCTCGACCTTTACTAAACACATAAAAATTCCAGAAGAGGTTTTCCGACGTTTATATGATGCTGGTTTGAAGGTTAGTTTGGAAAAAGTTGTTTCTGTAGGTCCCAAATGAAGTACCTTGGTTATGTCGTTTATAAGTCAGGCCCACGTTGATGTCAAAAAAGTTGAGGCTATGCTACGTTTACCAGTCCCCACCACCCAGAAGGAAATCAGAGAATCTGAATCGGCACCTTCTCATGGTATAGGCGTTTTATACCCAATTTTGCGTCACTGATATCACCTCTATCTGGCCTATTGAAAAGGAAAACAAAAATGAACTGGTCAAAAGAGTGCGAAGATTCATTCGAACAATTAAGGAAAAGTTGGTCAGCGCTCCGATTCTATGTTGTTCAGACTATTCCAACTTTTTGAAGTTCCATACTGATGCCTCTGGGGATAGAAATAGGTGCGGTATTGATTCAACCTACACCAGGTGGTAATCGGGTGGTCGCTTGACGGGCAGTGAGCGCAACTACTCCACAACGGAGAGGGAATGTTTGGCAGTAATTTGGGCTCTTGAAAAATTGAGACCTTACTTGGAGGGTATTTCATTTGATGGTGGTTAAATGGTATCTAAAACTAAAGAACGATATAACTAGTAGATCTGAGAAATATCCTAAATACCGGATCCAGAATGAAGTAATCTACAAGTACATAACGTCTTCGATTTATGGATAGAATATAGATAATTGGAAACAAGTCGTTTCTAAGGAGCAACGTATGATAGCTTGATTTCAGAGCGCACGATCCTCCAACATCAGGACACATGGGTGTGTTCAAAACGTACAGCCGACTAACGCAGAAATACACCTGGCCAAAGATGAAAGCGGACGTGGCGAAATACGTTTCGAGTGCAACGCTTGTGCATCTTAAAACTGAAGCCAGAAACCACTTGGTCAATTCGTACCACAACCCGAGTGCAATAAGCCTTGGCAAATCATTTCAACTGATTTAATAGGTCCATTACCTAAGTCAACAAAAGGGCAATCAGTATATCCTCGCGATATTAGACTACTTTAGTAAATACGTAATTTTGTTTCCGCTCCGTACTGCAACGGCACGAAGATTGCTAAGTTGTTAGAAAAGGCAGAGGTTTTTATGGTATACAGTGCCTAAGTTGTTGATATGTGACAATGGTCCCCAATTCAAGTCTGAAGGAACTGAACTGAATTGGTCACAGAGTATCGAGTCAAAGTTCGAACAAATGCATTTTACCACCCACAGGCCAACCCTACGGAGCGCGTCAACCCTACAAATGAAAACGTTGTTGCGTATCTACTGCTTTGAGAATCAAAGTATCTTGGGATGCCCAGTTGACCAAAATTGCGTGCCATGGGAGAACATCGGGACACGAGTTACTAATCTAATGCCCCTATTTCTTACTCACCGGAAGAGATGGTTTTAGATGGCTCCCAACACGATACACCCACCGGCAACGAAGCAGGTTTCGTTTGGTAGTAAAAGAACTTACTAGAGTTTTTGCTAATGTGAAAGGGTAGAATTAGATAAATGTCGAATAAAAACGAACGTCTATACAACCTTCGTAGGCGTCCAGAAACTTTTCGTGTTGGAAAAATGGTTTGGAAGAAGAATTATGTCTTGTCAGATTCTTCAAAGTACTTCTCCAATAAACTCGCTTCTAGTTATGTAGGTCCCTTTTTCATTGATAAAAAGGTGTCCCTTGGACTTTCACTTTGCGAGACAAAATTGGTAACCCCAAAGGTACTTAGCACGCCAAGAATCTAAAAACGTACTTATCTGATTCCTAGTCAGGTTTACCCCTGTCAGGTGGAGGGACGTAGAATTTCCTGACGACGGTCCCCGTCGAAGGTAAAAATCCTTCAAGTGTATCCGGCCTGCCACTTATTTTTTCATCATTAACGACATATGTCCTTTAATCGAAATGGAAGAGCAAAGCAAATCTTTATTTAATTTTGTCAGTTAAGAACACCCATTATGGTTTGTATGATTCTGGGAAAATTTTTTTAAGTTGAGTTTTTGTTTATACTCCTTTGAAGTTGCATATACGCATTTAGGGTTGCCTACAACATTGTCAAAAACATGATTTATTTAAACTTTGAGATTCAAAATTTGTGCTAAAAGGTCATCAAGTTAGATCACATTTTTGTGGCAGATATAGTATTGTTCGGGTAGACAGTTTGGGTTGATTCGGTCGTGAACACGATATTAACTTCAGCGTCAATTGTAATTATTAGCATCTTCAAAATAGGATATCAATTATTAATTGGAAGTCCTCCTACATTATTAGGTTGGGATTGCGTTGAGCTAATATATTAATTTCGAGCTCTTGTGTGCTATATTAGTGAAGTGTCCTAGTTACTACCCTTCGTGGGGATCAGTGCGATTAGGATACTGGAGTTTGTGTTCACCTGCAAGTCTCAGCAAAATAAACATCAATTAAGTATCCAGACCGAACTACGCTATACTGCTGTACAACACGGGTTCGTCTCCTCTAACGAATCCCCTTCAAGAAGCGTCAAAGCAACGGCAAAAATTTTATCAGTCACCGGGACAATCGACAGAAATTTCTTTCATCACCTCCTGCAACTTAGAAGATTGAAAAGGTTACCCTACGGCGTTATATGCAGCTCGTGTCGGCGACGTCCACATGTGGTCAACGACGGACATTTATAAGGTCAGATAAACAGTCTTCATTATTTATCATTTTTGGCGATAACTAATCTTACTATATGAACATTCACGTTTTAAAAACCGCCGTTTTAATTATCAAATTATTGTACGTACCTGTTGTAAATAATAATCACCATTTTACTTTTAACTTAATCTACGTTTTGTTATCACATTGCACATTGTAATAATCCATAAATAATTATAGAATAATTGTGAATAGCTGTTTGCCACCATATTGATTTGTTTTCTTTGTTTTTTTTTGTACATTTGCAATAAGCGCGTTAGCCACGAGTTTCATCTCTGATAAACGAAATTATTCTATTTTTTGTTTGTTAAAAAAATTATTATCTTTATACTAACTACTGGGCGTACTAATATTATATTTATCGTGTTATAGGCATACGATATTGAAGCTCGAGCTCGCAATAACACGTACTGCATTTATTGTGTGGTTAATTTGGGGAATTTAAAGTACAGAAAAATCAGTTCACATGGTTTTGAAATAATAAGTTTAGTATCATCCTTTTTTTAAATTTGGAAACATAGTTTTTATTGTCTAGTACAAAAAACATTTACATTACTGGTGGGTCACAGACTATAATAGAGCTCAGATACTTATTTTATTTGCATTGTTTTTATTTTATTGTTTTGCATGTGTTCATAAACTTATACAAGTTTTGGAATAAAATAATTCGTTCTCGTACTTGGTTGTTGTTGTTTGGCTTCGAGTAAAATCATATAATTAGTTACAATCGTTGTTGTCGCTCAAAATTGAGCGTACCCCTGCAAGCACCAGAGCTAGACTAGTGTAGATCCTGGTCAGTGTGGTAGGTATTTCAGGTGGCAGAGATCTACTGGCGCCTTAATTAACATCTCGAACAAAGTTATCGGGAACCTCCTCGTCTCCTCTGAAGAAGCTGGAACCTGGAATATTGTTAGCGTAGGTAGACACAATATTTCTTTTATTGCACGCCCGAAGCAGTTTAAGGCTTGAATAAGCAGTTTTTGTAACTTGTTCAAGTACGAGAATAGTTTTGATCGTAATCCTTCATCTGAAATAATAGTTAGGTCATTGTTTTTTTATTAGTTTTATTTGTGGTTTCATTTGGTTGTAAAAATGGCGTTTAAGGTTGTGATCAACTATTTGTCTAAGCAAGATTTGACATATAAATTGGAAGTTCGGAGAGTGGAAGCACCCTCTGTGAACGAAATGCGGGAAAAGCCTTGTTACATTGTTGAAGAAAGAAAAGTCCGATCCTGGGATAGTTGAGACTTATCCTGACTACCCTTACACCGAGGAAAGTGATGTGGTCGAACTCGAAGTTTCTCTGGCCGCAGTTAAGGGCTTAATTGACACGTTCAAAGTTAGCAATTCCCGTCGCATTGAGACGAAGTTGTGGCATGTCTTAGGTCGAATTAGGCGAATGGATGAATTATCAGATGAGCGTAGTAGATTGCTTAGGTCAGCTTTAGAACTTAAAGATAAATTTCATAAGTGCGTTAATTCGGTCACTAAACCAGCGGACTTTGACGCATTAGAAGCAGGTTTAAATTCTTCACTAATTCAGAGTCCTCCTTCGACATCGACACCTCGTAGAGCGTCACCTAGTACTAGTGGTGTACAAATGTAACCCAAGACGGTTCCAGTGTACAAGTGGAATGTGAAGTTTTCTGGTAGGTCGGATTCTTCGGTGAGCTCATTTTTAGAAAGAGTCGATGAGTTAGCCAACGCACGAAGAATGACGATAGACCAGGTGTTTACTTCTGCTTTAGACATTTTTAAAGGTCCATCTCTATTATGGTACAGGTCAATTCGGAAAACAGTTTCACGTTGGGATGAGCTCGAACATTTGTTGAGATCGGAGTTCCAGCCTTCTGATTACGACGAGAAACTTCTAGAGGTAATTAAACGCCGCACCCAAGGAGATAACGAGTCGATGACAGTTTATGTCGCTAATATGGACGGTCTATTTTCTAGGTTAACTTGTGGTATTTCCGAAGATGCAAAGGTTAAGATTCTAAGACGAAATGTTTTGCCATATTTACAAACACACTTGGAGTTACATGGTGTTGACTCGGTTAGTCATTTGAAAGAATTGGGCAAACACTTAGAAGAAAGCAAAAGAAACTCAGAAGAGTTTATTCCTCCCAAAAGGAAAGGAAAATTGTTAGAACCAGATCTAGCATACGTGGAGTTGGAGTCCAAGGTTCCAGTTGAAGTAGAGACAGTGTCCACGCCAACAAATCAGGCTGTTGCTTCTTCCAGTTCTTCATGCTTTAACTGTGACAAACCCGGTCACTTAGCACGAGGTAGTCTTCCTCCCCTCTATCTGCAATGCTTCAAATGTAAAAAACCAGGAGTTACGTCTAGGAATTGTTCCGATTGTGGTAAAAACAAACCAAATGCGCAGTCAGCCAGTTCGTCGAATTCGGGAAACCGCAGACGTCGTCGTTAGGCGGGCGACTAACAGACAACTCCAGTTATAATCCCGACAGAATAACGGCCATCCTTGATTTTATTTTAGATCAAACTAGGGTAGACGAAAGGCCCTACTTGAACGTGACATTTCTTGGGAAGCAATTGTTAGGTCTTATGGATACAGGCGTGTCTCGAACGGTATTGGGAAGCAAAGGATGGACAATTTTAGGCGAGTTAGGTCTTCATCTAGAACAAAGCGACGCACAAGTTCGTGTGGCAAATGGTGAATATTGTCGCTGTATTGGCAAAATTTTAGCCCCAGTAGAACTATGAGGAAAGTTGAAATTGGTCGAGATGATGGTAGTTCCAGAGCTTCATCACACTCTAATATTGGGCTTTGATTTCTTTAAAACTCTAGGTGTTGTACCCGATTTGAGACAAAATGAATGGCATTTCAGCGATCAAGTACCTTCAGTAGCATTGGTAACTCCCATTGAAGGAAGTGATTTGCCTGAAGAAGATAAGTACAACTTGAACTCGTTGATCGACAAATATAAACACTTAATGGGCAACGACGTAGGCTGTACCTACTTGGTCAAACACGTTATTAAAACATCTTCTGAAGCGATAAAACAAAGGTACTATCCCGTTTCTCCAGTAATCCAACTGCACATTAACAAAGATCTGGATGATATGTTGAGTAAAGGGATCGTAGAACCGTCTAGTAGTGGCTGGTCGTCTCCCGTGCTATTGGTACGTAAGAAGCATACCTCCTTCAGAATTTGTGTTGATTAGACAAGTTAAAAAATGCAAGGTACCTATCGTCGGTCGACATTAAGTCCGCGTTTTGGCAAGTTCCAATGGAAGAAGATTCCGAAAAGTATACTGCGTTTACAGTGCCAGGCAGAGGACTTTATCAATTCACAAGAATGCCTTTTGGGTTGCACAATTCACCCGCCACGTGGCAACGGTTGATGGACCAAGTTATTAGAGCGGACTTAGAACCCCAGGTATTCGTTTACTTGGACGAAGTCATCGTGGTTAGCTCGACCTTTACTGAACACATAAAAATTCCAGAAGAGGTTTTCCGACGTTTATATGATGCTGGTTTGAAGGTTAGTTTGGAAAAAAGTTGTTTCTGTAGGTCCCAAATGAAGTATCTTGGTTATGTCGTTTATAAGTCAGTCCTCCACGTTGATGTCAAAAAAGTTGAGGCTATGCTACGTTTACCAGTCCCCACCACCCAGAAGGAAGTCAGGAGAATTAACGGCACCTTCTCATGGTATAGGCGTTTTATACCCAATTTTGCGTCACTGATATCACCTCTTTCTGGCCTATTGAAAAAGAAAACCAAAATGAATTGGTCAGAAGAGTGCGAAGATTCATTCGAACAATTAAGGAAAAGTTGGTCAACGCTCCGATTCTATGTTGTTCAGACTATTCCCAACCTTTTGAAGTTCATACTGATGCCTCTGGGATAGAAATAGGTGCGGTGTTGATTCAATCTACACCAGGTGGTAATCGGGTGGTCGCTTGACGGGCAGTGAGCGCAACTACTCCACAACGGAAAGGGAATGTTTGGCAGTAATTTGGGCTCTTGAAAAATTGAGACCTTACTTGAAGGGTATTTCATTTACGGTGGTTAAATGGTATCTAAAACTAATGAACGATATAACTAGTAGATCCTAAATACCGGATCCAGAATGAAGTAGTCTACAAGTACATAACTTCTTCGATTTATGGATAGAATATAGATAATTGGAAACAAGTCGTTTCTAAGGAGCAACGTAATAGCTTAATTTCAGGAGCGCACGATCCTCCAACATCAGGACACATGGGTGTGTTCAAAACGTACAGCCGACTATCACAGAAATACACCTGGCCAAAGATGAAAGCAGACGTGGCGAAATACGTTTCAAAGTGCAACGCTTGTGCATCTTGCAAAACTGAAGCCAGGAAACCACTTGGTCAATTTGTACCACAACCCGAGTGCAATAAGCCTTGGCAAATCATTTCAACTGATTTAATAGGTCCATTACCTAAGTCAATAAAGGGCAATCAGTATATCCTCGTGATATTAGACTACTTTAGTAAATACGTAATTTTGTTTCCGCTCCGTACTGCAACGGCACGAAAGGTTGCTGGGTTGTTAGTTTTTGCATTGTTTTATTTTATTGTTTATGCATGTGTTCATAAACTTATACAAGTTTTGGAATAAAATAATTCGTTCTCGTACTTGGTTGTTGTTGTTTGGCTCGAGTAAAATTATATAATTAGTTACAATCGTTGTTGTCGCTCAAAATTGAGGCGTACCCCTGCAAGCACCAGAGCTAGACTAGTGTAGATCCTGGTCAGTGTGGTAGGTATTTCAGGTGGCGAGATCTACCGGCGCCCTTAATTAACATCTGGAACAAAGTTATCGGAAACCCTCCCCGTCTCCTCTAAAGAACCCGGAACATGGAATATTGTTAGCGTAGGTAGACACAATATTTCTTTTATTGCACGCCCGAAGCGTGACAAATAACCGGTGAGTTCCACTTGCCCGAATTTCCACTTACCTCGACGTACCTTAAATGATTTGCATAGACTCAGAGCAAGATTATCTAAAGAATGCAGAAATATTCAACCAGGAACATTTGGAAAAGTGAGCTTAGAATTCGAAAATAGTTTAGCAAACAATGGATCACATTTTAAACAATTACCATAATAGTACAAACTGCAGTTGTTTTTAAAGTGCCGTTCATAGTTTTTTGGCTATTACTCAGAAACCAACTGACCGATTTAATTGTTTTTTGTAGAAACATAGAGTTTATGATAATGCTCTTTAAAATTCAAACTTCAAATCTAAATTGACATGTTTTTCCTCAAAATCTATATTCTCCTTAACCAAACAAATTATTTAAGGTAATTACTCTCAGAAAAGTTCTCTATTTGCCAATAATTTTTTGTCAAAATCTAGTCATGAAAAATATACAGACAGGCACAAGAAAAGTAAAGCAGCTCGTATATGCTTCTCTCGAATACTATACCATTCTTTTAATGTATTAATCTATTGTCCGTAGTGTATAAGTTTTATTTTTTCATACATCGTATTATAAGCCTAATAAAATATTTTTTTCTACATAAAATTAAATGTTTTCTACTAGATGGAATTTCACAAAATTAAAAACAAGTAAAATTGTTTGAAGTCATCCATAAATGAAAATTAAGCAAAATTTGATAAAGTTTCAAATTTAAACAACCATGGATTATTAATGGAGGTCAACTACTCAAAGTTAACGTAAATTGTAGGAAGTAGCTTGTCAAATCATCATACGTAAAACCGGAAACTTTTAAAAAAGCTCTTAGCTTATTTGCGACCAAAGAACCCGTAATTTTAATTATATCTTTGAAAATAAAACAGAGTTGCATTTACTATTTATTTAAGAAATCTTAAAAATTTAAAATTTAGAATTTTCTAAATCATATTTTCTTGAGTTATTGATGTGTAAAAGCGATAAAATTTTGCAAAGATTTTCGTTTTTAGGTTGGCAAAGTGTCTCCTTCAGAATTTTTTTTGTATATTTTCAAACACTTCATATACCTTAAATGTATTCAATTTAAAGTAATTGCTACAGTTCGAAACATTATGAAAGAAAATTTGAATCAGCATTTGCGCACTGAGTTACAAAGTTTACTCTTGTTAGCTTTCACATCAAAGTTTAGTGTGCGTCGCGACGCTCAGATGATGATACTATGATTAATAATCGTCAACTAGTTTACGTAAAATGAGATACACGTTTCGAAGTAATACAACAATAAAAAAAATTTATTATTTATTTTTTGATTTGCAATTCTAATTTTTAACCTGAGATTCTACAATGCTGCATAAGTGTGATATGTCGGTGAGAGACTATTCACACCTTTAGTCTTTGCGATTACAATTTTTATACAATTTCCAGTTTGATCCAAATTGCATTCTTCATCCTAATGGCTGTTTGTATAAGAATAATTTTTCCCAAAAAATTAACACTTAACTGGAAATGGGTAATTAATTTTTGTATCTCTTTTTTGAGTCGTATTGACATTTATTCAAACGATAAATATTTATCTAACGTAATTACGTAATATCTTAGTGTGATTTTGTTACATCGTCTAATCGATGAAATAAATGACAATTTAATACTTGTCTTTGGCTATTAAACGCTTCGTGTACATAAAGTGACAGTCTGAAAAATGAATTACTTAACTGTGTTATTAGTGGTGTTTCTCTTCCAAATTTTAGTGTAGTTTTAACAGTTAAGTCATATATTATCATTTTGGCAAGTAGAGGTAATTGTTACTATGATTTACAGTTGTAGACATTGTAACAATGATAGTTGTAAGGTACTTATCACTTCCATGATCACTTATGAAGATTTAGTCAGCTTGATAGCATTCTTTTGGTTTTACTTCTGGCAATTAATCATATTATGTGAATTATTTGAATAAGAAAGTTAAAACTTCATCACAAATTATTCATAAGTAACTTATAAATGCCGGTGAACTAAAAAAATGACTTTAGTTTTAAAACAGAAGTGCCTATAAATGATAGTACAGTCAGAAAAGATAATAGTTTTTTATCGAAGTAAAACATAGTTTTAATTTATAATCTAATGAATTAAGTTGTACAATATGCATAAATTTGTTGCAAATTCATTGACCATTCCACTAAAAAGTATGTTATTTTATGTAAAAAAACTTATCTTCTAAATTCAAAACCTATAAATATTTACATAATGAAAGTTTATTTTATTTTTGTTTTGTAAATAAACTTAACCGAGAGGATTTTTAAAAAATAACCTTCTTATGTTATCAATAAAAAGCATAATAATTTAATTTTGAAAGTTGTCGCTATTTTTTTTAGAAAAATGGCTTGACGTACATACCATTGTCAAAATGAAATAACATGAGTAATATTTAAACCTAAATTCTTGGTTTTATCACAGGATAAACATTTTTCTAATTTGTTAAAGAATTGGCATGAAATTTAAAACTTGGACACCACAATTTCTGTAAACAAAAGTTTGCACATTGTGAAGCGGGCTTAAGGGTATCATTTACAATTCTAACAGCAGGTAGTCTCAGCAGGGGTTATCTTATAGAAGGACTGTAGAATGAATCATTACACTAAGCACGTTTTAGAAATAGGTAATTTACGTTGCTTACTTAATTTTTTTTTTAAAGAATATATTTGAAGGTATCGCTAATTAAACACCATAGCTCGATTAATTATCGAATCAAAATTTTGTTTAGGAAAAGTTTACAAAATAAAATTAGAAATAATTTTGATTTAAAAAACGTCTAAACAATAACTTTTAAATTAAATCAAAAACTAAACATGGTTATTTGGGTTGACTGATTATTACTTATTTTTAAATAAATCTAACCTACTAATTATTGTAAGTTATTAAAAAAAAATCATTAAACTCTCTATTCATAATATTTAGTCCTTACAAAATGTATATTTTATGACGTTTCATTTTTTTCTGTAGTTAATATAAAAAGTGAAAATAAAAACTAAGGCAATTCTTATTGTCAACGTATATATTTAGTTTTTGACAAGAATTTATTACATAATTATAATTAAGATACCAAGTTATAGTTTAAAATTAAATGAAAACTTTTTTAAATAAAGGTATTACTATATAAATAAATATAAGAAATCAATAATGGGTGTGACCTCCATTATTATTGATACATTCTCCCGCATAAGTTTGTTCGCCGTTTTGTTTAGATTCGTCCAAACCTGCAAACTCATTCGCGCGCAATTTCTTTGATGATGAGAAAAAAAAAGTTGCGGGAACGCAGCAAACCGTTCGTGGAACAATCAGGACTTGCGAATCTGTTCTAAAATTCGTACGTAGCACCGTCCAAATTAATGTTCCGATTACCGTTCGGTTCGTTGTTCTCTTTGTTACTCGGTTTGTTGTTCAGGTGTGTACGAAGCTTTACAATAAGCATATTAATATGAACTATATCTTATGAAAGGAGAGTTATGTAACTATAATTAACGACAACATTCGATAAATAACTATCGGGATATGATGACCCTATACTTCGCAGGTTGTGCGCAACTGGATACAAGCAAATAACTTGGAGCTGTTACCCCTACCAGCAAAAGCCCAGATTTTAACATTATCGAAAATGTTTGGGCTCGAATACTTGCTGTTATCCGAAGACAACAAGGGCCAAATTTATATACCAGTAAACCGTAATGCACTAATTGCAGCCATTGATACCGCATGGAAACGATTAATATTAATTATATTGATACCTTGATAGCGTCAATAAGCAGACGCCTCCAAGAATGTATCAATAATAATGGAGGTCACACCCATTATTGATTTCTTATATTTATTTATATAGTAATACCTTTATTTAAAAAAAACGTTTTCATTTAATTTTAAACTATAACTTGGTATCTTAATTATAATTATGTAATAAATTCTTGTCAAAAACTAAATATATACGTTGACAATAAGAATTGCCTTAGGTTTTATTTTCACTTTTATATTAACTACAGAAAAAATGAAACGTCATAAAATATACATTTTGTAAGGACTAAATATTATGAATAGAGAGTTTAATGATTTTTTAAATAACTTACAATAATTAGTAGGTTAGATTTATTTAAAAATAAGTATTAATCAAATCAACCCAAATAACCATGTTTAGTTTTTGATTTAATTTAAAAGTTATTGCTTGTAGACGTTTTTTAAATCAAAATTATTTCTAATTTTATTTTGTAAACATTTCCTAAACAAAATTTTGATTTGATAATTAATCAAGCTATGGTGTTTAATTAGCGATACCTTCAAATATATTCTTTAAAGAAAAAATTAAGTAAGCAACGTAAATTACCTATTTTCTAAAACGTTAGCTTAGTGTATGATTCATTCTACAGTCCCTTCTAGAAGATAACCCTTGCTGGACTTAACCTGCTGTTAGAATTGTAAATGATGCCCTTGGCGCTTCACAATGTACAAACTTTTGTTTACAGAAATTGTGGAAGTCCCAAGTTTTAAAATTCATGAGTGTACAGTGAATAACGTGCATCTAATTTTCCATACATTATGGACAATATTCGGAAACTGTTGGAATATACTATACTAGAAGTATATAAAAACAATGTACGTAACAGTGCGCCAAAACTCTATACCATGCACTATAAGTACTTATTAAATGGATTTTATTTTAAATGTTTGAAGTAAAACTAATGTTTTATGAAATAAATGGACTTTGTCAGTATAGTATTATCTTTTCCCCTTAAAATGTTTACTTTTTGTTTTTTAATGTTTGAATTTGTAACATTTTTATAGCATATTTAACACATACAATTTTAATATAAATAAATAAATAATCAAAATTCTATCTGCAACCACGCACAAAGTTTTTTTTTATATCTTCCAATTTAAATCAAAACATTGCTAATAAAATTTGAGCTCATTTTATATGTACTTCATGACCATTCGACGTATTCAAATGCTTACTTATAGTGCATGATTTCACGGTAGCACACTGCTATAGTACGTATTCCTCTTAATAATTAGCACAGTGCATATAAAAGTAAATTTGGTTTATGTTGTAGATATATGCGTGGAAGTCTAAGGATACTCGTTGTTTATTGTAAAATAGTATATTATGTTACTAGGAGTAGAAGGCAAATATTATGTGTTGAGCATAGAAGTGTATTCAGACGAGGCGTTAGCCGAGCCTGAACAATGTAGGCTAAACACACAATGCACTTCTACTCGAGTAACATATATACTATTTTCTTTTAAGCGCAAAGATATGTGGTTTAATGTATAACCTACCTTTTTGTTACACCCGTTGAAAAAGAGGCCGTATCTCAATAACAACTGAAGATTCAATGTCGATTTTCTTGGAAACGGTTGGCCGAATCGACATCTTTCAAGTATACTTTTTTGAGCTCATCACGTCAAGGAATGAAAATCTTCGAACAACAATCCAATATACCAAGGGGCAAAAAAGTTATGAACATTTTAATTTACGCAAAGTGCTGCTGGTGGCGCCCTCTACAATGTACATCAAAACTGTAATCAGATTTAGATTTCTCTGCTAAAAAACTGCTAAACACTAAATTTTGTTAAAATCGTGCTTTTGCATTAAGGGAAATATTACCAAAAACTTTTCAAAATTATAAGTTTGACACCCTGTAACTTTTTGCATGCAGATTTGTACTGAGGTAAGTTAGGTTCAATCGAGTTATTTTTAGCCCCAAAATATGTGGTTTAATTTATGACCTCTATATTTGTTACACCCTGTATATTCATGGGGATTTGGCAAATTTAATAATGTTTTGAGACCTTTGAAATTTTATGTATGCCCATTACAACACAATGACAATGACCACGCTGATATTTAATAAAAAATCTATCAAAAATTATGTCCTTTAGTCGAAGATGTGCATATTTTCTATATACAGGGTGTTGCATTGAAGTACGTCGTTCTGGTCTAGGGGCTAGCCCATTAGAGATAAGTAAAAAAGTTTATACTAAACATAATTGATTTAGAAAGATCACTTCGTAAAATTATTTTTAATGATATCCCATTTTCACAGAATGTCAAAAAATGATTTTTTTAATGGAACACCCTGTATATTTCAAAGTGTTTTGGGGAAGTTTCTCAATCTCTACATAGCCATTTAATTATTTTTTGATTTGCTGCCAGTGTTGACAACTTATAATTGTTTTTCTGAAAAATTTTCCGTAAACAGGCTTTACTCTAAAAAATTATAGCGACTTTTTTTGAAAAGTTAATAAACTAATTTTAGCACCGACGGTAGACCCGATGAAGGTCAATATTTCAATAATTAGAAATTTAGATTGTGTGCTACGGGGTGTTCTAAAAAGAATGCAAATTTCTTAAAACTCATTAGTCATAACTCATTTTTTTTTTCAAATGATATGACATTTGTTTTATTTTGCTATAAGATAGCATTTTTTCTTCTCTTTGATTTTTACTGAAGGTGTCCTATGCCTAAACTCCGTAGTTTTGAGATATTTAATAGTTAAAGAAAAAAACAATTTTAATTACAATAAGTTTTGCGACACATATTGTATTATATTTTTTACACCGATGAAGGCCGTTGGTGAAAAATAAATTGCATACTAGTAGATGCCACATGTCCGCGTCCAAAAAAAATATCGCCCCTTCACATTCTTTGCAAGAATACGTATCTCGATGAAATCTTTCGAATCACTGAATTGGCAGGAATTGACCCACCAGCTAACCGGCTTGATCACTTGATCTGACAAAACTAGACTTTTTTGTAGGGATATGTAAAAGGACACCATAACGATCCACCACCAACACCAGCAAAGAATAGTGGATTTGTTTGCAAGCATTTCACCTCAAATGTTGAAGAGAGTGAAAAGATTTTTTCAGCAGCGAATCAATTGTTGCTTCAATAAAAATGAAAGACATTTGAAACACTTGTTGTAGTCATTTCTTCAATGTTGTTTTTTTAATAGTTTTTTTAATGATTCATTAAGGATGGCGATCGGCCGTATCTCGGAAACCGCAGGTCCTACAACATTGGGAAAAAATTTTTATAACAAACTCGAGCCATACAAAGTGTTTTAAAATATTTTTAAGTTCGTAGTTTTATTCTAGATGACGCAATCTATAATTTACAAAATATAATTAAGTTTTTTACAAAATATATCCTAATTTAGGTTTCTACTCTAAAACTTTTGTTTAAGTCATTTTTCTATATTACCTATTGTTAAGTGGTGAGGGAATGTTACTTTTGTTGAGAAAAGAAACACTGTAACTTCCACATGCGTGAACCGATTTTTATAAACTTAGGCTCCATTTAAAAAGCATTAAAGGTAAATTTCAGAAGCAGATAACAACATCACATTTAATGTTTTTATTGAAACTAGAGGGCGTTCACCTATCTCTATTTGTTATTTTTGCTGGGAAATTGAAATGCATTCTGGTGGACTATAACCAACTTACAAAAATGAAATATTATTAGCTATTTATACAAAGCCGAAACTAATATCTCTGATATTCCAAAGATATTAACATTTTTCAATCTGATTTATGTTGACTCACTCTGTAAGTTTTAAGAGAAACAAAGTTTAATTTGTCTTGAACAACAAAATTAAAATTAAGAACGTCAAAATAATTTTATTAACATAAATATTGAACCTAATAAAACAGCAGTTACTAACAACAGAAATTTACATAACGCAAAAAGTCACCTAATATCTATTTATTTAAAATGTTAATAAAAATTATTTTGACGCGTTCTTGCCTTGTAATTTCGTTGTCAAGACAAATTAAGTAACATAATTTCTCTTAAAACTTACAGGGTGAGTCAACACTGATCAGAATTTAAAAAAATGCCAATATCTTTGAAACGACAATAGATATTAGTTTGCGGTTTTTACAGGTAAATAAGTAATACTATATGCCTTTTTGTAAGCTGGTTATAGTTAGAGCATTGCATTTAAAATTACCCCAAAAGATAACAAATAGAGATAGGTGTTACATAACGCCCTCTAGCTTTCAATAAAAACATTAAATGTGATGTCATCTGCTTCTGAAATTTACCTTTAATACTCTTTAAATAGAGTCTAAGTATATGAAAATCGGTTCACGCATGTGGAAGTTACAGTGTTTTTTTCTCTCAACAAAAGTAACATTCCCACACCACTTAACAATAGTAATATAAAAAAATGACTACAACAAAAGTTTAAAAGTAGAAACAGTAGTTTCTAATGCTGACATTTTTCACTAACCTTAATTAGGATATAGTTTGTAAAAAACTCAATTATATTTTGTAAATTATAGATTACGCCATCTAGAGGAAAACTACGGACTTAAAATTATTTTAAAACACTTTTTATGGGTCGAGTTTGTTATAAGAATTTTTTTCCAAATGTTGTAGGACGTGCGGTTTCCGAGATACGGCCGGTCGTCATCCATAATGAATCACTCTGTATTCAAATATTTTCTTGGGTAAATAAGTAAGTAATAACAAAATCCTTAAGTTATCCAAACCCTAAAGTGACACTCAAATCATCGCCATTGCTCTTTCGGGTGCATAAAAATGTAATTATTGTTTTTTTAACTACTTATTAAATATCTCCAAAACTATGGGTTTTAGCTATAGGAACCCTTTAGTAAAAATTAAAGTGAAAATAAAATCTTATAGCGAAATAAAACAGGCTTTATTTAATTTGAAAAAAAATATTAATTCTATTGGTATAGTGTTGATTCCGAATTCGGAAAACGACCAATATTTTGTTATCCTATTTATTTGAAAATTTCTTATACTAAGCTATACATGATGAGACATAACAGGAGGTACCAACAAAATTCGTATATTCTACTTCCAATTCTAAGATGAAAAGAAAAGAAAGTTGGTCCATCGAGTTATGCCTCATCCTGCATATAAAAAGAGTTATTGGTTAAGAACTGAGTGGCAACGTGGTAAAGTAATATTGCAGTTTAGGACGTTATTTCATACGAGGCAATATATTACAATGAATAAAAGGCTGCAATATTGGTTTACATCAAAAATACGTACGTTAAATGAGTAGATTTCACATGTAAACAATCAACTAAATCGTATTGTGGCAATAGCGCTATATTGCATATTAAGCTTGTTTTCACACCTCTCATCGCTATTGAAGCAATATCATTCGTTGTAACCAAGACATTTTAGCAAGACGTCAAAGAAAATTGCTAGTAGAGCAACTAAAAATATGAAGTGGGTGTGACAGAACTAGTAGAGAAGAGATGAACCTAATATCGCCGATTATGCCGATGTATTTTTTTTGTATGGTTTTCTTCTGGGATGTATAGGAGTCAGTCTACTCACCATGAGAGTTTATTTAGACTGCAAAGACACGCGCCATCCCCGCATATTTTATTGCGCTAATTATTGTAGCAATTATGTCCAGTTTGGAAATTATTTACCATATATTGCGTGTGATATATATGATTTGGTTATTGTTTCGAATAAAAACGTCTTTATATTCTCGAGTCATCTGACACGCTTCCGATTTCTACATTGTGATTGAATTTCCAAAAGATTAAAAAACCGATTTATTTTTATTCTATTCTTTGAACTGTGGCAGTAGATTTATACAGGGTGTTTTAGAATAGTATGCCATAAATTTAAGTAGTGATTCTATGACCGATTTTGAGAAAAAAGTTCATGTGAACCTATGTTTGTTTTTGCTTTCTCTATGAAATACAAGGCGTTAAAACGCATTTTTTTCGGTTTTTTCTTAACAAGTCCGGACCTGCTTTAAATCTAATTTCAAACATTGAACTTCACAATTTATTGTGGCATTTCTAATATAGTTACATAAATTTGCTTAATTTAAAAGGCATTCTTCTTGCTATTATTGTGAATTTTAAAATTTTTTTATTGCTAGTTATGATTTTTGTAAGAAACTCTTGTAAGTACTCATTTTTTCATAAAAGTTGTAACATCTCAGTAAACATATTAAGTAATACTTCCAAAAGGTTTTAGAAAAAATACAGAGTTCCATTTAAAACAAAGAATGAGTTCTACTTTCGGTACAACCAGATGTACTACAAGGTTTTAAAGATTTTAGAGAAAGAGACCGCATTCGGAAACCCTACCATACAAAGTTTCAAAATCAAGATCTTGATAATTCTCCCATAATTTAATAATGACGACGAGATCAATCACCCTGAATACACCAACAATTATACGATTAGTTAAAAACCAATGGAGAACTATAAGAGAAAATTCCAAAATCCAGACGTATAAAACAAGAGGTCTCCTTAAATCTCTTCTTATTTAACCTCGTTAAGAATGAAATAATAAAAGATAAAAACACAAGAAAGTATACAAATGAGACCAAAAACTTTATATACTTTGCTATGCGGACGATCATGTAGTCTTAATTGGTGATAGTGAGGACGATCTACAGATATTGTTGTTTAAATTTACTCGTAGCTGCCAAAAACTTGAATTAAAAATCTTATTTAATAAACACAGTGCATGTCAATAAGTACAGATTTAATAAGATGCAAATTAGAATTATCTGGAAATCATGGACGACTTAAAGTTAAGCAATATTTAAAAACTTTGATACAATTGTGAAAACCTTATCAACGATTATTTTTAAGAATTACTTAAGTTTATTAAGTCGTGTTAGTGCAATGGCCGGCCAACTATATTATAGTAATAAACAAACAAACAAATATATACACATTACGATTGTCTGGGACACTAATTGATTTGGTGTACTTACAAATCAAAGATTAAGATTTATAAGAGTACAGTGAGACCCATATTGACATATCCAGTTGATACCAGATCGGATAACTAAAAATTACAAAAAATTGTAAAAAAAAACAAAATTAGTTCATCAGAAACAAGGAGATCAGAGAACGTTCCAAATACAAAATGGATTAAGAGAAGAATCAAGAATGGGACAATCACGTAAACAAGGATGAACGATAAAAACCTAGTCAAGCAAGCAAGAAACTATAAACCAAGAGAAAAGATAAGTTGAGGACGACCTCAAAAACGTTGGAAAGACAATATGGAGTAGACAGGCTAATAGCATAATAAAAAGAAGAAGAAGAAAGAAGAAAAAAGTACTTAATTTTTCTTAATAAATTTCGGTTTTGATCAATTTTCCACATGGTGTTTAGACAACCAAACGTTAGTGTCGGAATTTTGATCTAGAGATTGCGTAGAATTTGTTCTTTAGAACTTCTGCTTTACTATGTCACAATCGTTGGTGTTTGCGGTCGTGCCACTGGCTTTCGTGATTACTATAAGTGAAGTACTATCTTTAATTATGTAAAACTCTCGAACTATTAAATTACTTGTAGGTTAATGAGTTTCTGTATTGTTTGCAAACTGTACATCTGTATTGTGATACTGTCAAGTGACGTAAGTCAAACGAATTTTCCTTATCTATGCAACAGCCATTTGGGTACCTATCCTTTTAGAAGTTCTACCGGAGGACCAACACATGAATAATTGAGGGAAACCAATTTTTGAGTAACGTTCCATTCTTTACTTGTACTGCTGGTGTTACTTATCACAATTCTTCGTTCTACGAGCCAGAAGTTATTGTGATTTCTCTACAAAAGAACCGCTGTACTTGTCGTTCCTGCACATCAAATAAAACAATTGGACAGCTAAGTATCCTAACTTTAGTTTGATGCGTATAGTTTTGGGACTTCCATGATTGTGTTGTTAAGTAGCTATAATTAGGGAGTCAACGTAACTTGTTTGGAATTAAATTCATATAAGAATAATTATGGTACTTATTCAACGTAAATTGTTTATGCGACTTTGGCCGTGTTACTTTGTGTTGGGAAAAACCCCGATGGTGCAGTCAGATAATTTTAGAATCAATGTTCACATAATGTATTTACTAATTGTCTTATTGTTACTTGCTATAAATTTATATGTTACGTATTTTTGTCTGGGACACAAGTGGTAAAACAAGCTCTATATCGTTAAATTATGTTTCTTTCGTTATCACTTTGTGTTTTGTATATTATGTTCCTAATTTTTAGTATTGATAACTGCAACTGTAGGGTGGTACTCCCTTGTGTAGAGTGATTAGTTTACAGAAACATTGCTTTTCTTTTGCAGCAGTTCACGGTTATGAAAGATAGTGCGATTCTCTCTATATTTAGAAGATCTGTTATTATTTTCTTGTATTTTGTGTCCGCTGCAGCGAGTTCCATTTTAAGACTCTGTTCTACTCTATCAGCAATCACTTATAAATCATTGTTCTTTTTCTCTAGATGGAAGGATAGGTAAAAAATGGGAAATTAAACAACTACCTAATTTGTTTTCTAGTTTCTTGATTTAATTATCAAACGGTGTACGAACTGATAGTTGTTTTGTTATCTTTACATATTTATTTGAGTATCATGAATATTAGATTTCAGACATGAAGCGACTGCATTTGGTTGAGTTACAATTTTGAAGTTGTTTCTCGTGGGTTCTCTATGATCTTTCGAAACACTGTAGTTTGAGGAATCCCTAAGTCTCTGTCACTTACCCGAACACTTAACCAAGGATTGGACTCTACATACTGCGGTGGATTACCAACTTCTGCTTATAAAAAACTATGTTTTAGCTATGAGACATCTTGTTTATTTAATTTATTTAATTTGTAATCTCAGGTTTATGAGTTCGTTCCCAAATAAAAGAATTAGTTATACCCATGGAATTTAATTAATTTTATACAAAGACTTTTACAATACTTTTTACAAATTGATTTTATTGGTCATACGACGCATGCATAAAAGTTCAATTCAAAAATAACAAAAGAAATATGTTCTTATAACCGACCTTGTATCGATGTGAAATTCAACACTGCGTGTCAATCTTCATTGACTTCTGATCGTTGGGTGCACTAATTAATTTTGTTGTACCGGTTGAGGAATTAATTGTTGTAACATTTTTTACTTATTATTGTCTAGGGAAATTTTATTTTATTTAATTGTTGACGGTTTTGAGTTGCATTTCAAACTCTATGCGTGTTGCTTCTTTGATTCTAGAAGTACGAATCATTCATTCGCGTTGGGACTTGAATTACCCTTCTTCACTTTCCTCACTTTGAACGTTAGGTTTTTAAATGTTTTTCTCACTTCTACTTCTACATGAAGATTGTCTCGTCTCACTCTTTAACCTTGCAGCATTCAAACTGTTTCGTTATGTTTTTTACACGCAGCTATTTTTATCACGGAAACTAATTTTGATACACTTTTTACCAGCGTTCATTATATTATCGCTACACAAAACTTACTTATTATCTTTGTTCTACAGTTGAGGGTGGATTTGACAATACATTTTCTAAACTATTATTGTTACATTACAGTCGTTAAGTTTGTTTGTGTTCGAGTGTCCGATATATTTTGAAATCTTATATTGAGCATATTGTCTTATACTTTGAATTTGCAGATATAAAAATGATATTCAGGGACAAATAAATATACGAACAGTTTCTTTTTATTTTGTAAATGTGTTTGCAAAGTTTTACGACTCTGTACTGTTTTGTAGTTTCTGGAAAACGCATTTAAAAAATCTTAGTTCCTTCACTGTCGAGCTCTGTAGCCGTAACATACTATATATTGACCTTCTTATCAAATTTACTTAATTGGCAAATTTACTTAACTTTGGCTTCAACTTTTTTATAATATTATTCATAATTAGTTTCAATCTTTACTTCAATTATTGTAACTATTTCAGCAGATAATTCTATAAACTTGTCTAATAGCGTAGGCAATTTAGATAAAATAACGACGAATAGAAGAAAACATTTCAAATTTTGGTTATGAACTCCCAGTAGGAGCCCAAATACAGATTCGAAGACTTTACCCCTCCCCGGAAGAGCGTCATTCCTTTTGACCCAAAAAACGACCCCCAAACGTGACGTCACGACGAGAAAAAGTTATTGGACTTTTTACATTCTTCATTAAATTTTCCACAAAAATTGTTTATATTTTTTTGCGTATCTTCCACCCAACGCTCATAAATGATTTTTGAAAATCAGCTTCTGAAAACTATGCTTATTTTCCAAGGTCATTTATGAGATTTAGTAGCAATTGAAACGTTGTGTTTAAAATAAAATATAGACAATGGAAGTCCAGAATAGTGTTATTATTTCAAACATAACATTGTCTAAACCATTCAAACGTATTTTCGTATCTGTATTTGGGTTCCTACGGAAGTTCATAAGCCTACACTAGGTATAAATAATGTGTAGTGTAAAACAAGGAGTTATGACAATTTAAATTTACAACTAGTTATTTTATGAATTTAATACCAACCGACAAGTTTATACTAATAGACAACTAGGTTAACATTTATTATATCTAACATTTGTTATACACTTTAATTAAGAAAAAAACTGTATAAAACGTGAAAAAAATGTTCAAACGGACATGTAAGCTATTTATTCAAAGCTTACCCACCGTTAGATTCTTTAAAAGGTCACGGTTGTCAGACTCATCACTTTATATCAATTCCGGAAAATAAACTACAACAGTAATATCTTCAAAATTAGATATTATTAATACCCATAACATTAGACAAAATGTTAAATTTTGTTAGAAACATGAAATGTCAATCTTAGACCTCAAATTCATAAATTTATTTAATAAAATTCAGACGTTAACATAACAACCAAAAATCAATATATTCACACATTCGTTTTTAATTAAATCCATTATGAATATATTGTGGTTCTTTTGATGTGTAAATTAACGTCATTTTTTTTTTGATAATTTAAATACATGCGTTCAATAAGTACTTCTCTTTTGTTATTCGGCTTTGGAACTTTGTTACAGTGAAAAACTTTCTGAATGAGTTTATTCTTGTGTTAGGAGTTTAAACGAATTCTTTTGGAAAATCAATTTAAAATTTCTGGTAAGCTTAGTTATGGAAAATGATCAAAATTATAAGTAGTTGGCAATAGTTCAATGTAAAAAAATTGAGTTTGTGACCATTAACATTGTGACTGTGTAGCGTATTTATCGGTAACCGTAAAACTTAATTTTTTTATAAACGTTAATGTTATTATAAAACTGTTTGGTATTGATGACTTTATCTCATGCTGAACGTGGGGTGCTTAGAATTACTGAGGTGCGTTTAATTATTAAAATTAAAATTATTGTTAGTGTATTTTAAGCCCAGTTTCACCAAACTCGATTAAATTTAATTTTAGCTTAAACAGCAACGATTGCTTTTAACCTGCGATTAAACTTCGGTCAAACTGACCATTAAAGTAATAAATTCAAATATTTGAACACAACATATTTGTATACTTTTTTTTATTAGAAAACTTTTTTCTTATTTCACAAAGTACTCCTTCCATTAAAGATATTTAGGAATTAGTTAAAAACATATATTAATTTGCAGGGCATTCAAGAGATACGAATTTTAATCTTAAAAAGGGGTAGTTCCTAGTCAAGTAGTATAATATTATGCAAGTTTTATAGACAGCATACGAGATTAATTTAGAGATGAGTAAAGCGAAGAGGAGTGAGTAAAAAAAGTGTGTCTAGGGATATTTATAAATTGCATACTATACTTTTTCTATGACCAACACAAAAATTGTAAAATTTAAAAATTATTTTACTTCAGGTTAACGAACGCGAAATCAATCACGCATTTCAACGCTTTTGCCAAAATGGCGTCTGTAGGGCAAACAAACCTTTGTTTTCATTCGAATGTGTGTAATTTCTGTTGATTTCTTGTACTTGTAGTGGTTGTTTTAATTAAGTTAGTTATAGAATCTGTGAAAGAGTATTTTAACTCAATTTATGTTTAAAATTACAAATAACAGGGATTGTAAAAAACTTAACACTGTCACGATTTCCTCAATTGTCACAGCTTACTACACAACCAAATGTATAGTACATTACAAATTAATTAAACAAGTAAACTATATTAAAATATTATAACTCAATGATAAAATCCATACGTAAGTTTGCTCTACAGCAGCCATTTTTGAAGGTCTTTGACAGCTATCTGACAGCGCATTGAAATGCCTTATACAAAAATACCATCGTTTTTAATATAAAAACAATGAAAATACTGAGGTAACTATAGATTAACCTCATACTAAAGTACCTATAGACAAGTAACGCGCACTTTTGTTTTGAAGTCGCCATAATAGAACGAGAGATGCAAGGTCGGAGCTAGAACTGTCTACACGTGGGAAAATAACAAACACTACTTCAATTCAGCACATAAAAAAGTTAAAATCATGCTCGCGTTTGTCACTGTTAACCTAAAATACATGACAACTGTCACTGTTAACCTAAAATACATGACACATATCTTGTACATCTCCCATTTCCACTCACAAACTTCCACTCGTCGCTTGATATTTTATGTAGTGTCGTCCTTCAGTGATTTCTTTCTAGAATTTCAACTTCATCTGTCGGTATAATACGATTATAGCGTTACTCGTCTAGGTTCTTATATTTAAGCCTAATTTTTTCACCTCCAGTTAATTTTATTAGAGGAAGATAAGTTAAATGGCCCAAATTCGTCGTAACTTGATTTTGAAAAAATAGTGTCCGAAACTTCTGAAAGGTAAATTTCCAAAACTTGAAGTAAGAAAAACTCGCACAATTACCAATTTAATGTGTTTTTTAAATATGATAGTATAATAACATTTTAAATAATTATAATAAATTGCTCGATCTAGTATTAAGTACTATGAACTGCTCAGTAAGTCAGGATCTAGTTCCGTTAGTTAGAGAAGATTTTTATCATCCAGCGTTGCTTATTGAACTTCAAGAAATAAAAAGAAACTTTTAGTATAAATGATAGTAGTAAAACATGCAATGTTAAGAAAGCTGATTTTTTATCATTGTATAATGAATTTTTTCAAAGTAATTGGAGTCTCTTAAATTTTCACCTAGATATAGACGAAGCTGTAGATGGTTTCTATGACATGTTTTATAGTATTCTTAATAATCACGTTCCAACGTTCAGGAATTTTAAACATAGATACCCTAAGTAGTATACAAGTGATATTATAAAGCTTGTTAAGAAAAAAGTAATTGCCACAAAAATTAAAAAAACTAATGATCTCGCTTATTACCTATCTAGAATTTAGTAGAATTAGGAAACAAATTAAGATAACAAATAGATAGTCATATGCAGACTTTTTTCGTAATATCCAGATTAAACTTAAGGACGAACATAAATTGTTTTGGAGTTTTATCACTAAAAAACACAGACATCACGTATTCTTTGTAAGATGTTCTACGATGGTGGATCATACTGTAACCACCAATTTTTTTTAAAAGTGTGTACTCTAATGTACAACAAATTGATAACGTAACTCGAAATAATAATTATATTAACAATAATTTTTCTGCGACATCAGTTGTCAACCAATAACTGAGAATGAAATATTAGATGCTGAAAAAAAATTAAAATATACACTCACGTCAGGTCCAGACAATATTCCTTCTTTTATTGTAAAGGGTTGTCTAAATGTATTTATCCATCTCTAAAAATCTTTATTTAATTCGAATTCTTGGAAAGTTGCTAAAATTTGTCCTATTCATAAAGATGAAAACCGCTCTGAGATTAAAAATTACAAACCTATCTCAATATTAAATAACTTTGCAAAGGTTTTGGAGATTATTCTGTGCAACTGGATTTCTTGTTGAACTAAACACGATATATCTATGCACCAACACGGATTCATGAAATCAAGATCGACGGTTAGTAACCTTGCACTGCTTAGTCAATATTTATGTGATAAACTGGATGTCAGAGGACAAGTAGATGTAGTGTATACAGATTTCCCCAAGGCTTTTGACAGGATTAATTACAAAACATTGATAAGTAAAATAACTTCCATGGGATTTAAAGATACTTACATTAATCATATTTACAAAATCGGATATAGTTTGTTGTCTGATAATTGTTGTTCAACTAGTGGGGTATTTCAAAAATCAAATGTTGGTATTTTATTGTGATACATTAAAATGCAATAGATTATTCTTTGGGAATAACTTAAAGATCTATGTAATCATATCGGAAGTTGATGACTGCCATTTTTTACAAAAACAAGTAGGTTTACCTACTACAAGATTGGTGCTGTAAAATAGTCTTACACTGAACACATCTAAATATAAAATCTTAACCTGCAGTCGCAGCGTTTATATGAATTCATTATTATTATAGTTGTACTAGTTTCAATAACATTCCAGAATTAACTTCTCTTTTTTTAGTTTAATTCGCTCAAAATTAGAGTATGCATCTTTAATCTGGAGTCCTATTTACGCTTAATATAAACAAATCATTGAACAAATTCAAAGAAAAGTAGTAGTAGTAGTGGTAGTAGTAGTAGTAGTAGTAGTACTAGTAGTAGTAGTATACGTTTAAATTTTAGGCAATGCGAACCATTTGCGTACGTGATCGCTAACACAAGTCGACACTAGATGTCGCAAAACTTATACGTTGAAATTATTTATAGATTTAATATATTTATATATTTTTTTCTTTTTATACGTAATTTTTTTCATATCCTTTTTTTTCACGTCATGTTAATTATATTTTAAATTTTATTCTAATACATTGGTCTGTAAATGGGTAACTGTTGGGCAATATACGCTTTTATTATCAATGTTATTATTATTTTTCAGTATGCTTGTTCCACCATATGATGGACCTTCTTATAGGAGTAACTTTTTTTCTTTCTTCGTCTTCTAACTTGGTATCTTAATTATAATTATGTAATAAATTCTTGTCAAAAAACTAAATATATACGTTGACAATAAGAATTGCCTTAGTTTTTATTTTCACTTTTATATTAACTACAAGAAAAATGAAACGTCATAAAATATACATTTTGTAAGGACTAAATATTATGAATAGAGAGTTTAATGATTTTTTTAATAACTTACAATAATTAGTAGGTTAGATTTATTTAAAAATAAGTAATAATCAGTCAACCCAAATAACCATGTTTAGTTTTTGATTTAATTTAAAAGTTATTGCTTGTAGACGTTTTTTAAATCAAAATTATTTCTAATTTTATTTTGTAAACATTTCCTAAACAAAATTTTGATTCGATAATTAATCGAGCTATGGTGTTTAATTAGCGATACCTTCAAATATATTCTTTAAAGAAAAAAATTAAGTAAGCAACGTAAATTACCTATTTTCTAAAACGTGCTTAGTGTAATGATTCATTCTACAGTCCTTCTATAAGATAACCCCTGCTGAGACTACCTGCTGTTAGAATTGTAAATGATACCCTTAAGCCCGCTTCACAATGTGCAAACTTTTGTTTACAGAAATTGTGGTGTCCAAGTTTTAAATTTCATGAGTGTACATAGAGTTTTAATAGTCAATTCTAAAAAAAAGTTACTCCTATAAGAAGGACCATCATATGGTGGAACAAGCATACTGAAAAGCAATTAAGACAGGAGATTTCATTTACTGGTTATTATTATTATTATTATCAGTTGGTTAACTGCTATGGAAACACAGTATTAAATTTTATTAGTCTGAAATATTAAGGGACAGTTGCACCAACGCCGTTTTAAATTTAACCGTAGGTTAGAAACAATAGTATCCAAGGATTAAACATAGTAACGATTGGCATTAACGTACGGTTAAATTTAACCGACTTTGGTGCAACTGGCCCTAACAGTAGCAGGTTTCTATTTACACTGATCCTTACTTATTTTGGATTTTCAACCAATCAAGAAACTAAGAATAAGTGAGGAACTCAGCTAATTGTTAAAATGAAAAGCACCTAGTGTCGTTAAAAACATTTTGACAATTTAAAACTAACCTTAAATAATGACAAAATTAATTTGAAGCTAACTTCACATCATAATTAAAATCTGTTGTTGTAAACTTCGTATAGTGACTAATGGGAGCAAAAAAAAATAATTTAAAAAAAAAGATATAGTCCTTATTTATTTATTCTTAGCACTCTTTTCTTGTCTGTTTTTCTAATGATCATATCTACATTTGCAGATATTGAGTGAGACTTGAATAACTGAAGCATTAAATCAAGATAAAGATAGTAATGTTTGCGACATTATGGCTTCGAAATTTAATCGCATACAACTACTGAACATTGAAAAAGTACGTTATTTAAGAAAAACCTTAATGTGATACATTTGTAGTGTCACTTATATTTTTTCAGTATGTTGTACACTGAATATTAAAAAAAAAACAAATTTGTAACCATGCGAAATCATTTGATTTCAAGAAAACTACGGATTCTTTAACTTATTAGGGATTATGTTATACATACATAAAAATACTGATGGTTTGTTTTAATTATACTGAAAAGTTAAATATCTTTCGAATAAGTCATTCGCTTTTATGTAGTAGAAGATATGAAACTATAATGCTAATTTTTCCAGGCCCTGAATAACGACGTTCATAAAATTGTTAATATTAATAAAAGAATCACGAGGGTTTAGGGTTGAAAAGCTTTCTGTTAATACAAAGATAAGATAAAATGCGATAAATAAAAGAATAGCTTTACGAAAGGTATATGAGATGTGAAATCGGATTGGTAACTTAATGACGTTTTATGAGAATTACACTTACATTCCGAGATTAAATCGATTAAAGGAAATTTTTTTACTCTATTAAAATTGGGCGTTGTAATCATAAAATGAATGTATCTACCTATGTAAGTATGTACCTATACCCTAAAAAATAATTTGAGTAATGTTGAGATTGTTAATAAAAACTAAAAAATAAAACTTGTTTAATAAAATTTGTTAATATTTAAAATAAAATCAAACGGTTACCAGTTTCGACACCAAGTTATCATCATCAAGTCAACACAGCAATTCAACACTAACGACAACTAACATAACACATAAGTGAAATGTGTGTCTCACGACATCTCGTGAAACATAATACAAATTTTGAATTGCAGTGTTAACTTGATGATGACACCTTAGTCAGACCTACCAACTGTCCTGCAATTAGCTTACCCACATCACCATGATACACTCCCGCAATTTGCGAATTGTCACTCGTGACGGATTTTGTGACGAACGGTGAGCGAATTTTTGATACGGGTAAAACTGATAAAAAATTGAGAGATCAAATAGTTTTTGCTGTCATTCAGTTCTTTCTCTTTATCTATGATTCAGTCTTTACGTGAGTAATACGAACGGTAAATCAATATCTGAAATAGATTGTAAATTTTATTCAGTCCCAATTTTTTTTTTAATATTTAATTTTATAACAATGTGAACCTACCGCCGCGCCGTTAATTAATTAATGCATAATAATAGCAAGCAATTTTTTTGATGTTTTAATTTAATCTATTTTATTAAGCAATTTGGCTGGATAAACTGTCAACATAAATACGTTTTATCTTCGGTGTCGCGATTTAATATAGTTTTTCTTGTTAAATTGCTAGACAACTCAAATTTACTCGGCAATATACAAACCTCTCGTGCATGATAAGTGAATAATATTATTGTAAATTGATTTAATGTATAATACTTATAACGTTTGTATTTTCTTTTTTTCCTAAAAGAGGTCTTAAACAATAGTCTTATTTTGTTTTGGTTTAGTGGTTTTCCTAAACCTTGAAGTAAATGCTTTGCCAAGACGAACCAATCCACTATTGCACACGGTTTCGTCACCACACTATACAGGTTTATACTGATCTTCTTGGGCACCATACATAACACTTGCATCACAATACAATATTTGTATAATGTACCATAAAAATAAATAAATAAATAAACTTTGTTTTGGCAAGTTTCTTAACCAATAATTACTTTTTCAGGTTGTAATCATTATAACAATTGATATAGGTACGATCTACTATTTGAAGAAATAACGAAACGTCGCCAGATTCAAATAAAACTATTATTTAAGATATCTTATAAGGAGAGGGGGAATATACACTTTTCGTAATTAACAAAGAGCAAAAAGGAAAACGTAACATCCATTTATGTTTTTTTTATTTCATAAAATTTTTGGTTATAATAATAATATTAAGAATGTTTATTTGCCAACTGACTACAAGTCTATGGTGACAAAAATAAATATTAGATAATAAAATTAAGACTTCAAATTAACTAAAGGTATTACAGCGAACTGTTTGTCTTGCATAACAAGTATTTTTTTGTTGTGGGTCTACTGAAGTTTAAATAAAATATGTTACAATCATCGTCACCTATGTAGGTATTGTTACAATCGAAAACAGTAAATTAGCGGGCTATTGATGTGATGATAACTGTTTGGCATATCATAAGCAAATGTGTTTGAATATCTACTATTACGCCTAGGAACATTGATACATATTTGTCTAAGTAATTTTTCACATTTAATTTGACCTAAGACTATTTTCTGTAAAAATATTAAAACAGATACATTTCTTCTTGCCAATAATGCCGTTTCATTGACATCAGCCAGTAATTGAACTTGGTCACAATACCGCGGTGGATAATAACCCTACATTCTGAAGTACAGTAATTTACAAAATTTTCCTAACACGTTTTCCACCATTTCAATATGTTTTTTTTGTACGGCATTCACACAACAGCACATTACTCAAGCCTGGATCTAACCAATGCATAGAACAATATTTTAATAAATAATAATAATATATGTAAAATATAATACCATCTTTTTAGTTTAAGCTTATTATTCAATTGTTCTTAATTGTATTTTTATTCAAGTTTGATTAAGTTAGTATTATTTCAATTTTGACAAGTTATTGTTTTTTTTAATTAATTTTATCTAAACTAAGTAATGACATTTTAAAACCGATTTCCTTTAGGTAAATATTATTATTGTTATATTAATTAACTAATAAAATTATATTCCTTTAGAGAGAAATCTGTCGTCGTTAAAAAGTTTCGTCTTATACAGGATGAAAATTTTCAAATTTATCAAAGAAAAAAAATGGAAGAAAAAGAATGCATACAAAGAAAAGTTAATTCCAGTAAGAACATTATAAATTATTCAGAGAATTCTTCGCTTTCGGAAATGCAAGAAAAAGTGAATCATTTAACTTTAGATAAACAAAAATCTATTCTTAAGATAGTTGAAAAATTTGATATTTTTGCCGTAGATAAGTATGATGTTGGACAAGTTAAGAATCATGAAGGTCAAATTAAACTTATAGAAAACAGGTATGTTTCTAAGAAACCATATCGATGTACTATTCAAGACCAAGATGAGATTGATTCCCAAGTGAACAATCTTTTGAAGATGGATTTAATTGAAGAATCTACGCCGCCTTTTGCTGCTCCAGTTACTTTAGTGTTTAAAAAGGAAGATGGAAGACGTCCAAGACGGTGTACTAACTTTAGAGAATTGAACAAGATTGTCGTGCCAGAATCACAATCTTTTCCTCGCATTGAGGATATCATTGTAAAGACCCGGAATTGTTCATGGTATTCAGTGCTGGATATTAACTCGGCGTTTTGGTCAGTCTCAATTTGTAAAAAAGATCGTTACAAGACAGCATTTGTAACTCAATCAGGACACTTCCAATGGAAAAGATTACCTTTTGGGTTAAAAATTTCACCAGCTATTTTCCAACGAATACTTGCAAGTATTATAAGACAAAATGGTCTTAATGTCGTGAATTATATTGATGATATTTTGATTTTTCGCAATCATTTGAGAAACATATTGAACATTTAGAACTTTTGCTGAAGTAATATTACAGGAAGGATTCAAAATTAAACTTTCAAAATGTAATTTTGCTATGGACAATGTAAAATATTTAGGTCACAGGATAAGATACAACACAGTGCAGCCACATAATGATAACTTAATATCAATTAAGAATTTTCCACGTCCAAAGAATAAGAAGAATGTTCGTCAATTTTTGGGTAAAATTAATTTTTATTATAAATATATCCCAAATAGTGCTAGATTGTTGGCTCCTTTACATATGTTAACTAGTAACAAAAAAAAAAATTGTGTGGACAGAAGAGTGTGAAACATCATTCAAGGAGATGAAGGAATACTTATGTCAAAGTCCAATTCTTGCTATTTTTGATCGGCAACGTCCAACATTTGTATTTACAGATGCAAGTAAGATGGGTGTTGGTGCTGTTCTAAAACAAACTCAGGATAGTGGAGAACTATTACCAGTTGCTTATTTCTCAAAGAAGCTAACTACGGCACAAGCAAAAAAAAGCGACGTACCTGGAATGTTTAGCAGTGAAAGAGGCTTTAATATTCTGGCAACATTGGTTGTTAGGATTGCAATTTTATGTCATTTCAGATCATAAGCCACTGGAAAATTTGAGAATCAAAGCACGAACAGATGAAGAACTTGGAGATTTAGTGTTTTATTTGTCACAATACAATTTCACCATGCGTATGCTTCAGGAAAACCAAATAATGAAGCGGATGCTCTATCTCGGAATCTGGTGCTGGAAAGTTTTGATATTTCTGATAACATTTTGCAAGTAGTTAATTTAACTACAATTGAATAAATTAAACAAGATCAGAAAAATAATATTGGTAATTTACCAACTCTAAAAAACACGTTTTCAAAAAACGATATAATGTACAAAAAAATTAGAAATCGTGAAAGAATCATGGTATCTTCAGAATTTGGACGTTCCTTGATTCATAAAATTCATCACTATGCTTTTATATCTACATCATCAAGTCAAAAAGCAAGAGATTTTATTCAACTACTCCAACCAATTGTAGCAAATCATAAGATCAAGGTGCTTCTCGTCGATCAATATTCTGGAATTCTTATGAATTTAAAAAATTTCTTCGTAAAAATGATGTTACATTGCTTTTTACATCGGTGGATTGTTCTACATCTAATGGGTTAAATGAAAGATTGAATCAAACATTAGTGAATCGCATTCGTTGCAAAATATATGAGCAACCAAAAAATCTTGGTCTATAATTGCTAATGAAAGTCCAGCTGAATATAACAAAACAGATCATAGTGTTACAAAATTTGCACCAGAGTACTTGATGTATGGCAAGAAAAGTTTAATTGTTCCTAAAGAAATAAGTTATTCACATGATTTAGAATAGGATCGTGTCCAAGCATTGAACAATTCCAATAATCAACATGATCGAAATAAAGTAAGGATAGATAGAAAAAGAAGGGATATGGAATTTGCAGTAAATGATTTAGTTTATGTAGAAAATGAAAGTAAATTGAACCGCAAAAAGTTACAACCTATTCGTTAAGGTCCTTATCGCATTGTACAACGAATATCGAATTCAATTTATGAGGTAAAGAGCGGAAGACGTAGGTCGGAAGCCAATTATTATCATTCTAGTAAATTGTTGCTATATTATGGAGAGTCAATATATATTGTTAGTTAGAAACAATCCGAATAGCGGATTGCTCTCTCAGGGGGAGATGTAAAAATATAATACCATTTTTTAGTTTTAGATTATTATTCAATTGTTCTTAATTGTATTTTTATTCAAGTTTGATTAAGTTAGTATTATTTCAATTTTAAAAAGTTATTGTTTTTTTTTAATTTATTTTATCTAAACTAAGTAATGACATTTAAAACCGATTTCCTTTAGGTAAATATTATTATTGTTGTATTAATTAACTAATAAAATTATATTCCGTTAGAGAGAAATCTGTCGTCATTATTAAAAAAGCTTGATACAGAATTATATATATTTGAAAAATCTTTCGTATTCCTGCAAATAAAACCTAGCATTTTCATGGCAGTAGTAGTGATGTGTCGAATGTGCGGAGCAAAGAACAAAGTCTTATCAAAAATAATCCCTGATTACAAAAAGTGTCACAGTCTTCAACCAAATGATATTCAAAGTTGTAATAAAACTTTTTTACAATTCTACCGAAAGTAATTTTTATTTGTTAATATCTAACATGTTAATTTTACTCCAGGAAAATAACCCGTCAACACAATTTTGCAGATCATAGCATTTACTCATATTGTTTATAACATTAATAATACATAGATCATCAGCATAGATAAAACATCTTAAGCAAAAAGCTTTACGACATCATTAACAAACAAGGACGTAAGTTAGATTCTTGTGTTACTCCCCTATTGACAAAAAATTTTTGAGAAGTGTATCCTCCAAACGAAACAAACTGATTCCTACCAACAATCAGCGATTTCATTAATAGTAATAATTGCCCACAAATCCCAAACGATTCAAATTTTTTTTTAATAATACACAGTGATGTATCCTGCCAAATGCTTTGACAGATTTGTAAAAATTACTTCTACTTTTAATTTCCTATCAAGAGCAGATGATATATATTAAGTAAATTAGCATAAATTCGTTTGTGTAGACCGACCACTGATAAATCCGTACTGCTCAGATGCGAAAAGATTTACAGTGTGAGAGTAAATACAGGAAGACAATACACATTTAACTAATTTTAAAATATTAGATACGATAGCTACGGGTCTATCATTGCTAATGTTAGTTTTATCTCCGGACTTATAAACTGGAACAATTCTAGACGTTTTCCACACGTACAGATAATTAGCAGAATTTAAAATTAAGTTAAAAATATGACGCAAGGAAACAATTAGACACTGAATGCAGTCCCGTAGAACAAACGCTGGAATTCCATCTGGACGGCATACACCATTTGCTTTAATTCTCTTTGCAGCTTGGATTATGTCACTTTCATTCATAGAGCTATGCTAAAAACATTCACATTATCACTGTATAAATTTACACGAGTAGAGAAATAGTTAGTAAGCGCAGGCATTCCTAGCATCACCAAAGCATTTATAATCATAGATTGTTAAATTACGCTAATGTTATTAGTACGATCAGAACAACATTAAAATCATATCCTTGCAAGGTGTATCCATACAATACAATCCACACAATAAAAATTCAAGTAGACTGCTAGTAGACTATACGATCATGTCAATCAAATCCATCATTTGTGACATCATTTTCCGAATCTTCCTAAAAACCGAATCTAAAATTACTCACGTTTCTATTTTGCAATTAACTACTTGAAAAATGGGCTACACATTTGCCAAACAGACTGATATGCTTGTTAGTGTTAAGCTTTTGCAGTGGCAATTGTCGGGAGAGCGTGAGGGTTTAAGCAGAAAGGTTCCCAAATCGGATTGACATGATCGCATAACCTATTAGTAGTCTCCTTGATTTTCTAAGTGTATGGATGCGCCTTGCAAGGATATTATTTTAATTTTTTTCTAATCGAACTAATAACATTAGCGCAATTTAACAAGAGAGAAAAAGTTTTCAAATTAGTTGAAAAAATCAACAAATCTATCAATAAAGTCTAAGACCACAGCATATTCTTCGTTGGTAACAGTCGCAAGTACGCCTCCTCTTCTCTTCGATATTCTGTCGAACGACATTAAAATAATCCGGGAATATTTCAGTAGTTAACACATTTGGAGATAGTCATGTTTCTGATAATAGTATTATATTAGCGTTGCAACTACAAACGCTCACATAAAAATCAGTGACTTTGTATTCAGCCCCCTTACATTTTGATAGAGATCATTGAGGCCAGATGTCAACATGTTAGTTTGTTGATAAATTATTAGTTTTTTACAAACTTTGAAATACCGTTGTAATATTTTAGATAAATATTTGTTTCCCCAGCGTCCCGACGGATTTTATATTCTTGCCGTGTAACAAAAGTCTGATTTTGCTGCGATTTTGTAAGATCATTGTTAACATATATGTTATTTCTGGGTTTCTGACGTATAAGTTTCTTAGCAATTGTTGAGTTATCAAATTCAACTTTGATTAGACGAGGACGATTGGATGAAACTTAATTTTGTATTTCTGCTCTAAAGCTAAAAAAGCAATCAAGTTTTTTACAGTATGTAAATCAGTGTCATTTTCTTGGTTACTATTACATAAATATTCAGGAATACCGGTAATGATAACATTATTGGCTCTTTTAATTCTTTCCATCGCTTCTTGAATTATATCTTCCTCATAACACTTTGCGATATTTCAGCGTTAAATTTTTGTCCACTGTTTTTTAATCACTCGATCTCATACCTTAACTTCTTGTTTTCTTTAACCATGTTTTCCATTATCTTCATCATATCATTCATCCTAGTAGATGATGAAGAAGACATTTAAAAGTTTTTTACATTTTGCTTTTTTATTCTTTTATCAAAAAATTCAATATTTCTTTTTTTTCACCACATTGGTCAAAAATAGACCACCGACCTTTATCTAATACTATCCTTTTTATTCACCATTTGAAAAAATGTCTAGTCATGCAAAATACAACTGTACAGGGTGCTCGTTTCATATTCAGTGAATCACATAAAAACAGTTGTTATAGTTAGTGAAGTAGTTTTCAAGCAAATTTAGATAAGGATTTTGATTTGTAAGGGCCCATTTTATTTTTTAAAATTTAGCACTCATATTATTTATATTTATCTATTTTTATTTATTATCTTACCAAAAAATACATTTTTCAAAATTTTGTTTTTGATGGTACGATGGTATCTAATTAATTTACAAAAAAGGTTATTAAAATGTAAAATTGTAGCTAGCCATGATTTATTCAATGCGACAAAAACCAAGTACTTTTCTTAAATAAACATGTGTTTTTCTGGATTTTATGGTTTTCTTTAAATTAACGTCAATTAATTATTCTTAAAAACATAATTTTACAAATTGCATATTTTTAAAAAGCCGAGAAAAAAATGTTGTTCAATGATGTCACCGCGCACTATAATACCCAATTAAAATAGCAAAATTGGTCTTTACCAAGATTGTGAAAACCAAATCGTCTGTAGGCTACGAAACGGTCCAATTTGGAACGCTGAAAATTTTTGACATATAGATTGTGGTACCCTAGTATCCAATTTAAATGAACTTGTGGATTGTTATTGCATATGGTAAAAAATTTTTTATCGATAAAGATATGTTTAGGTACGGATATTCCTAACTAAAGAAATGAAGCTATAGAACGATTTTAAAACTAAGAAAAAGTGTTTTCTTATTATGGTTACAATATAATTACAATACAATAGAAAGATTCTTATCTATAAGTATAAACCATCAACAGAATGACTTTTTCAAAAAGTGGTCAAGGTTGGAGTGCGTTAAGCTTTTGGTGATTTTCCTAAGCCTTAATAAGTAAATGTGTTTTCAAGGCAAACTAATTCAGACACACCACCTGTTTTATATAAACGTACTAATGAGTGTTCAAATAAAAAACTAGGCTTGGGAGGCCGTGGAATTGAATTGAATTAATTATTTTTACAGTGTAACAAAAAGTACAGCCAAATAAAACGTGGTGGCGGGGAACTCTGCATTAAAAATGATATAAATATAATCTAAAATTGACAAATGTAAATGTTTTCATAAATTCCTTGAATTATAACTTATACTTCGTATCAGCCTACAACATAGAAAATTATTATTAACCGACTTAATGTCTATGTTAACAACACTCTCTTGTTAAGAAAGCGTTAGTTGAACCTAAAAAATTCATTTTGCTAATATCCCAAAATAAGATATTTTCTGGAAGGTCTTAAAAATGCATTTTCATTATATCCTTTATTATTTTTTCTTAAGTTTCACTTATACCTAGAGAGAAAGTATTGTGATCGTGCTTTGTACAAAAATGTATGTACGTACTATGTATGTACTCTCACTAAACGCCAAAAAAAATAAAACAATTTGATTCAAATTTTATATTTACGGTTTTCTAGGGTTTTCTAGAGGTATATCTCAGATGCTTTTTATTCCTGCACCTAAGGGCAAGAATGAATTCAAAAAATCGATTTTCTCAAAAACGGTTTCTTTAAAACTTGCACACGTATACTGCGTTACAATATTTACAAAATGGTTATCGAAATGGAGTAATATCATAAGTATGATCTCGGTAAAAATTATTTATTGACAGTGAAGAATGTTGATTGAATGAAAACGCCTATGTGTTTGTAAATAGTGCTTTTTTTGGGTTGCTAAATAAGAATTTAAGGCGTGGTTTACAAAATTCAAATATTCAAAGCCGACAATTACATTGTAAGTAGTAAATCAAGAGTTACAAACAATCTTAATCGGGTAGTTTTACAATTATCTATTGATACGGTGTAAACTTTACCAGGTAATACGGTTGAACAAAGCTTGTCAAAAAATAATAAAATGACAAAAACATTAAACTTACTACAATTTTCATGGAAAATGTTATTTATATAAATTTTTCATTTGAGATGAAAAAATTTATATGACTAAGTGTTAACACGAATGAGCAGCAGTTCTGATCTATCAACACTAAATAAAATATTTACGGTGGTATGGTTACGATATTCACCTGGTGAATAATAAGCAACATGATTTATGTACCTACATAAAATATTGCGACTGTTTCAAACTGTGATGATAGGTACAAACCGCAATTTATGCTTTTCAATAATACTTGAAAGTTTGAAACAGTAAACTACAACAATGATAAAATATACAGAACCAATAATTGTATAACAGAGATTGCTATAAATATATTTTTCCACCACTAGCTGTGAAGTAGACAATTATTGCATCTCCTACCCAACTGAGAAGTTAAATTTCTCTATTAGTGGTTAATAATATTTTCTATTGTTGACCTAGGTTAATAATGGACAATTTCAAATTTTTGAGAATCTAAGAATAGTTGTTTAACAAAAACGAGTGAAACATAATTTTGTATATCCAGGTGATTATCTTTAACTTATTTGCTGCTTAAAATTACCTAACACGATAAAATTATTTGAATAAAAAATGCCATTAGTTTAAAATTCGCACCCCCATCCCATAACCGCAAATACATAACCTGAATTTATTTATTTATTAAATATGATGGTAGAATCAGTTTTTCAGGTTTCCCAAAGGAGATTTAACCAGGCGAGTTAAGTTACATCAAGAATTTTACGTAAATTACAAACATTTTGTTGTAGGTATTTTGAATGGTTAACAGAATCTGGAAGGTCCGATCTGTTGCATAAAAATCTCGACTCTAAAAACTTAACGAGTATGTGGTGAACACTTGCCATTCCTAAATGAATTACAAGTGTCAGATTTTGAAACCCAATATTCAAATGATGCAAGGTATATTGGCGAAGCAATAAATGCCCGTTAACATCTCTAGCTATACCAAAACTACTCAAGCTTGCAGCTGAAATACTCTTAGGTAAAGAAAATTACGGAGGAACATTCTTAAATTGCAACGTGAAAAGAAAGCACTTCAATTGAAGTTAACATCTCCCAACGATTACTTCCCGAAGCAGAGCACAAATTGTGACAGCCGAAGTGGACTTAAAAAATAAACCACTAAAAAGCAGGAGATAAATAGAGGAATACAAACAATTTTCACTGAAATTATATTTTACGAGCCCCAAAATGTTAATTTTAAAGTAGGTTTTAAATTTTTGCCAGTTCAAACTGCTACGTGATCATGGTTAGAGTTATATATAAAAGTTAAACAACCCTTGTACTACATCTTTACAAATACGATATGTAAAGGTGACAAATTGAAGTCGATAGTATTAGACTGCATAGAAAAGCTACAATTACAATGCGGTGCAAATGTTAGGGCAGTAGTAAAATTTTCTAAGCCTAATTAAAAGAATATATGTATCACCTGAAAACCAAACCTTCTCGTAAACTATAAGAAAATCTATTATTTCTACGATGTCTCCTATTTATTGAAGTCGGTGCAAAATAACTTGATTAAATACTATATAATCTTTAATAACAAAAAGCATCTTGGAAAGACATTAAAAATTTCTACATGTCAGACAAATCTAAACTGCTGCGATTGGCTCGTCCCTCGCGAAATAAACTGGTACTAAGGCAATAATGACAGACTTCACAACCTTGGTGTATAATATACTATTATTTGTCATATTGGCTATACATTGAAGGCTTATATTAGTTCTTGATCGATAGAGTCAATGCTTACTAATTATTACCGCAGTACTTTAATGTTTATACAGAGTAATTGTATCTGCTAATGCATCTGTTATCTGGAGTCTACGAGATGAGTTTAGGTTTTAGTAAATTGTAGGTCAAAAGTGAGCTTTAATGATATTCGAAAAACATTTAATTTTAATTAAGAACATTTAATTCTAAAATTGGCTTTAAATGTTTAGAAATAATTTACATTTAGAAGTATAATTAAAATACAAATTCTCACGTAAGTGACATACATGGAAGCGATACTTTAAGTCTTGTTAAGTTCGATATGAAAACAGATTTTTTTTTATTAAGGCAAGCAAGCATTAAATGGTTCAAATCTACTTCTGAAATCTTATCGCAACTGAATTTCGGTGAATCTACTATACATAATCTATGAAGGTGTGCTAGGAACAATCCACGATTTATTTTAAGACAGGTTACTGCTGTGGTATAGTTTTTTCATACTGTATATTCTGAAATATGAGGAACAAACTTAGGCAGACAAGACTGAAGCAGTGCATATGTGTTATTCTGTATTTTTAGTGTAGTTTTCCCCATATTTCTTCCCATTTAATTCTTATTTTATTTTTGTACATACTAACGATATCACTATTTGATGTAACACTATCGATGTTGTTTATAGTTGTACCTTCTTTAGCCGTAAATCCGCTAATTCATTACCATGTTTTCCGCTGTGCCCTTTAGTCCAGATGAAAGGTATTTCTGTGTTTAATTTATCTAGTCCACAAAGTTTTCTTTTTATGTTCTATATCAATTCATTTTTTATTCTTGCGGGGATCTATTCTGTAACGCTTTTAAAGCAGACATTGAATTTGTTGCGATTACGGCATTCCGTAACTGCGAGTCTTTGATCCAGCAAAGAGCTCGATCAATACCATAAGCTTCAGCAGTGAATATCAAAGGTAAATCTGTAATTCTAAATCTAGAATAAGCCTTAGAATCAAAATTAACAAACGCACAACCAGTACCCCTACTATTCTTGCTACAGCTCGTAAAAATTATTAATTTTCTTTTAATTACTCAATAAGGAATTCATAATATTTTGGTTATATGAGAAAATACTTGAAAAAGATAGAAAATAATGTTTGTATTAAACATATTGACATAATAATCAAAGTATTTTGGTCGAGTAGAATACGGGCACCTTCAAACCCCGAGGGCATAATTAGGCAAAGTCTAATTAGGCTAACAACCTCTCAACTACCTCTCACCTCATTAGGCTGTTGTTGTAAACAGACTTGTTATTGTAAACAGGCTGATGACGCAGGTATTACTTGTTTTTGAAGACGCCAATGGAAAATACGGCCTCTCACCTTATTAGGCTGTTGTTGTTGTTGTTGATTTCCATCATGGCTGATGTTTCGGCGGTCGATTTGAATTTCCCACATGGTGTCCTAAAGTTTTTTTTATAAATTTAGAAAAAAAAAATTGAGAAATAAAATGTGAAGTTTGTATATTGCTGTAAAGGTTGATTAAGATGAATGATTGAATGATGTATGATGCTGTAAAATGTAGAATAATTAAGATGAATGAATGATTGAATGATGTATGATGCTGTAAAATGAAAGATGATTAAGATCTATGAATGATTGAATGATGTTGTAAAATGTAAGATGATTAAGATGATTAAGTAAAAATTAAATTAAAAAGATGAAAAAGGATAAAACATTTAATAAACAAGATGAAAAGGATAAAAACATATATATCTCACTCTTATACATTATAAACTAGTACACAAACACAATCACTTAACTCTATTTTGTAAACAGATGACGTATGATTAAACATTTAATAAACAAGATGAAAAAAGGATAAAACATATATATCTTACTCTTTTGCATTATAACCTAGTTCACAAACAGTAATAGCAATTACTTAACACCATTTTGTATGACGTATGATTAAACATTAAATAAACAAGATGAAAAAGGATAAAACATATATATCTTACTCTTTTGCATTATAACCTAGTTCACAAACAGGAATAGCAATCACGTAACACCATTTTGTAAGACGTATGATTAAACATTTAATAAACAAGATGAAAAGAATAAAAACATGTATATTTCTCACATTTTACATTTAAAAATATGTTATTTTATAAACTAGTTCACAAACACGAAAAACAATTACCTACGACGATTCAATATGGCTGCCAAACCAACATTTTATCTTTCTTAACTACATTAACCACGACTTTAACAAGTACTTTTAAATTTACACTTGATTAAAAAACTTTAACATATTGAGGTTCGAACCATTACCGATTTAATACACCATCTTTTGTAAACAGATGACACCATTTTGACATGATGACTTATGATTTAAAAACATACCGGTTCACATGGTTACCGAAGCAACATTTTTCTTTATTAATTACGTTAACCACATCTTTAACAAGCAGTTTTGAATTTACACTTGACTAAAAGAAATTGAACATACTGAGGTTTGATCTGTTAACGTTTTACACCATCCACGTATTTAACATATAGTTTTTAAATTTACACTTGATTAAAAAAAAACTTGAACATACTGAGGTTCGATCTGTTAACGTTTTACATCACAACTTCTTTAGCAAGTAGTTTTAAATTTACACTTGATTAAAAGAACTTGAACGTATCAGGGTTCAAACCATTAACGTTTTAATACACCATCAAGGTGACGTATGTGTTAGGGAAAATAAAAAAAAACAACAAGGAGGTTCAAATTTATTATTTATTTTATACTGAGGTTCGAACCATTACCGATTTAATACACCATCTTTTGTAAACAAATGACACCATTTTGACATGGTGACGTATGATTTTAAAACATACCTGTTCAACATGTTAATTACATTAACCACGTATTTAACAAGTAGTTTTTAAATTTACACTAAGTTTTGAATAAAAGAAATTGAGAAGTCATACTGAGGTTTGATCTGTTAACATTTTTACACCACCACCACTTGATTAAAAAATACTTGAACATACTGAAGTTCGATCTGTTAACGTTTTACACCACCACATCTTTAGCAAGTAGTTTTAAATTTACACTTGATTAAAAAACTTGAACGTATCAGGGTTCGAATCATTTGACGTTTTAATACACCATCAAGGTGACGTATGTGTTAGGAAAAATTAAAAAAAACAACAAGGAGGTTAAAAATTTATTTGCATCTCTCTTACACAACACATTTACAAATACCAATAACATATGTTTTTAATTGGAAGAATATAGAAAGGAGCAAACAAATTTTATTTCTCTCTCTGATTCACACACAATATAAAATTATTTTACAAAAATATGAAACGTTACTGCCATAGAATCTTCAAAGTTTCATCTATGGATGGCACACCTTGTCTAGCATTTGTTTACCAGCTCGAAAGTCATCTACGTATACGACAGTGTCACCAAAAATTTTCTTTCCACAACTATTATTCAAACGTAGAGTTTTCTTATATTGACGACCAGTTATTCATCTCCAGTATCTGTAATTTGAAATAAAAAATAAACCACAAACATTTTAAAAAGTATTAACAAGAATCAATTTAACAACAAAATTTAATATTCAAAAAGTTGAGAACTATTCATTAAACATACGTAAATTAAAAACAATTCATTTTTAAAAGATTAAAATTATTAATACTCACCCTTTCGATTTTTGATAGACATACCAATTTTAATTATGTGGAAAGATCTACATTTAAAACAATATTTTAAGCTGTTTATATAGGTATACAAACCTACTAATGGATTTGTTTACGGAATATCTCTATTGTGTGAAAGTTAAAAACAACTTTTCCGTCACTCAATTAAGGCGATTGTTAAAAAAAAAACCAAAATGCATCATTTAAAATACGTAATATGTTTGCATATAATCAACGGATTTGCACAAAATTAATACACTGCTTTACAAGATAATCAATTAAAAACTTTGTTTTTTAAAATGTTTACAAAAATTTATTTGATATGCAAAAGTCTGTTTTAAATGATGGCCTAACAAACAAATTTTTAACTATTAACAAACGTATTTGATTTTAAATGAAACTACTAATTCTTTTAAAGATTAAAAATTCATCTTTTCATCTCACAAATACAGATGAAATTAAAATAAGTTTTCGTAAAATAACAATAAATAAAATAAAATCTTTATTATGTTGTTATTTGTGTGATACAGAATAGCTGTCAGAAAAATATAAATATAACTAGGTTAAAATAGAATTAGTTAATAGAACTAGTTTAAACAAAATTTTAAATTCTTGTATGCTATAAAAACAATTCATCTGCAAGATCTTCTTGATTCCTTTGGAAAATGTTTTATCTGTTTCATTTTTATCGAATCTGGTAACTGCTTGAACAAAGTTAAACTGGAGTGTTCTACCGATAATAAAGTATTTTCTGCAAGAAGCAGTTTGTTTAAGACCAAAAATTTTTCTTATTATTCTTTTTAAAACATTTATTCACATTTCTAGCGTTGGCTCAAATTAGTATACAGTAATTCAGAACAGAATTTACTAGACCATTATATGTGCACACGAGATTGGATATATGAAACTTGTCTTTCAAGTTACAAATAGCATAATAAGAAGAGTTTAATTTATTATAGATGTAGGTAATGTGAGGTTCGAATGATAAAGGTTTGTCTACCAAAACACCTAAGCTCTTTATACTCGTACTCTCTGAAATTGTTAATGGAATGTTTTCTACGGTAACTTGGAATTGTGATGATTGTACGTTACATCTATTAAAAAAAACTCGGTGTGTCTATATTCAAAATTATTAATCCAACCTTCGATATACTTTCTAACTTTATAATTATAACTAAATTATTTTTAAAAAGGTTTATAATAATAAACTGTGTCAGTTATTCACCAAGTAAACTATTGCAAACCGAATTTTTTAATTATACAATTTGCATGTCTTTAAATCTATTAATAAGTTTTGGGTAAGACCATGGTTTTAAATTTAAAGATATGGACACCATCAAAAACCCGACCATATGGTTAGAGGTAATTTTCATTTACTATTTACACATATTTTCTTGGAACATTCGATAATTAACTATCGGGA